>CP136062.1:105643051-106243051 GCA_032622095.1 Siphonodentalium dalli
AGGGTTTACATTTCAAATTGAATCTAGCAAAATAACAGTTCTGGAAACATTTCAATCCATAGCCGGAATGAATAGAAAACCTCATAATAAGTAATTGTCATGATTTGTTTGTAAAGGTGCAAATTTCCTTCATTTACAAGAATCAGAATTTTTTTGTTTTTGTAATCTTTTTAATTGCATATTAAATAAATGTTTTATGTCACTTATGGCATTGACACTCATGGATTCACATAACCAGATAACTTAATACAGTTCCCCCAACGTACCTCAACAACAGGGGACATGGACAATTTACCCACAATGCCTGTGGTGACGGCGTTAAGTGCTTCTGACTGAGTCTTGCTCATCAATCTTGTAGCATGGTCTGGTCTGCCCTATCATTATTCAGACACATAAGTGGCTGCTGTTAAGTTTCCATTGATTTCGGGGAAGTTGGATACATCGCTCGTTATTGATAATTAACACGATAATAACTAACTTATTCACCTGTTTCTTCGAGCTTCCGACAATTTCAGCATTCGCTCCGTCATTTGATTGATTGGGTGACAGTTTATCACATACACTCATCGATCAAATATTTCCACGGACATCCAGTATGACCGCGGTGTGGGGGCTGCGTAAGATCTACCTTTATCTCTTTTATTCCAGTTTGATGACTTAAAATTCAGTTATTTGTCCCCCGAAAACAAATTGGCAGGGAGGAGGGGCTATAGAATTGATCAGTGTCCCTCCGTCTGTTCGTCCATCTGCATGCCCATCCAAAATGTTTGTTGTCCAGATGATAACTTGATTAGTATTAAACAGAATGATAAAACTTGGTATGTGGTCTTCATATGAGAAAGTCCCAATCAGGTTCGAATTTGAATCAAGTCTGACCATTTCTGAAGGAGTTATGCCCCTTTTTCGACTTATAATTTCCTGATTATTTTGTTGTTTGAATGATAACGCAAGTTATAATTATCCGATAGATTTCAAATTTAGTATGTGGATTAATTACATGAAAATATAGATCAAGATCGAATTTGGGTTTAAACCCTTTCAGTGCCAAGTCCGATTTTTGTATCAACCCATATTTTCTTGATCATTTTTCAAATTATTGATTATAATTTGAAAAATGATCAAGGAAATATGGGTTGATACAAATATCGGACTTGGTACTGAAAGGGTTAATCCGACCATTTCTGACAGAGTTATGACCATTTTTTTACTTAGAATTTGCCAATTATTATTCAAGGTAAATATTGTTAGGCCAATGTATTCTCTTTAATGTATATCCGAGGTTCCCTATGGAAGACTCACATAAAGAGTCAGGAAGCTCTAGTGATGAAAGGGTTAAGTTAACAGCAGGGAAGCACCCCAGTGTGACCCCAGTTCATTCTCGACGTTTCCATTAATTTCACTTGGCTTCCAGTCTTTGTTTCTAAAACACAGACAAATGACGTCTCTTTTAACAGAAGGCATCCTATGACGTCCTTATATGACCAGATATTATACAGAACAGATCTCGTTATGAGAAGCCCTGTGAAATCTCCGACAGATATCCTTTTAGTCTGTATGCCCAGCCAGAAAATGTAGCATTTCTAGGGTATGGTATACAAAATAAAATGTTCTAGGTGACGGATAACCAGCTTAAATTCCGTGCCATGGGACCTGTGGTGGTTTGAAGTCTTAATTAATGCTCGCTTTTGTTATATCCCCGGGATCAAAGAAAGTAATGAAGTGTTTGACCCTTTAGCCGCACAGCAGAATTATGGAAACATTTTCAGGATTTAGTCAGAAATATGGCTTGCTGCCATTCATCGGAATGCTCTCGGTGAAAGCTTTCCGATGAATGGCAACAAGCCATATTTCCGAATAAATCCTGAAAAATATGTTAAGTACTGTTATTCAGACTTAATATGCCACAGAAAGACTTATTCATGTTATATAATTTAGAAAAGCGAGGTTCGATTATTCTTTAACATAGAACAATAAAGAGCGTTCCTGTTGGATCTACTCCTTTGTGCAAAAAATCGACAAAAACTTTAAATTTTTTTACAAAGAAATAATTTTTGCACCATGTCTGTTTAACCCTTTCTATACTAAATGGATTCTCCCATTCAGTTAGAAAAGTATATGTTGGAATGGTCTATTATTAATTTGGAGAGGTGTTCAGGTAATACAAGCAGATGATAGACAGAAAAACAGATAATACATAAAGTATCTCTAATGAGTCGCAATTCTATAGGAAACTTATTAACCGAGTGCTTTAGCAAGAATCAAATCAAATTTAATAGTGGATGAGGGTAATAAATTTGTGTAGAATTGGGGATGAATTTGGGATCCATTTTATCACATAATCACATCGATACCATTGCGATAAGCTCTTATGTCACTGCGTGTGCCGATAACACACATGTGTCTTAATAAAAAATATTAGGCCCATCTGTCCGTTCGTCGTTCCGTACCATCCGTCCGTCCGTCCGTGGACACAAATTTGTCTGGAGTTTTTCTCAGTCGTTTTTTTTTTATCAATTTCCGTGAAACTTGGCAGACATCAACCACCATGGGAACCTGTGCACCTGCGATTATGACGTCTGTCAGACTTTTTTGGAGGAGTTATCCCCCCTTTTTCGACTTAGAATTTTTTTTCCCAACATGCATAATTTTGTCTGAGCTTTTATTTCTACATTTTTAGATCAATGTTTTTTAATCCTGGCACTGATATTTACTACCATGGGAACCTGTGCACCTGCGATTATGATGTCTGTCTGACTTTTTTTTTTGGACTTATGATTAGGGTTAGGGGTTAGGGTTAGGGGATTTAGGGTTAGGGATACCTGTTGACATAATTTCAGTGCCCAATATATGGTAAGGGCTACTTCACTCAAATAACATTTTGAATACGGGGGGTATTACTTTAATAGTCCCATCTGGGACAAGCCCATCTCTAGTTATTTGATAAAATAGCATAATATTCATTGGTGAGAAATGTTCAGATCATAAGTTCAACAATTGGTCATTTGTTGAACCTACAGTAATACCCTAAATAATAGACTCATTAACCACATCAGAATTATGGGTAACTTTTCAGGATTTAGTCGGAAATATGTCTTGTTGCCATTCATGTGGTTAAGGAGTCGATTTTTAGGGCATTACTGTGCCATCTGAACATTTTCTAAGGGAACTACTCATCAATGAGTATTTAGTATAGAAAGGCCCAGTTAAAGCATCAAATTAATTAACCCTTCCATTACTGGAAATTTTACGAAAACCCTGTGACAAAGCATTCTCTTATATATGTGAGTCTCCCATATATAAAAGAATACATTGGCCTAACAATACTTAGGGGTCATCTCAAAACTCCTATCGGGAAATCAGCCTATTTCCCGATAGCATATATATACAGTTATCGGGAAATGACGCAACATTTTTCGGGAAATTATCGGAATATTTACATAGTCTATCGGGATTCTATCGGAGTTTACTTTCATTTCGGAGTATCATATTCCGAAAACAACGCATGTTGTTTGGAAAGTTTCTGTATCAGGATTACTCCGGACTTTGATCGGGATTTTATGTTTTATAGGCCTATCTTTATTATTGATATAATTGTTTCCTAATATGAGAAATCGTTAGTATAAAGTTTTACAGTATCAGGGGACACGTGTCGTAGAACTATTATATGTTATACTGTGGTGATCAGTGTGTGCTACGTACAATATCGGTATTTTTCCCGGACAATACACCCCACCTATCGGGAAATCTTCAAAATCAATTCACTGGGAGCATACCCAAATATGTATGCAGTTGTAGGCCTTTACTATCTTCAAAGCTTGTGTATGTAATATGTTTAAATACATCCGACTTTTAAATATGGAGGAAATAAAGAAATACATATATTATGGCAAATGTAAAAGATTTGTATTTAATCGCGAATCGCCGACGACACAATTAATGCATGCACAATCGAGTGCAGTCTTAACACGAGATGTAGTATGTTCTATTTTTAGCCCGATTCCAGGAATTGGGGGTCATCAATATTTACGTTTCTGGGAACAACACATGTGGCATTGCAGAGTAGGTATAATACGTCTTGAAGATTTCACACAGTGAACGGATTTATAAAACAATTTCAAACATGGGACAACTCAAGCTTAAAAAAATATCGGGCCTGTGTAGCCTACACGTATATTCCGAATATACATAAGGCCTAGGTGAAATTTATATTGCAATGTGCGATGTCCATGCAGCATTTGATGAGCTTTATAATGCAATTGGATTTTTGTTTACCAGCACATGCATGGAAACAACAAATCGCCCCAGTAGACAGCCGTAGAAAGAAAAATATATCTCCACAGTGGGTAATAACTTTAGCCTAAGCAGGAAATAGGAAATTTTGCTGTTATGCCTACATTCTGCATGGTCATGCAGTTTCGGAGGGGGGGGGGGGGGGTAGATCGATCATGCACGCCATGAATATCTACTCGGTTCTCTACCCTTTAGTCAAGAGTAGGCTATAGAAATTCGTAACATGGCATATGGGGGGGGGGGGGGGGTGTCCTGCTGTACATGTAAAAAGTTTTAGCAACATTTAGCAGTAATATACCATAGTTTTTCATGAATCGTAATATGGTAAATAAAGAGCATCTATACAGACCTGTGAAAATATGAATGGAAAATTCCATGCAAATCTGCGGTGCTAAGGTTATAAATACGCGAAGTAATCATAACATTTAACTGGTAATTAAATGTATGCATGGGCTGCTTTTCATATTCTACATTAATTTCGTTTTCTGTAATTACTACTAATTATAAGGCTGCATTGATTATTTCGATAAGTTGAACATAGCCTAATTATGTTGACATTGTCGAATATCACGATTGCATCATCAAGGTCAAGGTAACACGATGCGATTTATTTGTAGTAGGCCTGCTCCTATATATCGTCATTTTTGTTTTCAAAATGATGTCTTGCTGACTTCTATTTAGTTTGATATCTCAAATGCGCATACTTTCGATATTAATAGCCAGTCCATTGTTTTAAAATGACTCGCCAATAAATATTATGTCATATATGACGGCATGATCGACGCATCGAAATGTGCACGGATCTATCGATCATAACTGGGTCAAGTACGAACATTAGGTGCATATGAGGTTCTCGAAGGGGTAAACATTTTTGTCACCGCTGTTTATTTTGTTCTTCTGAGATTACTAATGTTCACATTCACTGAGCATTATCACTTAGATAGTCTCTAGGAAATACGCCAAATTGTGATGTGAAAAATTAAAGAATTGACTGCGTAAAACTTGTGTTATGTTTTAATATTTGTGTCAGTATAGGCGGCGAGGCGACCACGTGCAAGACGCGCCATTTTCAAAATTAATGATTTAGCGCATTTCGTTATCTGCATTTAAGAATTACCTTGTTAATTTTACACTGAGTATGATTGATAAAAACAATACACGGGAGAAATTATATTTATTGCCCGTAGTTTTGAGAACGAATTTATTCTTGAATGATGAATTGAAATCCTGGCGGCGTGAATTGTTTACAAGATACTGATGGCGCCAAAAATAAGCGCAAATCAGGTGAGGAAAATCAGCCGAACAATATAGTTCTCAAACATTGTTTGAAGCAAGATACCTGCGATCGAAAATCAACTATTTGAAGCCAATGTGTAGTAATTATCGTAATCTTATGGCATTTATTTCACATGTTTGGTAATTTATTCGATTTTATCAAATATATATTTAAATTTTTTATCACGTTCACTTTGGAACAGTCTATTGCTAGTGTTGAAGGGATACTACGTTTATGAAACCATTTCTTTTTATGTTTCCTTCAGAGCATTTCTAGGAGATATGTGCTGTATGAATAATATGCATAAATAATTCAATTGTCAATTTAATAACTTAGAATCAAAATTTGAAACGTGTAGAGTTTTAATTCTTTTAAACAAGCTTCCACCCCAATAAAAATATGCTTACGAAGGAGGCTGTGGACGAATCCAAAAGTAATGACAACAAATAGAACCGGAAACAGAAACGTACATAAACAAAACAACATGCTCGAATCGTCGATTATCAAAACAGATATAGGCCTAATTGTTGTTCATATAAATGGGTAAATTATCGGAAAGTTGACAATACGCTACGCTACGTACATTATTTTCGGAAAATTTTCGGGATATCAGCGTGTTATCGGAATATTTAGATGAGGTATCGGAATATTTTCGGGAAATGGTGACCGCTCTATCGGAATCTTTCGGGAAATTTAGAAGTTAGTTTTGAGTTATCGGAATCCTATCGGGATATTTATCGGGATCCCGATAGTAGTTTTGAGAAGACCCCTTTATACCATGGCCTTGTAAGCCAGTGCATTTTCTTATATATGCGAGGCTCCCTATGGGAGACTCGCATATATAAGAGATTGCACTGGCACAGGATCTTGAATGCTGCACCAGCACAGCTCCCATCATTAAAGGGTTAGACCTAGTAATTGCTTACATGAATATGTATATCTAAGTTTGTCTCCTATCTTCTCATTTCAGAACATTTCCATATATTCGTTGGTGATTTAAGCCCTGATATAGAAACGCATCAACTTAGGGAAGCCTTTAAAGTTTTTGGTGAAATCTCGTGAGTATTCTATTATTTTGACATTATTTCAATTCACATTGATTGTCAATTTTTCAGAATCAGTAAATGGTATGATGAAAATTTTGTAAAGAAATATATAATTTTTGTGATTTTAATAATGTTGCTAGACATTTAAAAAAATCCTTTAAAAACAAGTAGGTTAGTGAGCCGATTTAATGGGAAGAAAACCAGTACACTTCATTGTCAATGACATCAAAGAAATATAACCAGACAACTACAGATCGATGTCAGCTTCTCAGTGTCAGACAGTGGGCTTCCTTTGAGAACTACTCCAACAAAGAGATCACAGGTGCTGAGTACAAGTACTGACTTAATAGTGACCAAGCCTGAAAATAGTGCGTCTGTCATTTGCAGAATGAGGTCCCCAGAGGTGAATTTAGTGACGCTATCCTGCATGTGCGGGATAGCATCAACAAATTCACCCTCTGGGGACCTCATTCTCTTAGGCCTCATCTTTCGTGAAGTCTCAAATTAACATTGTTTAGTAACTTTTTCCCCCTTTTGTTCAGTTTCTATATCCCCTAATTTGCAGAAGATAATATGCATAGTCGAGGTGACTAATGGGTGAACACCACAAACTTCAACTGGGGATCTTCAATCTGATCCTAGGTCTTCCATAGCAATTGACGCCTAAGCAGAATGAGGGTCCCAGAGGGTGAATTTGGTGATGCTAGCCTGCCGTGCGGTGTGTTGTAACTAAATTCACCATCTGGGGACCTCATTCTGCAAATGACAGACACACTATTTACAGGCTTGATGATTGCAAGTACTGACTTATGAGTGACCAAGGCAAACTGGCACAAACACCTGCGATGTAAAAATGTTTATAAATAGTTGACATCGTGCATGGATTAAACCTTTTCTATACTAAATACTCATTGATGAGTAGTTCCCTTAGAACATTTTCTGATAATAAGTTCAACAACCATAGGTTGTTTGTTGTACTTATTATATGAACATTTCCCACCAATGAATATGAATTTTTCTGCTCTTGTTTTATCGTTCCATCTGTCTGTCGAAAACTTGAGAAGGTTCTGAAAACAGGAAATAAAATTGGTCTTGCCTTAGTTGAGATTGCATCAAAGAAATACTTGACCATAAAGATTGGACCTGTAAGTGGGTCCCGTTCAATTTATTGAATTTAACAAACCAGATTAAAATAAATGAAGTGTGATCCAGAGCCCTGCTTAAGCTCTATTTAATTTCTCTAATCAAATGTCCAGACACAAAAAGCCACCATTTGCTTGTCGAAATGTCAATATTTTCTGCGGATCACATGAATGCAGGCAGTTCTGCCACACATTTCTCAGAGAAGCTAAAATTGACTCACAATTTTTTAAAATTAACTAGTGGAGCTGGAATTTAGAGGTTAATTTAGTGCCATTATGTCAGGTAAAAAAATAATTAACCCTTTAGTTAGTTAAAACTTTCGACAATTTCATGTTTTCAATTCTGACAGTCCAGCCACACATTTTCTCAGAGAATCTAAAATTGGCTCGCAAATATTTTAAATTTAACTGATGAAGTTGGAATCTAGAGTGATATACTTTTAGTGGTATTCTGTCATGTAGAAAATATTTAACTCTTTGTCTACTGGAAATTTCTATGTCAATGAGACTGGCTCACAAAATATTCCGAGTTTTATACTGATAAGAGTTTGAATTGAGTTTGAGTTTTAATAGTGGCATTTAAATAAAAATGTTTAACCCTTGTTTGTTGAAAATGTGATCCTGATACAAGGAATATTTTATTAACTTCAATATAGTAAAATTCGAAGACTCAGACACAGTCTGACCACTAATTGATTATTACAGTAATGATCCTATAATTGCCATTAGCCATCAGACTATTTATACAGCGCATCAGTTGACAATTTTAAGTTGAGGTTCAACACAGGCATTTTCCTATAAAACGAATGTCCAAAACAAATCTGTTGAAGTTTAAGTTTAAGTTTAAGTTGAACATTTGTTAACCCTTTGAGTGCCAGGTCGATTTTTGTATCAACCCATATACCCTGTGCCAATGCATTCTCTTATATATGCGAGTCGACCATAGGTCGCCTCGCATATATAAGAGAATGCATTGGCCTAACAATTTTTTTTTTTTTTTTTTTTTTTTTTTTACAATTTTTCACAATTTTAATAATTTATTCTTATATTCTTTAACAGACTTATTTTGTAGGTGTAGGGCCAATGAGATCGGCCCCTGGCACTCAAAGGGTTAATTATATCATAAACCTTTCTATACTGAATGGATTCTCCCATTCACTTATAAAATATACATTGGAATGGTCTGTTATTCATTTGGTGGGGTGTTCAGGTAATAAAAGCAGTGTTAGCTAATAAAATTCGAACTTTTCCTATTGGAACTACGTACATGTCAATGAGTATTTAGTAAGGACAGGGTTAATAATCCAAGAGCACTAAAGCTATTTCTTTCTTGTCTTCTAGTAGCCGGAATAGGTCTTGGGAGAGTTCGGACTGTACCAACCCATCTGGAAAAAAACAATAATAGAATAGGATATGGATTAGTGCCGATATTGGCTTGGTCACATGTGCCACGAGTTGCTCTGTATAGGAATGTAATCTTCTTAAGCCTATGTAATATAGTAAGGAATGATGCTCGCTGGACACAGAAGATCAAATGTACTTAACCCTTTCATTTCTCGAGCTACCTGAAATTTGGCGAAAACCCTGTGCCAATACATTCTCTTATATATGCGAGTCTCCATAGTGGGCCTTGCATTTATAATATAAGAGATTGCCAATCTCTACCAGAGCGCACCAGTCATACTTCCTAACTGACTCTGTCCCCGGCTGGGTACTAGTCTGTGGTGTTCTATATTTAGCTCAGGTTTTTCCAACCAAAATGGCAAAATTGATCGACCCAAAGTAAAATTTCCTATGTGCTTTGAGAACAATTCCCACAATTAAAACTTAATGACAGAATGGAGAATTATAGAGCGGTTGTTTTGTTGACGATTTTCGCAAGCCACTTGTCAAAATTGCAGCAAATTAGAACTCTCGTGTTTGCCTTGCCATCCATGTTGTTGTGACAATGTCGTCCATCAGCATTTAGATTTTTGTGTTGAAAAAATAATTGGAGAACCAAATCTCTCCGTTTCGCATATAGTTCTTTGGTTCTAGTGGGACTTTCCAAACTCAAATTACAAAATTTTGTTTCGACATTGTGTGTGCTGAATAATGGCAATATGTTGCTCTGTATGCTTAGTATATATATTAATATAGCCGAAGTCCACCAAAATTGTGGTTAAAATGTCACGGGTAGCAGTGATTTTACCAAGTCAACAAGGGAGGTAAACCCTGCATGGAGATTGATAGAATGCATTGGCTTTACAATATTTACTTTGACCTTGTAAGCAAGTGCATTCTCTTATATAATCGATGCTCCCTGTGGGAGACTCGTATATAAGAGCATGCACTGGCACAGGATCTTTAATGCTGCACCAGCACTGCCCCCATCATAAATCTTATTGAAGTGTTAACCCTTTGATTTGTGAATGGATTCTCCTACTCAGTTATACAAGTTTACATTGGAATAGCATATCACTCATTTGAACTGTTGTTTTGATAATATAAATACATGTGTAGAAAACACATGATAAATATGGAACTTATCATGTGAACATTAACAAAGTGAACTGCTGTCAGCAAGTATCCAACCGTATAAGGATCAACCCTTCAAATTCTGCTTCTTACACAGTTGAAAATTGTGTTCTTTTAGTCAGGTAGCATCCCAAAGATTCCCTATTAATTTAACCCTTTCTATACTAAATGGTTTCTCTCAATCAATCATAAAAGTAAATGGTCTATTATTCATCTGGAGGGGTGTTCAGGAAGAATAATCAGACGACAGATAATAAAAGTGCAGAATGAATTCTATTCATTGGTGGGAAATGTTCAGATAATAAGTCAAACTTACTATCAGCATTTCCTAAGTGATAACTACTCATCAATGAGTATTTAGTACAGAAAGGGTTAATTAGGGTGAATTAACTGTTTATATTTGGATGTTATATTTAAAAGAGTGATGTTCAACTATTCATCATCTAAATTTGTTTCTTTTCTGTGTTGACCTATTGGAATATTAAACAGATGTCACTTTCTTGCTTAAAAAAAACCAGGGCAAAGACTCTATTAAGTGACAGATTTCAGTGATAATAAATCTCACATGATCCCTCTAGACTGAACCCTGCCCTTTAACCTTCATGCATCGCATCACTGCTAAGACTGCATTTTCTCTGGTAAAACCATCCAATAAACATTTGAAAATCACAACAGACAGCATGTTTATTCTCTAATTATAATGCCCCAGTAATACTTCATATTATACCCTGTATGAGGTTAATTCAAGCCCCCTGGGTCAATTATTAAAGTAGACCACTAGTAGATATGAACAAGCCTTTAAATAGTGTGTCTGTCATTTGCAGAATGAGGTCCACATAGGGTGACTGTAATTACCAACCCCGCACAGCTGGTTAGAATCTCCAAACTGACCCTCTAGGAACCTCATTCTGCTCGGTGTATCTAAAGTCTCAAATTAACATTGTTTTAGTTACTTTTTCCCCCATCTGTTCAGTTTCTATATCACCTAATTTACAGAAGTTAAAATGCATAATCGAGGTGACCAATGGTGAATATCACCGACTTCAGCTGCGGAACTACATTCTGATCGTAAATCTCCCATAGCTGTTGAGGCCTCAGCAGAATGAGGTCCCCAGGGGGCAAATTTTGTCACTAAATTCACCCTCTGGGGACCTCATACTGCAAATGACAGACACACTATTTCAAGGCTTGGATATAAAAATTTAACCGATAAAAATTTTTAACAACTAAAAGCGAATTGCCGTCCAAGAGTTGATATGAAATGCTTGATGAGATTTATAGCTTGTTCAATCAGATCACAACCTAATGCACCTAAATTCTCAAACAAATAAACCAGCCTTTTGTTGGGTAGCCCACCGTGATGGTTGTTTCAATGAAATCAAATGGAAATAAAGGTAGTGAATGCATATTTAATTGCTTCCCTTTTGTCCGTGGTTATTCTCCGTGTGAGTACTATGTGATATTAATGGAACTACGGAAATACATGTTCGCATCATAATAGCAACCGTCACTAAGCCCAGCCTGATGCGAGACATGGGTCATGCTATTTAGTGAGTCACTGCGCCCAGTCAGATCCAGGAGCCAACTTACATGTACAGTACCCAGTAGTCAGATTCATAGATCAGTGCCCAGAGGCTTGGCTTTATCCCTCTCATGATGGGAGCTGCACTGGTGCAGCATTTAATAAGGATCAGTCCTTCCCAGGATACAGGAGCGATAGCTAGAGCTCGCACCCATTTGCACTCGCTATTTTTAATTCACGGGTGCTAAAATTTGCACTCGTCCGTCCCTCTTGTCAAATTGTTTATGGTCACTTTAATCGTTGATTCAATATTTATATATTTGAAGGTATATTTAGAATCTTTCCCATCTCAGTTAAATTATGGGTATGTGAAAGTGTAACTGGAGATAGGTTTATCCCACAATAACATTTTGCTTGATGAAAACCCAACTTACGATTATATTACTGTTGCAATTACACCATCTAAATAATTGCTCTCACTGTGTTTTTCTCATGGGAGTACTGAAAGATCCTGTGCCAGTGCATTCTCTTATATATGCGAGTCCATAGCGAGCCTCACATATGTAAGAGAATCCACTGGCTAAAAGGTAAATATTGTTAGGCAAATGTATTCTCTTATATATGCGAGGCACCTTTGGGACACTCGCATATATAAGAGAATGCATTGGCACAGGGTTTTCACAAAATTTCAGGAAGCTCCAGTCATGGAAGGGTTAAATAGACAAGGTTCGTACGAGCTGCTGGAAATCCTTGTAAAATCATGGAAAAATTGCGGGGTTTTTTGGGGGGGGGGGGGGTGTCATGTCATGCAAAATGACATGTTTTTCCTGCATTTGGTAATAATTATCAGGTCATGGAAAAATCATGGAATTTCAGTCACACAAAGGTGTTCGAACCCTGAAAAGAATTCACATTTTTTCATTTTCATTTATTTATAGGAAGAAATGTTTGAACTGTTTTCTTTTATTAACTCTTTCTTACCAAATACCAATTGACGAGCAGATCCCTAAGGAAATGTTCTGATTAATAAGTTTGACAAACGACCTTTATTATCGGAATGTTTCCCATCAATAAATATGAATCATTCTGCTCTTGTATCATCTGTTTTTCTGTCTGTCATCTGCTTATGTATCCTGAACACCCCTCCAAATTAACCATATACCATTCCAATATACACTGTTTTTACTCTGTGGGAGAATTCATTTAGTATAGAAAGGGTTAATTTGATATATCAGAAAGCTGTAAGTCACCAGCCTTTAATACGTGTTTTGATCTAGCATTTAATTCTAGTGATCAAATTCATTATTTCAGAGTTGATATCCAATTCATTATTTGAATTGGTTGAAATTGGTTATTAACAACAGACTATTGTTTCAGCACTAGTTTTAGACATAACACACCAAGTCAAATGATAATCTGATTACCCTTTTATTTCTTCACTATAAATAGCTTACCAAGTCGTTCGTCTGGCGGTCGATTGGTCGAGAGATGATTAGAGAGAGACCATGTTCGAGTTGATATCATCAATTGACAGGCTGTGTATGGCTTTCGTTCATTTTTTCTTCCATTCTTTTTATTTTTGTTTCACCTCTTCCTATATCTTCCTAACCCATGAATTTTATACAAGATAAATTTATTATTTTCTATTATTCTTTCCACAACATTTAACTAATATGTTTTATAGCCTCTTTATATATTCAATATCCAGAAATTAAATAAATCGTGGCTTTATTCCAAGCTATATCCAACCCATTGAGTGTTCAGTGTTGATAAATATTCACAGTTACTCTTTACTATTACTAGTATGTGTATATATGAATTAACCTCTTGGATGCTACACGCCCATCCTGAGTACAGACTTAAAATGTCTCGCTTTGTGCTATACTTCTGCACTGATTATTGACATACTTCAGTGCATTATCATTCAGACATCATTCATAAGGTAACTCTGAGATAAGTGCATCTGAATAAGTGTACAGTAATGTCCTAAGTAATCGACTCCATAACAACAGCAGAACTATGGGTAACTTTTCAGGATTTAGTCGGAAATATGGCTTGTTGCCATTCATCGGAAAGCTCTCCCCAAGAGCTTTCTGATTAATGGCAACAAGCCATATTTCCAACTAAATCCTGAAAAGTTACCCATAATTCTGCTGTGGTTATGGAGTCGATTACTTACGGCATTATTACTGTATCTCAACATTTTAGATAGTGGATAATATTTCATGATGATAGCCTTTGCATGGTGTCAGTTTTAATATTTTAGCAACATTCCCGTCAAATTTTTCCACTGAAAAACGGCACTGATATTGTTCTGCAGTGAAGAGGTTTATCCCTTTCTGTACTAAATACTCAGTGATGAGTAGTTATCCCACAGGAAGTGTTCAGATAATAAGTTCAACAAAATAGGTTTGTTGAACTTATTATATGAACATTACAATAAATATGATTCCTTCTACGCTTTATTATCTGTTGTCTGCTTATTTTTCCTGAACACCCCTCCATATGAATAATAGACCATTCCAATGTATATTGTTATAACTGAGTGGGAGAATCCATTTATTATAGAACAGGTTAACATTTTGATTCCTGAATAGATTCTCCCATTCAGATCTAGAGTGTACTTCAGAATGGTCTATTCTTCATTTGGCGGGTCTTATATATGCAGACAACAGACAATGAGATGCCCTACAAATTCATTCATTTGTATGGATGTTTGACTATTGTGAAATTTTGCGAAAACCATGTGCCAATGCATTCTTTTTATGCAAGTCTCCCATAGTGAGCCTCGCATATAAGAGAATACATTGGCCTAAACATATTTGTCTTAACCTTTTAAGCCATGCATTCTCTTATATATGTGAGGCTCCATATGGGAAACTCACATATATAAGAGAATGCACTGTCACATGATCTTTAATGCTGCACCAGCCCAACTCCCATCATGAAATTGTTAAGTTTCAGTTTTCTGTGAAATGCAGCAGAAAAGTAAAAAAAAACTTCACTAGTCAAATTGTATAATTTGAATTGATAGGTATCGAATGAACTGAATATTAAACTCTTTTCAATTGATGGCTGCTGTTACGTCAGATGTTCACTCAATGGGGTTGGTGTAAAATATTTGAACCTTTTTTTCTCTTTTTAATATTCAACCAGCCACATAGCTTGTTATTTGGTGGTATCAATTCATTAATGTTCTTATTGTCACAT
This sequence comes from Siphonodentalium dalli, assembly GCA_032622095.1. Taxonomy (NCBI): domain Eukaryota; kingdom Metazoa; phylum Mollusca; class Scaphopoda; order Gadilida; family Siphonodentaliidae; genus Siphonodentalium; species Siphonodentalium dalli. The sequence continues at coordinate 105,658,055 of CP136062.1, forward strand.
TTTCTTCAAAGGTGTCTATTTTAATGCTTTTTTTCTATTTTTTTCCAGCAATTTAAAATTTTTAATGTCATTATTACTTCCGTATTTTATGCCATTACTTATTACAAATTATTCATCAAAATAGACTAGCTACCTTGCTTGCACTTTATAATGTACATGCAATTAGGTCCTAGCCATTTTATCTGGCATGGCATTTTGATTGTATGACTCCCCCAATTTCTTATCTTTACATCCTGATATCGAATGCTTTGTCATCAAAATGTTCTTTATTAAGTTTATTGGGACTGCAGTTTAAACATTTTTTTTCTGCAATTTAAAAACGTGAATTTTTCTATGAACTGGGAGACAAATGTTGCTATTTTTAGAACATTACAATATTTTTGAATGGAAATCTATCATTTGAAACACTTTTAGTAAAGTGAGATATTATTTTATTGTTTTTGATGGAAGTGCTGCCCATAATAGATCATGTAACTTAATATCTGCAGTGAAAATCTTCAACCGGCGATATTTATTTTGTTGAAAACATTATTTTGTAAATTCGACATCTGCATCACCGTTTCAAAAATGTTCATCTTCTTTTGTATTAAAAATTGACTTGTAATGCAGGTTTTGTGAGGAACAAAGCTTCATTTTCCATCATCTCATTAATATATTTGTATTGTCTAATTTATAAAATATCCTATATATCTGATGAGGCACTGATTATGTAAAAATCAAGATATATTTGTAACATTTGTAAATTGGGGAGAAGTTTGCTGAGTGTTGGTCTATTATGATTTGGAGTTTTGCATGCGATGAGACATAGCAACTTGATAAATTTCACACGATTGGCAAATGCTTGTGTGATTAAATTATTATAACAAGTCTCTGAAAGTGTACAGTAATGCCCTAATTAATCGACTCCATAACCACAGCAGAATTATGGGTAACTTTTCAGGATTTAGTTGGAAATATGGCTTGTTGCCATTCAGGAGAGCTTTCCGATGAATGGCAACAAGCCATATTTCCGACTAAATCCTGAAAAGTTACCCATAATTCTGCTGTGGTTATGGAGTCGATTAATTAGGGCATTACTGTATGTCCAAGCCAAGCTGCTCTGTAACTATGACTAAGATCAGTTTCATTTCTTTTGTCTGGAGTTGGCCATTTATTTCTCTTATTATGGATGGTGCACTACCAACAGCTTACTAATATATAGCCAATAACAGTATGGAACTAAAATGTGCTTGATATCAGGTAAAATTACAGTATTATAAAGCAATAGGGTCAATATTCAATGTCATGTCTAAAGGCTCATGTGAGTCAGTCTGCCATGATAAACTGATGACCTGTCTCTTAGACTAGTTAGTTTATAGAATTCGCAGCAGGGAACACCAATTGCTTATTGGTTGATTGGACTGGCACATGCATGTCAGTCCCCCGCACCTATCATGACGACACTTTTGATTGGTAAATACAATTGGCGATTAATAGTTTTGCAATAAGCTAGCCCACACCTTAAATGTTGATGTGTCTTGTCGCACGTAAAAGAATAGACCCTATTATATAAAAACTTAAAGAGACTATTTTTACCATGTTCCACGATGGGCTGTCAATGTCGAGCTCATAAAATTTCTCAACCAGTCGAAGCGAGAAGTCAGTTTGCAGAAGTTGAATCTTAACCCATCCATGACTGGAGCTTCCTGAAATTTTGGGAAACCCTGTTCCAATGCATTCAATTATATATGCGAGGCTCCCTATTGGAAAATCGTATATATAAGAGAATGCACTGGCACAGGATCTTTAATCTTTCACAAGCGAAGCTCCCGTTATGAAAGGGTTAAGGTCTATTCCCATCTGAGGTTGTACATGCGTTTAGTCGTGGCAACTTTTAAGGTGTGTGTTAGCTTACTGCAAAGATTTTTATCTCCCTTTGTAACTGACAATCAACCTGTGCTCATGATAGCATCGGTTGACTAGTTATTTCTGTGCAATTCCAATCAATCCACAGGTAATCTTGTCTGTAGACCTGACCAACCTAAAATGGCACCTGTGAAGGTCAAATTCTCAATAATATTGCTTACTGTAATTTGAGCCAAATCAAAACATTTTTGTCCCTCCGAAATTGAAATTACATCCGGTCATCCGTTCATGTGCCTTTATGGGTACCTTCATTGTGTAATCAACTCCTCCCAGTTTTGAATGTTGAGAATTGAAACTTTAGGATATTGTTACCAATATATTTATGATGTGCAACGTTTATATGGACGACGGAAAATATTGATTTTCACAGTTATTCCCCTTTCTTGTCTCGGAATACTTTTTACCATTTTAATTTTCAATTTTTGAATGATTTTTACCAAAGTCAGATTTGTTTGTTCCGAAAAAGCCAACCTCCTGAGAAAACTATTTTATTTTGGGGGACGTGTGATGAGCGACCTTTTATTAATGCAATTTCATGCTGTGTTGCCATCTGCTATATATTTTTAAGAAGTTGATAGCGGTTGATGATCAACCATGCCATTAAGAACAAATTGGCTACCACCTGATGAGAAAGAAGCAATTGAACTCACGTCATGGTTGTGGGGTGTGTTCTATTTCAAAAGTTGCTGAAACTATACGCAAGCACGACTGTAAATTGGAATAGACCCTTAAAGGTCACTGTGTCTTGTCGCATGCAACAGCATAGAACCTAAAAGAGACTATTTTTTATTTGGTTAGCTTTTACCATGGGTTGTTGATGTCGAGCTCATTAAGTTTCTCAACCAGTCGAAGCGAGAAGTCAGTTTGCAGAATCCTGACTCGTGTAAGATTTCGAGAGTTAGCTTGTTTTTTCAAGCCTGCTCTTTATTACATGTCATCAGTAAAACCCAGACATCTTCTGGTAAAGCCCTTGTCGGACTTCTTTTAACAGCATTTTAAAAGCATAACTCTTCGAAATCTGAACTTCATCTAAAAGTGAGATTTTCTTTGACAACACAAGGACCTCTGCAATAGGCTCAGACATTGCAGTGATTACAGTTCTACAGGATATTTCACTAACACGTCCACCGACAGCAGGGACGAGGCTACAGTCTCTGTTGGGGGGAGGTGTCCAACTTTTGGAATTATTGAAATTATTGGGGGAATATGAATGACCTATGCACAGTGGGCTAAAATCACTTAATTCACACTCTGGGGACCTCAATCTTCTCCTCATATAGGAAGTGTCGATAGTTTCAAATTAACATTATTTTGAGTTACTTTTCCCTTCTGTTTAGTCTCCATCTCCTCTAATTTGCAGAAGATAAAATGCATAATCGAGGTGACTAATGTGTGAACATCACCAACTCCAAACTAGGGAACTTTAATATGATCCTATGTCTACCATAGCAGTTGAGGCCTAAGCAGAATGAGGTTCCCAGAGGGTGAATTTGGTGATGCTAACCTGCTGTGTTGGATAGCGTCTCTAAATCCACCCTCTGGGGACCTCATTCTGCAAATGACAGACCCACTATTTCAAGGCTTGTATGTACCTCTGATGTTGAAGGAGATAACTTATAATATCACAGTTTAAATATAGAGACATCTCATGGTCTTGCGTTGACCAAATGATTGAACGTGCACGTAGCAACATTTCCTGGGAACATTTGGCTTGAATGTTGACCATGATTGTTCTCAGTTAATATCGTCTAATATTGGCACTCAAATGTCATCGTATTGATCACCTCTGTCACTAATTAATTGTCTCCTTTTGTCTCCTCTCTTTTCAGAGATTGTAAAATTATTCGTGACCAACAGACGCTGAAATCTAAAGGATATGGCTTTGTATCGTTTGTTAACAAAGTGGTACGTTTTAATTTCCTGGCTTGTGCCCGCAGTCTAATTTCCCCTGATTAGCAACTCCAGGTTATGTTCTCCGACTTGATACACAAGGCTTAACTAACGTGTCATGTGTTGGAGCACCTGCTCATGGAATTGATTTATGCTGGGATTTGATCTCAGTGTTTCCTCTGAGTAGGCAGTTTAGTTTGCTGATCAGATTTCATAATCAATGACGTTTTTAAAAATAATCATCAATTAACGAATATATTTGTACCCATTGACCTGGAAACTATTGTATGAATGAATGAAATTTGCAGTCAATAATATAACTATGTGACAACTAGAGATGCCTCGGTTTCGGTTTCGGTTGTGGAAAAAGAGTTGAGTCTCGGTTTCGGTTTCGGTTTTTATTAATAAAAATGACTAATGTGAACAAAATCTAATTATGCTTCATCATATTACAAAGAAAACACACCAATTTTATCACCATAACTTGTGAGGTACATGTCCTTTTATAATTGTAAATTATGTATCATATTGTTAGTATTACATGTATATTGTTAATGTCCATGTCGAGTGGCAGTGCTAGAATGCAAGTGAGTCTGTGTATTGTGTATGACTGCAATTCAGCATCATATGATCATAAGTGTGAAATAATATAAGGATCCTTTATATTGGCATAAAACTAATGTGTGTGACTAGATATATGTGTATAGTTATGATTTGAAAAATAAAATTTGAAATGAAAAACAAAATGAAAATAAAACATGACTAGAATCTCTCAATCACATTATCTGGCTATATGCCTATTACCATATTTAGGGAACATAATACTGTACACACTATACATGCATCCAATACAAGTCACCTGAATGAGTGCTAATTCTCAACAGTTTACCGACAAACGGTATAATTCATTCCGGCTTAACATTTTTAATCAACGGTATAATTCATTCCGGCATAACATTTTTAATCAACGGCGCACAAATATATTTGACGATTTAACATCCAAACAGTGATAAAAACTAATAGGGGATGCGGGTAACAATACCTTTTGATATCGTATCCTCGTTATCAAATTCACCTTTCAGAGTATTTGTACGGCCTTAATGATTAAAAGAACATGAGAAATAAACTGACTACGGCGAAAATAGGTGTACATGGAAACAACGTAATTAATTTGTCGCGCGATTTCACCATGCGAACTCCTTTCTGCATATATTACAGGCGGCACACTTAGATTTCTTATCTTTCTTTGAAAAATATTTCCACACAGGACTCGTTTGTTCGTCGTGCTCTGTCATGATTACAGGAAGTTGTGACAACCGAAACTACGAGTTTTCCCAACTTACCACGGTTGTCATTTCTGGTTTTTCCCGACAACCGATACCGAACTGATTCCCCGGTTAACCGCCCATCTCTAGTGACAACTGATCAGTAGGTACCAGTTAGATTGTTGGTCAGATTTTCTAATCGATTATGTTTTTTAAAATAATCTTTAAAAATAATCAACAATAATTGACTCTAGTTGTACCATTTGGCCAGGATACTATTAGGGCTGCAACGATCAGTGTTCGCGCTGTCGGTAGCCAAATTAGCCAATGGCTAATATTTTTCGAATTTGGCTAATAAAAATTTCATTTGGCTAAAATTTTGGCTAAACTTTTGTTGACCCCAAATGTAGACTGAAAGCATGGAGTCAGAAAGCTAATTAATAAAAGCGCTCAATAGATCGACATTCAAGACGAAGTTAGGTGACGAAAGTATTTCATTATTTTCGTACTTATGAAATATCGTTCCGTACCAGCAAAATGTAAGCTCTAACATTTAGTGATGTGAACGATCTAGTCCGAAAACAACGAAAGTGGGAATATATCGCCGACTGTGCAAAGGGAAACACGATCGCGGACAGTACAAAGGGAAAGCCGATTGACAACTCTATCAACCAAGCGACCACAAAGTAATATGCAATCATATTTAGTGTTTTAATCTGGAGAAAGATTACGTCACTCTGCACGAAACAGCAAAATGTCCTTATTTTACATTTAATCCCCTAATCCACCATTGTCTGTCTGGTCACTCACATGGCCTCTGCACAATGTATGTTTATGATGACATTGTATTTATGACCGTCGAGGTTTATGAGCACCAAGTGTAAGACAATAGCTTAATCAGCCAAATGTGAATCACGACAGATATTTGCCGTCAATATCGATACAGTCAAAATAATATGCATGCTTTTATGACAGATTGTAATTTGATAATGGCGTAACAATATTAAGTTATTAGTTTCCAGATGTCACTTAGATATATTCGCAAGGATAAATATTTAATGATTTAAAAAAAGATATATTGATATAAAACAAAACAAAAATTAAGGACAATCCCGTGTTCCCCCCCAATCACTCTTTCACATAAAGATTAAATAAATTTTTAATAAATGATGTATATAAAAATACTTCTAGTTCATCAAAATTATTTAAATTATTGTGTATTTTACCTGTGTCTGTTAGATTTTACGTTTTAGTCATTAATTGTGAACCGACCAGAAAACGATGATTTAAATTGGCCAATTTTTTTTTTAATTTGGCCAAAAAACATTTGGCTAAATTTTTTTTCATTTGGCTAATAAAATTTTCATTTGGCTAAAATTTTGGCTAAAGTTTTTTTCGGTCCAGCGCGAACACTGCCAACGATTCAGACCTTCGCGATGTGATGTGAATCACAATTTTCTGTCATGATGCGAAGCACATTTCGATGCAAATATTTGGCAACTTGACGGCTGTGAAAACTAGATGAACCACCTGATCATTTTACTATGTATATTCTCATCAGTGTTCACCTCAACATATTTATTGAAGTAAATTACAAAACCAAAGTAAAATTACCAAAATGCATGGCCAGGAATTAGAAGTAGACTATAATAGCTACCGTAAATTTCGGCGTATAAGTCACATGCGTGTATAAGACGCACCCCCATATTTCAACCCCGAATCCTGCCTTTTGTGAAATACCTTTGTATAAGACGCACCCATTTTTAGATGCTGGAATTTCAAAAAACTGCCGTGGTACATGTAAGTATTGAGAGCAAGTATTCACACATCACATATGGGGGGAGAAGAAATGAAGAAAGTTATTTACGTTAGAATGCTTTCTTTCGGCAACACGGTTACCGTTAAGTTCTGCAAACTTTATAACAACTTCCATCTAAAATCTGGTTTCGTAACTCTGACGTTTGCGCTTAATCCCATGTTTATCAATAACGATCGAAGTATGTGAATATATATAGAAATTTACGGTATGAGGAAAGACACAAAATATCCTATCATTTATAGGAATATAAAATTGAGACTCGGCTTACTGTTGTTTTAGGATAATGCTGGCATCGTTAATTTAGTTGTCGCCTAATTGTCGCGGATCATGACTGCAAACGCTTTGGGCTAATAGTGATGCAATGCACTCCTCAGTATTAAGTGTCAAATATACTCAATGTGGGGATTAAATGTTTGCACCCGAAGCGTACAGCATAAAATAACGTTTATGTAATATCAACAGGAGTTCGCGGCTTCGCACTGAAGCCTCATTAAAATATTTGGAGTCAAGGTTTTTATTATGCTCATTCCCGATGTGACGTAATCTGGTAGAAGTTTGTAGCCAGTTTACTATGTCGCAACACTGGAGACATAAAAGCGATCACACCGCAGTCATTGAATTGTGCACGTGTCCAGAATTGTTACACAGTCGGGTCAAGGACGCCAACTATTTGTGAATTTGCTGCTGTTTGCCGTTGAATTCTCAGATACTAATGCATATAATATGATAAATAACAGTGAAGATGGGGGTGTTTATTTGTATAATAAATGGTGTAATAATGAGTCCATTTCTTTTAGAGGTGAAACTGTAAGACGATTCCATTTTGTTGTTTATTCAGAATTTGTACTTTCGGTTTCACACATATCCGGTTATATCACACTTTCTTTCCGGGATTTTGGGAATAAAAGTTCATAATAGTGAAGAGTAAGATAACTGTGTTCAATATTTTAATTCAATGAATATTATCCTTCTTTATGGAGAGTTTTGTGGCTGAATCTCCGCCGATATTTGCTGTGAATATCTCCTTGTCTTCCCGACACTTGTGTACTTACCGGTCGTGGCTCAAACTCTCCGAAAATGAGTCAAGATTTCACCCCCATTTTGAGTTAACGTTGTATAAGGCGCACCAATATTCTGGGCTATATATTCAGGTAAAAAAGATGCGACTTATACACCGAAATTTACGGTAATACAGTCCCCAGATTTGCATAGATGGGAAGTCTTGAGTGAAATGTTTGGATCTCTGACTATTGGTAACTCTGCATACATGAATTGTTTTTGCATTGCATCGCACCCCCCAATACGATGCATTGCATCGTGAACTTTAAAGCGCGATGCATCAGTATCGCAATGAATCGTGGCAGCCCTAGATACTATGATATGCAATTAGCACCTTGTTCATTACATAACCAACATGACCCAAGATGCATTTCCAGGTATAAGCAGTTTTAATGATGTTAATCTTCAACACCTTGACTCCTTGAGGATAAAATGCTAGTGCATTGACTTCTTGCAGTGAAATTATGAAGCTAGCTGAGAGTTGCTAATTGATATTTGAAATTTTAAACCCTTTTTGTACTAAATACACATTGACATCATTGAGGAGTTGTTATCCCTTAGGAAATGTTCAGATGATAAGTTCAACAACATGATCTGAACTCTTCCCTCCAATAAATAGGACTCCGTCCGTACTTGTATCATCTGTCTGATTATTTTTCCTGAAAACCCTTCCAATTGAATAATAGACCATTCCAATGTATAATTTTATAACTGAATGGGAGAATCCATTTAGTACAGAAAGGGTTAACAGGACACAAAAAAGCATGCAGTGGGAGGACCTATTGTTGAACTTATTATCTGAATATTTCCTTAGGGATAACTACTTGTCAATGATTATTTAGTAAAGGAAGGGTTAATAAACACCAGCCGATTCGATTCGAGATTCAATGGCAACAAGCCATATTTCCGACTAAATCCTGAAAAGTTACCCATAATTCTGCTGTGGTTAAGAAGTCCATTTATACTTAGAGCATTACTGTATTAAGACCAACATTTTGGTGTTTATATAACACTAGCAGGTTAGCCCGCCACCGGCGGCGTTTGTCCGAACATGACATTTTATGACATGTTTATTTTTTAATATTAATTTAATGTTTTTTAAATGTAATATATTTTTTTTCTGAATTTTTTCCGAAACATGACATTTTATGACATGTTTATTTTTTTATTTTATTTTTTCTGGCCGAAAAATTTACCCGATGAAATCCTAGGAACGGATATTGGGTTTTTCAATATTTTACCCGATTTGACCTTGAATTGATCATTTGTCACAATATATAATTTGTTGGTACCCGTTTGAAGGTTAAGACTGACCCGATGAAAAATTCCCCCGTTCCTAGGAACGACAGACATAAGAATGTTTCACATAATGCGACGTCGACGATCCCCGTGTGTTTTTACACTTATATACGAAGTTTGAGCTCACCTAGGGCGGAAAAACTTACCCGCTCCGCGTTCTTAGGAACACAACACGCTCCGCGTTCTTAGGAACACAACACGCTCATGTCTATATATACACGCCCAGACCCAGAAGAGGTATGATTTTATTTAACCTGCACGTGGCCATTGAGCAGCCCCTGACAGGTTGTCCACCCTTACGAGATGGTCAATAGTCCCCGCAAAGTTAATCCCGTCGCGAACCCCATCCTCGCAAAGAGCGGACAGTCAATTAATCCCGTCGTGAACGCCATCACCAACGCGACGTAATTTTGTTTGGTATCATGTGTTGCGTTCTAAAAAATAGGAAAGCACTTGTTCCCATATACGTTTGCCTAAATACGAAATTGTGAGTGTTGGTTTGTAACCGGGATTTCTGAGAAGCATTATGCCTATAACTACCGCCCCCCTAAGCCCTGACCTAAGTACTATAACAATGATGTTGTAAGAGTACTATGGCATCCAATAAATCTCCCCACATAGGAAACCACTCAATGTTCCCGTATATCTCTCTGCAGATGCTAATAACGTTGAATGGTAAACAGACGCTCTTTATAGCGATGCGTCAAAAACAAACGCTCATTAAATAATCACTTGATTAACCCCCGCCGTGCCTTTGCGGTGATTTGGAAGTGGATAAAGGGTGCTCAGAGCTTCTCCAAAACGCGACAACTACGGTGTTCGTGGGTTTTTACACTTATATATACGAAATTTGAGCTCGATGGGTGCGGTCGTTTTCGATTCTATAAAGTACACACACACGGAAGTCTCAAAATATATAGTTTAGATAATACTGTATGTAACCTTGTTTTCTGAAAAGAGCATTTTCTTCAGATCAAATTTCTCAAATCGGGCAAGGAAGCAACTTTCAATTATAGTGCCTTCTGTCTGCAAGCATCTTTAAAGAGCCTCTCCCACTCAGTTAGTTACGATTACTAAAATGTCAATGAGGGGCACAACACTGTTCTTATATTAGAAATTTAGAATTATGTGAGATGTAAGCCTTCCAGCTTGTCATATTTACGGCTTCAATCACAAGCTTTATTTGGCACTGTAGCTTTATTTGGCGATGTATCAATGAGATTTCCTCAGGGTTGGGAAGTTGTTCGTACTCCTAACAATGAACCCACATGCAGTGATTAAAATTGTATGCTCGTCATAGGTCAAGTTTTATTCATGGTTTTTACCTGGTTTTTACACTAAATTAAAAGTGTTTGCATATATTTTGACGCACTCCTGTAACCCTTTCTATACTAAATACACATTAACACTTTCATGACGGGAGCTGCGCTGGTATAGCTATAAAGATCCTGTGCCAGTGCATACTCTTATATATGGGAGTCTCCCATAGGGAGCCTGGCATATATAATAGAATGCACTTGCTTACAAAGTCAAAGTAAATATTGTTAGGCCAATGTATTCTCTTTAATATATATGTGAGGCTCCCTATGGGAGACTATTTGGATGTCTGTTGTCTGCTTATATTTTTTCCTGAACATCCCTCCAAATAAATAATGGGACATTCCAACGTATACTTTTATAACTGATTGGAGAATCCACTTGGTATAGAAAAGGTTAACAGTGCGTAAATAGATGACATTTCTCTGAAAAGAACTTAAAAATCAATTCTGGAAAAGTTCCCAAATAATAAAAATCTCCATGTTCAGCTATGGAGCTTTCCACACATTCATTATAGTTATATTCTGTTAGAGTCGATGGTTAGTTGATTAACTCTTTAGTGCCAAGTCCGATTTTTGTATCAACCCATATTTCCTTGATCATTTTTCAGATTTATTGATTATAATAATGTGATACATTAATGGAAAGAGCTCTTGGAGATCTTTCCACCAATGTATCACATTATTATAATCAATAAATTTGAAAAATGATCAAGGAAATATAGGTTGATACAAAAATCGGACTTGGCACTGAAAGGGTTAATTGTTGATATTTTAGCCAGGTAAACAAGTGATAAATGTGAATTACGATAACTACTTTACATCCATTCTAAACCCAGTTAAAAGCTGTCAGTGTTTCGTGTTTTATTTCATATACAACAAGGAATACTCATGCTCTCATTCGTCCCGATGTAGTTATGAACATACCCTTACTATTATTTACTGCCCAGAATTGCTGATGAGTCCAATTCACAAAGATTCTTGTGTCTTTTTTTTAGTCTCTCTATTTCCCCAAATTGGCAGATGACACATTGCATAATCAAGGTGCCCAATGAGTGAGCATCACAATATTCACCATGTGCGAACTTATTAAATCCGAGTCTAGGTCTCCCAAAGCAGATGAGGCCATGCAGAATGAGGTCCCCAGAGGGCTAGCATCACTAAATTGACGCTCTGAGCATCTCATTCTGCAATTGCCCGGCATCAAATTCTCAGGCCTCTCTGACATAAAAGATCAGATTCAGTCCTCAGTAAACATGTTGAATATAGGGGAGGGTGGAGGTTAGGCCAAAACAAAAAACTTGTCTGTTTCTGATTTCTTAAGCAAAAAAAATCCAGGCAGGCAGGAAAATGTTTTTTTTTTTGGCAATTTTTTTTTTTTTTTAAATCCATCTATAATGCACCATATTCTAAAAACAAGATAAAAGTTGGTAATCTCAATACCTTTGTTTCCATTTGCTGAAGTTTCTGACAGAAAAATGATTATATATTTGACAATATACCCAGAATAGGCACCAGAAAGTTCCGGGCAATATGAGTTCCAAGGGACACGAAAATGCTACAGGTATCTCCCGTGGCTTATGGCACCATGACACAATGTTACGCAATACTGAACATGACAACATTAATACTATCCAGGTTGCTAGCACAAGTCTAGACAACTTCCATATCATCATGTTGACATTGCATTTTCACCTGTGGCCGTGACTCTCAGAACAGAACAAATGAATTCCTGAGGTTGATTCATCTGCAACCCACAAATACATGACATGTATTTTAATAGAAGTAAATTGCTTTTGAAAATTCCATCTAAAATTATTGCTGCTTAATGTAAACATAGTATATGGTATATATTTAGCGATATAGATGTGTTTACATGTCAATTACATGAATAAAAAAAAAATATAATTTGTATTTTGTATTTTTTAAAAACATTTTGGAAAACAAATCCAGGTCGGCCCAATTTCGGCAGGTACGTTGGGAAACCGGAAACACAGATTTTGTTTTGTTTTGGCCTTATACATTAGTCCCACCCAGGACAGGCCCATCTCTAGTTAAATGTTATTGTTGGAGGTCAGTGGTTGTCTCTCAATTGGTAGTTAACCCTTTGGCGAGTAGAACAACATGTATGTCACCGTACTGTTCGTGAGTGGAACGACATATATGTCATTTCAGGAAGTGTCATTTTTGTGTAGACATAACTTCAATTAATCATCTGATTTATAAATGAATTTTATAGGAGATATTTTGATTAATATAATGTCCCAATGTATAAGTGCAATAGATTATGATATCACACGTAAACAGAAAATAAACATCAATTAAAACAAATTATTGGACCCTTTTGACCCAAATTTGTTAATAATTATTGCTATGATGTTGACGTTAAACTCACGCATGACGTCATGTATATGACATTATAAATACTCTCCTATGGGTTAAGTCCAGTGACTATTAACCAGAGGAAAATTAATAGATATATATACATCATTGTCTCATAAGCGAGATAAAATAAGCTTTATTCATTTGGATGAAAGGTGAACAGTCATGGGTAGTCTATGGACTTGCATTATTTCAATACCCAATTAGGATAATGATCAGGTTAGGTAGAAATATCCAGTAAACTGTATTAACACTGAAAAAGACATAATGTTGAATATAGACATCTATACAAATCGTCCCAAACTATGCCAGAAGCGCTAACAGAACACAAAGTTGGGCTGAAAAACTGCCAGCGAATCAACAATACTGTCTGGCTCACAAGGAAACATTACCAGAGATACAGCCACAGGCAAAGCACCAATATATATACTAAACAAACGTAATAGGAGGCCAAACAATCTCTCCTCGATGTCAAATGACTGCTGTGGTCCATATGTATATGCTGCCGATCTATAATTTCGGAGACCCAGTTACCCCGTAGCTCGTTGTTCCATAGAGCAGTTTGCTCGGCAGTGTGCCACAATGCAGAATTTAATCTTTATGAGTTATTCTCTTGATTCATGGATTTTGTCTCGTCTAAATGACACCATTATTCAAGTTCTGCGTCTGCTCTCGAGATTATATGGTGGCGAAGATTCGACTTAACGAGTTCCCTCATTTTGGCGAGTAGCACTGGTACCTAATGATTCAATGAATGGTTCCGAAGTTGATGCTTTAATTTACTGGTTGCTGATTTTCAGACTAAATGGGGCAATTGACTCTTCTTATTCAACAATAATAGTAATGGAAAAATTTTCAAAACAAATTTTTTTTCTTCAGAAATGACACTATGTGGTGGTGAAGATCCTACTATATACAGTAATGCTCTACTGATGCATTAAGTTATATCTGGCATGAAATTTCCAACTGTTGAAATTTGTTATCAAATGTTGGGGGGGGGGGGGGGCTGTGGGTGAGGTGAAACATTTGGACACCTCCACCCCACCCGCCTCCACATCTTCCAATGAATGGCAACAAGCCATATTTTCGACTAAATCCTGAAAAGTTACCCATAATTCTGCTGTGGTTAAGACGTCGATTACTTAGAGCATTACTGTAGCGAGTGCCCACAGCAGCAAGTAACACTGGTACCTAATGGATCAATGAATTGTTCCAAAGTTGATGACTTTACTACCCGGTAGTAGCAGATTTTCAAACTTTAGACATCATAGCTCTTTAGCATGAAACAACTTTTCTTATTCCAACAAAAGATGGTTTTAGAGCAAATTTGCACACTTCTTGCGAAACAAATAATCCTGGATTTTTGTACCAAAACGAATGTATTTTAATAAATAAAACATTGCGTATTCTAGATCATGGTTAACTTTCAATTACTGCAACTATTATAAGATTATGATCCCAGATCATTAAAAATTCAACGTTTCAAATTTCTGCAAGATTTGAAGTAATAACCACCGAGAGCTCCACTAACAGAGAGGACTTCAAGTCCCCCTTTCTATGCTAAATGGATTCTCCCATTCAGTTATAAAAGTATAAATTGGATCAGTATATTATTCATTTGGAGTGGTTTTCAGGTAATAAAATCAGACGTCAGACAGAAAAACAGATAATACAAGAGCAGAATGATTTATATGCATTGGTGGGAAATGTTCAGATAATAAGTTCAACAAACCTATGGCCAATTGTTGAGTTGAACTTTAATATCTGAACATTTCCTAAGTGATTTACTCATTAATGAGTATTTAGTATAGAAAGGGTTGTTACCTTCTGGCAATGACGTTATTATTTGGTGGAGGTTTCTCTGGCAAAAGATTTACTAGAAACGGCGTGGAGTACGATTTCTGTGATAATTAGAGATTTGTGTACACCCCGCCGAGATCCATGAGCTTTGCGGACTCTGTTGACTATGCCCACACTAGTCCAACGTCATTGATTGTGTCTAACGAAATTCAGAAGAACTACGCCGGCACTAATTAAATAATTGAAATTAAATTAAGCTCACTGGACACAATCCACTGTACCTCTGTATTGTCAATGTCTGGTCGTCCTCGTTTACATGGATACAGTTCACCGATCTCCTTATGCCGATTAATTAGATTTACCCGTAGCATGGCTCGAGTCTATATGAGGGGGAGTAACTCAAAATCGTTCTCCAGACATTATATCAAGACACCTGTCATAGTGTGATAAAGTGGATTAAGTCTGACCTAGTTAATGTGATCCCGGTGCGTTTTATATTATTCCGCCGTGCTTAAGTCCTGCACGACATGTTCCTTATAAGGCAGTTTCTATTGATGATCAATTTTCGATGACACATGCTGGTGTTTTCAATTCTCATGGTAATTGAACTGGGATAAACCAACATTAAAGTGGAATGAAGCATTGTTATAAGGCTATTACCATAAATGCATATATCACATAGAATGTCTTATTATTTTAGCACGGAATAAATCCATTGAGAAGTAAAGTGATTTAACACATGATGAATCAGTGCCTGAGACTTTATGTGTAATGATGCATCTCTTTTGTATCTCTTTTGAGTAATGCCTTGAAGTTCAGTCTCTTCTTCATTTTTGCCTGTCGCTACTAAACCTGTTTGAATTTTAACATGTGATGAATTAGTGCCTGCAACTTGATGTGAAATGCTATATCTCTTTTGAGTAGTGCTTTGAAGTTCAATCCATTCCTGATTTTTGCCTCTCGCTATTAAAAACTGTTTGAATTTTAACCATTTCATGACGGGAGCTGCCCTGTTGCAGCATTAAAGATCATGTGCCAGATCATTCTCTTATATATGCGAGTCTTCCATAGGGAGCTTAACGTATATAAGAGAATCCACTGGCTAACAAAGTCAAGGTTAATATTGTTAGGCCAATGTATTCTCTTATATATGTTAGGCTCCCTATGTGAGACTTGCATATATAAGAGAATGCATTGGCACAGGGTTTTCGCAAAATTTCAGGAAGCTCCAGTCATTGAAGGGCTAATACAGATCTGCAACTCCATTAACCCTTAGGGTTAAAACTGTTTGAAATTTAAGTCAAGTTAAAAGTTCTTTTATTGTATAGTCTGATGTCTGTGTTATACTCCCACTATTTGAAGAACCTGATTGACTGTCTGTCCGTCCAGGCATTTTCTATTCTAGAATTATCCTTCTTTGTTTATCTGGAAATCTATTTTTATTGTGGAATATGAATAAAATTTGGTATGGAGGTTCAAAAGAGGAACCAATGACGTTGTTTGCAGTTTTCTTTCTAGAGTTATTGTTCTTTATTTTAAATTTGGACTTCGTCCTTCCCATGTTTCATTTTGGCATCATGGAGATATAGAGTAATGCCCTAAATAATCGACACAGCAGAATTATGGGTAACTCACTGAGTGCTTTCCGATGAATGGCAACAAGCCATATTTCCGACTAAATCCTGAAAATTTACCCATAATTCTGCTGTGGTTAAGGAGTCGATATAATATTTAGGGCATTACTATACCAGCACCAGAGGTGCAACTTCTTGCTTTAGTTTGGTTTCAGTGCACCATTCTCATATAGCATTGATTTCTTTGCCAATTATCAATCAAAGTATTAAATTAAGCTCTACAGTATATACACAAAATGGCATTAATTAAAAAAAAAACGTTAATTTATCTAGAGGCCTGGAAGAGGGTAAGTCCACAAATTGTCTTCTCAAATCTCATGATGGTTATCAAATTAATTTATCACTGTCTGCATTTGGTAACTGAATCGGTCATCGCTTTCTCATCGTATAGTATCATCAACACGGGAACCATAAATTATTACTATGCATGCCCTGCTGGGATTTGGGCGGGAACTTTCGACTGGGATGATCATATTAGGTTTATGTCTGGCGCTTTTCTTTCAAACTGTCATTCCAAATTGGACTCTTGGGTATGTTTTTCATAGCTCAAATATACAACTATAGATGCAGTTGTTTTTTTTCTATGTCTGGCTCTCTCTCTCCCCTAGTAGATCCAGAATGGAGCTCATCGCTCCATGAGCTTATTAATTTCTTGACTGCTATCATGCTATGTGTACTGAGTACAGACTTAAAGATACGGTAAGCGTTGGCAGTGGGTATTGCTGTTAAAATAGTAACATCCTTTAAAACCGCCATAAACAGAAAGAATATTATTACCAAACTTGTTCTTATACCAATCATAAATATTGCGTAAATTGCATGTTATTGTCATGTTAGTACTCTGTGTTATGTAAACAAATGCCATGTTATGTAAGCTAACAGTACATAAAGAGTATGTGATAAGCAAAACACTTAATACAGGGGAGACCCTGTGAACTTTGGTTAGAAATGTCGCCAATTTTTTTTACAACATCGGTATAGAGCTCGCTAATCTTTGCCTTGTAAGCCAGTGCTTTCTCTTATATATGCGAGGCTCCTTATGGGATACTTGCATATATAAGAGAATGCACTGGCACATGATCTTTAATGCTGCACCAGCACAGCTCCCATCATGGTAGGGTTCAGGATGAGAACTGGTGAATATAGGCGCATAATTGATTCATTTGCTGGGCTGTTTGTTGAACTTATTAGCGAATTTAAAGGTTTTTTTTTGCTTGCCATCTGCTTATGTGATTTGAACATCCCTACACATGGAGATTTCCATTGTATACTCTGGAACTAAACAGATGAATTCAAGCCTTGAAATAGTGTGCCTGTCATTTGCAGAATGAGGTCCCCAGAGGGTGAATTTAGTGATGCTACCACGCATAGCGGGCTAGCATCACCAAATTCACCCTCTGGGGACCTCATTCTGCTTACACCTCAGCAGAATGAGGTTCCCAGAGGGTGAGTTTGGTGATGCTAGCCCGCTATGTGTGGTAGCATCACTAAATTCACCCTCTGGTCACCTCATTCTGCAAATGACAGGCACACTATTTCAAGGCTTGGATGAATTCATTCTGTAATCAAGGTAATTGTGATATCTTTTTTTCTACTTCAGGATGCTGAAACGGCAATAAATAATATGAATGGCCAATGGCTAGGGAGTCGTCCAATCAGAACAAATTGGGCCACGAGAAAACCTCCCGCTCCGACGCCTCGAGAAAGTATGTATCATTACTCATGCAAAATTGCTGTTTTTAATTTTCGAATGATTTTATTGGTGTAGTCTTTTTCAATAGTGGTTTAAATTTTGAGAATATTTTCACTCACCTATATTCTATGTAGCATAAAAATTCAACCATCACCTAGTTATATCATTTATCCTTTTGTTTGTCTTCGACCCTTAAATAAAACCAAGTTTTCTTTACAGTTTGGAGTTAATTTATGACTCATGATCATCAAGCCTTGAAATAGAGCGTCTGTCATTTGCAGAATGATGTCCCCAGAGGGTGAATTTAGTGATGTTACCCGCATAGCTAGCATCACCAAATTCACCCTATGTGGATCTCATTCTGCTTAGACCCCATCTTCTGGGAAGTATCTATAGTCCCAATTTAACATTGTTTTTAGTTACTTTTTCCCTTTTCAGTTTCTATATCCCCTAACTTGCAAAATATAAAATGCATAACTGAGGTGACTAATGGGTGAACATCACCAATTTTAACTGGGGAACTTCTATCTGATCCCAGGTCTCCCGTAGCAGTTGAGGCCTGAGCAGGGTGAATTTGGTAATGCTAGCCGGCATGTGGGATAGCGTCACTAAATTCACCCTCTGGGGACCTCATTCTGCAATTGTCAGACACATTATTTCAAGGTTTGATGATCATAAACTTATATATACCTTGAGAGATATTTCGACGAAACCAATTTGCCTTCGTCAGTCTACTGTTGGCATCATAGCAGTCACATGACAGTTTGTGTTGTTCACATGAGGAAAGGAGAAGTCTGTACAACTGTTGCAGTCCCTCGTCCCTGTTCATGGTCGGCTCTCCGCGCCTGATCTCATTGGACTCTTTGACCTTCCGCCTGTGGAAGTTGTTTTCAGAGGTGATAACCTTGGTATCATTTGGAATTATTGTGTGTTGATTATGGAGACAATGTTCATGTACTGCTGATGAGTGTTGATTCGTCTCCAAAGGTCAAGCAGTTTCCCAATCTCTTTAACGCTTCCATGACAGGACCTTCCTGAGCCACGCATATATATGAGAACGCATTGGCCTAACAATATTTACCTTGACCTGGTAAGCCAGTTCATCCTCTTATTATACCCCCACTTTCGAAGAAAATGGGGGGTATACTGGATTGACTGCATCCGTCCTTCCATCATGTTTTCTCCCTCCGTTTGTCCGTGTTTACTAATGACTACTTATGTGGCTAAGATTGTGTAAAATGGATATTTATGTGCATAACTTCCGTTGCGTGGCTAGCCACGTAACAGCTTTCAGATGGACGTTCTAAAATGATCTATTTGGCCTAATCAGCTTATTTAATTTTGTAGTCACTCAAAATTTGGAGAAAAAAAGTCCATCGATTTAGACATCCATGACCCGTCAATAGGAGATGTCGGACACTGACAAGACATTTATGTGGCTAGCCACCCAATCGCGGACCTGTCAGTTTCTCCTATTCCACTGTCCCAGTTGCTGTGAGCAAGTTTTTGAGTTTTAATCAGCTTCTTCTGCTATAATTCCAACATGTTATGAATCCATAATCTGGAGTTTTATCACTATCTACTACTTGATAGCCACTTAAAATTTTTTGGCTACTTGAGAAGCCACATAAAAACTAAAGCCACATTACCATTTCTAGCCACATAGGTCGAAGCCACATATCTACTCATTTGTTGGTACGTCTGTCCGTCCGTCCGACCTCATAACTCAAACAACTATGAACCGATTTCAATAATGTTTTGTATGCAATCTCCTTAGGACTGCCTCTGCGCATGATGCTATTATAAATTGCGGTTCGGTCCGACTTTTATTTTTTAAGTTACGCCTCATTCTCGACTTATTTTGACTTAGAAAATTCTGTCCGACTTAATAACTTTAACAAATATGAACCGATATCAATAATTTTTGGTATACATGCTTCTCACAATACCCTCTCTACATGATGCGGCTAGGGATTGGCTCAGACTGTTTTTCGTAATATTACACTTCATTTTCGACTTATTTTGACTTAGAAAATTATGTCCGACTTAATAACTTTAACAAATATGAACCAATTTGAATAATTTTTTCTGTACAAGCTTCTTGTGACACCATATCGATATTATTAGTCCGAATTTTTCTTTAAAGTTAAAAATTCTTGTTGGGTTTACGGATAATGCGGGTTGAATTTGCCATGGTGGGGGTATGCTAGCACTCGAGTACACACCTCTTGTATATGTGAGGCTCCCTATGGGAGACTCGCATATATAAGAGAATGCACTGGCACAGGATCTTTAATGCTGCACTAGCACAGCTCACGTCATGAAAGGGTTAAAAAGCGGACGATTGTCTGATCAAATTTACATCTCTATAATTCTGTATGCCAATTCCATTTGTGTGTTCATGGGATTCCCTTCCCATCATTCCATTGGTCATGCCTCTGACTGTTTGCTATTTAATTGATTTTGACCTTACTGTTCATTGTAAAGCAGAATTAAGTCTATTTAAAGGTACTCAATCTGATTCAATTGTCCCTTTTTCATCAGATTCCAACAACAACAACAATTTTTGAAATGCCGCTTCAGTTGTCAGAATCGAGTAATTGGCCAAAAATAATGTTAACCTCAGTCAACTATAGTATAAAATTGCTCAAAACCTGTTATTTATCAACACCTTGCTCAACGAAATTTTGCCGGTTTATCAAATATCTGACACAAAAAAGCATCTTGATTTTAGAGTTATCCATCTTCATCCGCAATTTCGTCCAAGAGTGTCTTCTCGTCAACTGTTTACTGGGCCGGTGAAAAATAGTAGATTTCAACATTGATATCTGATCACACTGAGCTTTGATGGGTGGGTTCTTCGACTCGAATCAATTTTTTTTTATTACCCCCGAAACCAATGAAATAGTAATTTGCGAGCATTAATTCAGATTATGCATCTATATAAATCCAATGACAAGTACAAACACAGCTTCATGATTGGTTATATTTAAATAGTGAGATCGGATTTATTATGGGGAAAATTGTCATATGTCATTTTAAATGAAATGTTGACAATTTTCCCATGTATAGCGAAACACGACAAATTTTACAGCACAATACAGGTGATATATTCATAACTGAATTCGATAAAAATTACTCTTTGAAATTTAGGAAATAATATCTTTTACTTTCTATCAGCTAACAATAATTATTTATGATTATTTATTCACATCCTGTTATTTTATAACTACTATTAAATACTATATGATTGTCACAATCATTTACTATACCAGGCATGCGCGCCATAAATTGGAAATAATTGATTACGTAGTCTTCGGAAAGCCGTGCAGACTAGTTGACTTCAGAATGTCAGAGATAGTGAGATACCCTTTAAAATATTTTGAGATTACACCCAGCGATCTTTGCTCTAATTAACACCTGCTACAGCTAGTTATACCCCCTGCAACGAAGTTAGGGGGGGTATACTGGAGCTTGTCCGTCCGTCCGTCGTCCGTCCGTGGACACAAATTTGTCCGGAGTTTTTCTCAGTCATTTTTTGATCAATTTCTGTGAAACTTGGCACAGACATCAACCACCATGGGAACCTGTGCACCTGCGATTATGACGTCTGTCGGACTTTTTTTGCTGGAGTTATCCCCCCTTTTTCGACTTAGAAAATTTTCGCAACATGTATACTTTTGTCCGAGCTTTTATTCCTACATTTTTCTGTCAATTTTTTAAAAACGTGGCACAGATATTTAGTACCATGGGAACTTGTGCACCTGCGATTATGACGTCTGTCCGACATTTTTTGGTGGAGTTATCCCCCTTTTTCGACTTAGAAACTTTTTTTGCAACATGCATAATTTTGTCCGAGCTTTTATTCCTACATTTTTCGGTCAATGTTTTTTAATCTTGGCACTGATATTTAGTACCATGGGAACCTGTGCACCTGCGATTATGACGTCTGTCCGACATATTTTGTGTGGAGTTATTCCCCTTTTTCGACTTAGAATTTTTTTCGCTAACATACATAATTTTGTCCAAGCTTTTATTCCTACATTTTTTGGTCAATAGGTTTAAGATTAGGGTTATGGTTGTACACCTGCAATGGGAACTGTTATTTTATTATTTTAACTAAATGTTTACTGACATGTGAAACATCTTAGTATTTTTAAAACAGGGGGGTATCCGTAGTCCCATTGGGACAGTCACACCTCTAGTTTGAATATTGTCTTTGACTGGGATTGGGTTTCAAGGTATATACACAAGGGCAGCTTAAATCGTGAGATTTGCGTCCACGATCGTGAGGGTGGGATATGGGGTATGAAAATCATGAGTCTCATGTCAAAATCGTGAGAGTTAACATGTCTGAAACCCCATCCTAGAAATAGGATCTAGATATGAATTCTGGACACATAAATCCATCGTCGTTTAAAGAGACTGACAGCCTCTGATTTAATCGTCTCCTCTCCTCACATGACCAACCCCACAGTCACGTGACTGCTAATGGCATCAAAAGTAGACTGACGAAGGCGAATTGGTTTCGCCAAAATATCTCTCAAGCTTATGCTTCCAAGTCACAAATTAACTCCAATCTGTATCAAATTCAGAGCAAGAAACCAACTTATTTGGTTACGAATTTTCTTTGTCTTCACCAGTCGAGACAGACGATTCAATAGACAGAGCGCTAAGCCATTTATCCGCTATTGTACCACTTGTTGGTACAGATATACTGCTATTTCTGATACAATCCTTGCATTTCTATGGGTCATGGAATTGACTTACCAACAAATGTGCCCCTGGGTATTCATTAATCAATAAAAATATTATTTTACACAATATTGCAGTAACTGGGAATATTTGGACAAGCAACCATGAACTTGCAGGCATCTAGCGAATTGTTCACATACAATGACAGCTAGCAATTCAAAAAAATCGGAAGAAAACAAATTGTTTACATTTCAAACATTAATATAAACCCGAGGACATGGCATATACTAATACTTCATACTTTGTGATTGACAGTCTAATCATGATTATCCCAATTTTCGCTGTTAAGTCATGACAATACATGCTGGATAAACTTCTTTGCATGTTTGAGGATGTTAACCCTTTCATGACGGGCACTGCACTGGTGCAGCATTAAAGATCCTGTGACAGTGCATTCTCTTATATATTTGAGTCTCCCAAAGGGAGCCTCACATATATAAGAGAATGCACTGGCTTACAAGGTCATGGTAAATATAGTTAGGCCAATGTATTCTCTTATATATATTAGGCTCCCTATGGGAGACTCGCATATATAAGAGATTAAATAAAAGCTGTCATCGACAGTCTAATCATGATTATATTAAATTTCGCTAAGTCATGACAATACATGCTGTATAAACTTCTGACCATATGTGAGGATGTTAACTTGGAAGGCACGGCTTAGCGCTTTATAAATCTCAACGTCTGTCTTGACTGAGGAGGTGGAAATACAAAAGAAGGTATACCATTTAACCCTTTCTCTACTAAATGGATTCTCCCATTCAGTTATAAAAGTATACATTGGAATGGTCTATTATTCATTTGTAGTTGTGTGCAGAAAAAATGAGCAGACGACAGACATGAGTTCAACAAATGACCTATGACCATTTGTTGAACTTATTATCTGAACATTTTCTAAGTGAACTAGTAATCGATGAACATTTAGACTAAATTAGTATAGAAAGGGTTAATATGCTGGTTCATACAGTAATGCTCTAAGTAATCGACTCCTTAACCACAGCAGAATTATGGGTAACATTTCAGGATTTAGTCGGAAATATGGCTTGTTGCCTTTATCGGAAAGCTCTTGGGGAGAGCTTTCCGGTGAATGGCAACAAGCCATATTTCCAACTAAATCCTGAAAAGTTACCCATAATTCTGCTGTGGTTAAGGAGTCGATTACGATTACTTAGAGCATTACTGTAGGTACTTGCTAGCTTATAAGAATTTTATTTGAATTTTATACAGGTTTTTCTTGTCTTTATGAAGTTTATCGAAGGCTTCTGTTTTTACATTGTTATTATTGTACATCCTATACTGACATGCTTCCAATGAAGTTGACATGTTTGACGTTTAATTAAAATGACCGTTGACATTTTTTAATGTCACATGAATGCAGTCATTTATTCTCAGTAGGTGAATAGGTAGGTCCTCATGTCATTTGATATCAACAATATGTAATATTATTAATTAGTAATTAGTAAATCAATTGATTAATTATCTTGAATTTATTGACATCTCGATCATTTTTAATATTAATAAAAATATCAAACTCCAAAGATGGGAATGAAATGCAAGTTGATTGGGAATTTGATTTGCGATAGCTGATTGGAATTTTGTGTTTATTATAGAATTACGGAGGATACTCCAGATTACATGATTGTGCACATTCCTATGAGATTCAGATTCGGTTTTTGCTCAGTGCGTCAGTCATTTCTAATTTGGGAGCATGCGTGCATGTGTGAATAACACACTGGTTTAATACTTTATTCATCAAATTTACTCACCGTTTCGCTGACTTTTTTTTGCAAATTGATTTTTTAAAATCGTTTTGACAGATGCTTTTCTTGAGTTTTTCCCATTGATTGGGTTTGGCCGAGGCTAACTCACTGGAAACGCTGATCTCTGACTATCAATATTACCTATGATCAGGACTACACCGAGGGGAGAGACTTGTAATGATTTCTTATCAAGATTGCCAGAGACCTAGTGAGGCATAAAACTGACAGATGAGATTGTTGATCAAGATCAAATTAATTTTATCACCATTCAATAAAGATCACATTAATTTCAATCCACCGACACTTCTGACTTGAGAAATGCAAGACTAAAATAAGTAGGTCACTTGTTTCCTGTTCCGATACTCTAGACATACATTTCAACCGATTGCTTTGATTAATGTGTTAAAGAAAGACCGCCAAAAATAATGTGATCAATGGGATTTTTTTCTGACATAAATTTTGAATATATGTAATACTTTTTAATCTCAGTGCAAATCTATTTTAATTAGAACTAGGTTTCAGAACTAGAAATATTTGTAAAACAAACCAAATAAATCAATATAAATATATTAAACCTTATTTGAATCTTATGAAAATCACAAAATATGAAAGCAACAGTAATGCCATAAATAATCAACTCTTTAACCACAGCAGAATTATGGGTAATTTTTCAGGATTTAGTCAGAAATATGGCTTGTTGCCATTCATTGGAAAGCTCTCACTGAGAGATTTCCGATGAATGGCAACAAGCTATATTTCCGACTAAATCCTGAAAAATTACCCATAATTCTTCTGTGGTTAAGGAGTCAATTATTTAGGCATTACTGTAAGTATTGTTAGCTAGTACACTTACTGGTTTATTAGTGGGATAATTTGTTTTTGAAAAGATTGCCATATTGAAAGACGTGTGCTGAATGCCTGAAGAGTATATTTTCCCATAAAAAGAAAAATGTTTTAACGAGGGTGTGTAGTACAAAGAGGGACGGTCAAACACAGTTGATAGTTCAATTCTCAAATTCTATTCTGAAGTCAAGAGTTCTAAAGAGGAACAAGATATTATATAAGAGAGAAAATGTTTCAATAAGTTCAATATTAAATGATTTGAAGATGAGTCATTTCTGAAAGAGTTTAGTTTTTTAAAATTTCTATGACAATCAATTCTGATACAGAAGGGTTCCCACTGTCTTCAAAAGTTCCTGAATATCGGAAAAAGTGCTTAAATTCCTTTTTATTCCTTGAATAGTACTTTGATTTTCACCCATCCCTCTTGAAAGGTGCTTGAATTTGCTTTTGCTTGAATTTGAATTGCTTGAACAAACATTTTTCTCAAATCCTCATAAAATTTTTATCTAATAATTTTCTTTGATCCGTATATTCGTACCTCTTGCACTGTTTCTTTCAATGTTTAAAGAAAACAAAAAACATCCATATGTGAAGAATGTCTGCAGGCCATTTTAGGATACGGGTGGCACCAAAATATTATGGTCAACTGTAATTGTCCTTGAAATTTATCACAGCAGTCAATGAAAAGTGCTTGAATAGTGCTTAAATTTGGATAGCAGATATAAGTGGGAACCCTGTATAGGCCATCCATATGGGTGTCAGGTGTATAATAAGTCTTCACAAACTACACAACCATGTACATTCCTATTAACATTAAGGTTATGTGTCATCCATGCATAACTAGTCCATGTTATATCACACAAATAAATTCCCAAGAAAAAGCAGAAATAGCTCAATAGATAAGGGAGGGTGTAAATAATGTGTTTGTCGCTAGTAACAAGCTACATTCTCGTGCTATTATGGTTCGGAGAATCATTATAAATGGTTATGTCCCTCCGATCTGTCAGCTTCAATAAATATGGGCTCACTGAAAAGTTTAAATTGCAAAATTGACGTATCGCGTTGCTATTTCTCGTTTTGCTCACATCATCGATTCATTAAATTGACTTGATAAAAATCTACTTGCGACTTGATTTGAATTCATTGATTTCAGGGCTATAATTTTGTTCTAAACAACCTCAATTTTCACATCATCGCTATGCAGATATATTAGGCCCTAGACTTGTGTTTTTTATGGAATACAGGCTGGTGGGTTACTGATAGCTTGCTTTATAGTGGCACACATGCTCAATCTGTTCCTATGTGGAGCTCTCCAGACACATTGCATCACATCAGTGTATAGCGCTAAAGAGAGCCATTGTGCTATAACTACAACAACAACAACCCTCCCCACCGCGACAACTATGGTGAGAATTTGGATGCAATATCACTATTTAAAACTTGTTAGTTGTCATTTAACACTGTCATGACTTGAGCTTCCTGAAATTTTGCGAAAACCATGTGCCAATGCATTCTCTTATACATGAGAGTCTCCATAGGTAGCCTCGCATATATAAGAGAATGCAATGGCCTAACGATATTTACCTTGACCTTGTAAGCAAGGTCATTCTCTTATGTGAAGCTCCCTATGTGACACTCGCATATATAATAGAATGCACTGGAACAGGGTCTTTAGAACTGTATCAGAGCAGCTCCCACCTTGAAAGGGTTAAAGTTATCCTTGAAGATGGTATGTTCTCTTCCCTAGACTCTCTGTATTGATTCAGGGGTACATGTATGTATAAAGTAATAATTCTGGGTCGGAGAGACCAGTCAACATGAGCTTCTTTCATAAGCATATATATCTTTTTCTGAATTATTTTCTGCTAAATAGGAAAGAAAATGTGTCTATTTTTTAAAAAGAAAATTACTACCTTTTGGATTAAATCGGTCTTTTAACACATTTTTGGGTGATATAATTTGTAACACCAGATGTTCCTTGTGTGTTTGTTTTTGTAACAACAATGCAATCATGCTTTCAAAATAAGTTACATCAGAATTATTTTGTTGTTGGAAGTGGTGCCATCTTAATATTTTATTGAAAGAAGGGAAGGGTTTCTCAAAGCATACCATTAACTTAGGTATGCAAATATTATTATTTTTATTTTAAACCCTAAATTTATAACTTACTTTGAGGATTGAGGATTGAGGATTGAAACACAAATTCTATGTTCTCATTTTGACAATTATTATTTTGACACTTTGCAAGATTCAATTTGCTTTCATAAGAATTTCACAAGAATCAAATATTAAAAGTTTAGGTGATAGTTTTGTTTTTATATTGTGAGAATTATTTGTCAGAATAAGAACTATTCTTGCAAAACAGGCCTTTAAATTCTCCCAATTCAAGCCAGACAAAAAGTGTGCCCATTGCAAGACATGGAATTGAATCCAAATTAGCAGATGTAGACATGCGTTCTTCATGTATATGATTATGATTGTGTAATTTCAGAAAAAGTCTTGAAATAGTGCGTCTGTCATTTGCAGAATGAGGTTCACAGAGGGTGAATTTAGTGATGCTACCCCGCATTAAATTCACCCCTGTGGACCTCATTCTGTTTAGGCCTCATCTTCTTGGAAGTATCTATAGTTTCAAATGAACATTGTTTTAAGTTACTTTTTCCCTTCTGTTCAGTTTCTATATCCCCTAATTTGCATAAGATAAAATACATAATCTAGGTCACTAATAAATTTGAATGCTTGCTAAAAAGCAAGGACCTTATGCTAAATAAAAAATATCATTTGAGTCTCAGACACCGCCAAATTGAAATAAATGGCCCACATTGAACGTTTTATTTCGATTTTTTATATTACGACCAAAAAAAAAAGTTAAATAAAAACGTCCATACGTATTGAGCATTAATTACATACATGAAATCTGAACATATCTATGTGTATGTGTGAAGATTGACTATCATGTATACATATAGTGACATAGAACATTAAAGTAGATGACTACATTAGCTGATCATCACAGTCTGGTGTTCTAATTGTAACTCCAGAACAATTGAAAGGCACAGGAGGGAATTTAGGATCACATGTTATAATGGAGAGATGTCAATTTATAGACAAGAAAAGCTATCATAATCCATGCTTATGTTGTGCAAAAAAAAAAAAAAAACAAGTCCTCCCTCCCTCTCTCATTGAGACTCAAATATAAATTTTTTTGGCCTCATGTATTTAAAAAATTGAGACTGAAATAATACATAACTACTGAAGAAAATTGTACTGTTCAGATTTTAAGAAACACAAAAGCTTCCAGGCCAGAATAACTCTGTTATAACCAAGGGTCGTCAAACTTTTTATACTTAAACAGTTAAATTGGAGCGACCTGAGTTTCCCAGGAAACGATAGTTTAAGACATTTAAAATCCAGTCTGACTGTGCTAAAAGATTACCTCTGGGAAAATATCAAGCCATTCATCATTTGTCGAACAAGTGAGAATCAAAGCCATTTGATAACTATGATTGTGAGCGTTCACTGCATAACGTCCAACTTAAATGGTCCGTGGCTCGGAAGCGTTCAATCACCAGTGATTTGCCTATGAAACACTATCATTATGTCTTACGGAATTTCTGCTATTGCTGCTGGGTCGTGATTTTGATTTTTAGCGCACTTTATCATTGGGATTGTAGACACGCAAACAGGAAATTCAAAGCTTATTGAGTTTTGTAGACTGTTTGAAGACAATAAATGGCGAGTGGGGTTATATATCTTATTGGGAATATGTAAAAAAGGGAATGTGTATATATAAATCTATGAAACCGTTTTATGGAATATGTAAAAATCACCCCCAAGCTTTCAGAGAAATTTTATATTTGTATTTTGAGCATATTTCTTATTGATAAATATAATTTAAATTGATTTAGTATAAGAGCCCTTGTGAATTACATGAATATTGGAATACATTTTATTGTGATTTAGGCAGATCAAGCCACAGTGAATATGGGATAAAAAAAATTCACTTATGAGATTATTTCATGTATACAATTAACTGATAAATTTCAGTTACACATATTTGGAATATATGAAAAATTGACTAACGATGATATACCTTATTTTATGTTTTCACAGACAGTCGACGGTCAACTTGATAAATTAACATTATGTTTTTAAATAGACTATTTTATAGCATAATATTAACCTTTAGGTTTGCCTGCTTAAATATCATCATAGGTTTAAAGATAACCAAGCTGTTTAAAGATTTGTTTGTTACCTTTCATGTAGATTTTGGGCAAAAAATAGGTTGAGTCATTTATCCTTTTCTGTGTTGTATTTATTATCGGAAAGCTGTGTCGATGTCATTTTAAATTAGTTGTCTTTAATGTTTTTGTAATGACTTTGAACCAAATTTCCAGATGCTGATTGGCTCATCCTGCATTTTTTTATCTCTCAAAAACAAGTGCATGAGTGCTCAAAAAACATTGACAAATACAGCTTGGATATCTTTTCTATGGATGAACATATGCAAACATAACAAATTGATGGCGTAATTTTTCAATCAGATTATCGAGTGGGGACATCGTCACCCAGAGATTCAAGAAATGGAGATAGTCCTGCTGGCCGTAAGAAAAAGTTTCTTTTTTTCTCACTCCCGACAATATGTTTGGACAACAGAAGCATTCATTTATTCTGTTTATTTACAGGTCTTGGTTTCACACTCTCTTGACAAAGTTGTGAAAGTATATCAACTGTAGATTATTTGAAATTACAAGGCTTTAACCCCTTTACCACCCAACAAAACCGGCCAAAAACGGCCAAATAAAGCTGCAACAAGCCTAAATTATCTTGGGTCTGTCTCAATAAAACCATACAAATATGGATATCATTGGAACCGGCTCATTGACCACATTGTGATGGTTACAGTTATGCCCTGTGCCATGCATTCTCTTATATATGCGAGTCGACCATAGGTCGCCTCGCATTATAAGAGAATGCATTGGCCTAAAAAAAATAAAAAATTTCTTACATTCTTTAACAATTTTATAATTTTTCATGTGTTAAGCCAATGCATTCTCTTATATATGCGAGGCGACCTATGGTCGACTCGCATATATAAGAGAATGCATTGGCACAGGGTCCTTCTGTTGGGTAAAGGGTTAACATAAACAAGGAGATATATTTTAAATGCCAGATCGTTTATATGTTTAAGTGATAGAACCTGTTTGAATGTATGGAACTTACAACAATTAGTATCATATATACATACCGGTATATTCAAGAGGAATTTCATGTGGCCAACTGCCCAGGGTTGGTAGTTAACCCTTTGAGTGCCAGGGGCCGATATTATCGGCCATAAACCTACACAATAAGTCTGTTAAAGAATATAATAAAATATATTAAAATTGTAAAAAATTGTAAAAAACAAAAAAAAACAAAAAATTGTTAAGCCAATGCATTCTCTTATATATGCGAGGCGACCTATGGTCGACTCGCATATATAAGAGAATGCATTGGCACAGGGTATATGGGTTGATACAAAAATCGGACCTGGCACTCAAAGGGTTAACCATTTGTGTCATGAAAACATTATTTTGATTATTTTAGTTTACATTTAAACAGGGTGCTAGCTTGAAACTTTAATGTACTTTCTGAAAACAACATGGTATATAACATAACCACTTGTAGCACAATAAAATTATTTTTTATTGTTTTAGTATGTTATTTTTCTTTAACTGGGTGCTTGTTAGAAACTTTAATGCCATTTCTGAGAACTGTACATGGTTTGTGGCATATGGATGTCCTGAAACCCATTTGTTATATCCAAGGGCAATTTTCCATGAAAAATAATTATATACTAGTATATAATCAAAATATAGTAAATTATAATAAAAAAAATCAAAATATATTTTCATTGCTTCTATCAGCCGATCTATTTGGCTACATGAAATCCTTTTCCAATAACCAATAACTTGATACTAATTTTGACGGTTTCTGTCATTAAAACCAGGTTTTCCCCCTTTAAGGATTTTCTAAATTTGTGTTGGGTCAAGATAAAATGTAATTTATTGAATATGATGTCTTTGTCAGGGGAGTGTTGTTGCCACAACTGTTGTACTAACACAGAACTTGCCACTCATTCTATCTAGAATGCATGAAGAGTTGCCATATTTGTATATACAGACATATATGCGGGACGTAAACATACATGTTCAGTTTGCCATCTGTGGATTTTGACTGATAGTTTATGAACCGTTTCACATGTAATGTCATGAATATTGTTCAGTCAATCCACATTATGATGAAATGAAATGATATGTATACCTCCGTTGTAATTCATGATTAACCCTCTCTATACTGAATGGATTCTCCCATTCAGTTATAAAAGTATCAATTGGAATAGTCTGTTATTCATTTGGATGGATTTTCAGGAAATACAAGCAGACAACAGATAATACAGAAGGAGTCCAATGTTATTGGAGGGAAATGTTCAGATAATAAGTTCAACAAACAACCTGTCGTCGTTTGTTTGTTTATTATCTGAACCTCTCCTAAGGGACAACTACTCGTCAATGAGTTTTCAGAAAAGAGATGGCTAATAATATTGAAGACGTTTTTGGAGTTATTTTTGTAATAAAGGACATGGATGTCAGTGCAAATGATTCTATGGTGTGTTTTCATAGAGGTACGAAATAAATAATTAATTCATTGGGTATATGCATAGTGTAACATGGTTGCGTCATTCCGGAAATCAAACAATAAAAAGTCAAATCACTAAACAACATGTGAAATAATCAATGCATAGATACCACATATGTCTTTGTCCTCAAGTTGCAGCATTTTGTTTCTTGTCATTTAGCTTTTCTTTTTGCATCTCCAGGGCCTCAGATATGAATTTTATTGTTTGCCTTGCCATAGCTAATGATGTTGGTTGAGAAGGGAACAGGTGTTTGTTTTTAACTGCTCAAGTAGTCGTCACACACTGTTCAATGCATTGAAAAAAATTTACACTCAAACATTGGATGAATTATTGGTGCCTTGGTAGTCCATGTAGAAGAGACTAATTGTGCTCACCTTGGCGGTCTATGAGATGCCTGTATTGAGCCCTTTTAAGGGAAAGTCCCTGTAGGCTCAACTATGGGTACATCTTTGTGTACATAGAACATCTTTTAAATACATTCTCAAAAGTAGAGAAGTGAAATAATCTATGTCAACGGCTGCAATAAATCAACTTTAATACTTAAGACGTAGCCCTGACTCCATTCCAATGGGTTCCTCTCATCCCGATATACAGTAATGCCCTAAATAATCGACCCCTCAACCACAGCAGAATCATGATTAACTTTATAGGATTTAGTTCGAAATATGGCTTGTTGCCATTCATTGGAAAGCTCTCACTGAGAGCTTTCCGGTGAATGGCAACAAGCCATATTTCCGACTAAATCCTGAAAAGTCACCCATAATTCTGCTATGGTTATAAGGAGTCGATAATATTATATAGGGCATTACTGCATATTGACGTCAATTATACCCATTCTCAGCTTGAATTTGCAGAAGTTAAATATGTGCACAAAAGACAGAATGCTGCAAATTAAATTGCATCTGACAAATTTTGGTCACCCCTTAATACACGTGTAGCACATTTGAGGGGGCTGGTTAATTTTGAGTTTACATAAAAATTGCTCAGAAACATAAAGTTAATTCGTTAAAAGTGAAGTGAATTACAAATATGCATATTAACTTTGAGGAAATGAATATATCAGTGCCATAACGTGTGATCATGAATATTTATATGAAACCTGATTTTGTTGTATTAATATTCATAACATCATGATATTCAAACCACTGTGAGCCATAAATTCAAGAAGTTTGGATATATGATAGTTGTCATCAACAAGTTCCATAACTTCCATGCATTGAAAATATAATCATTAATAGCATCAGAAGCCCTGGAACTGATATGCGCCTATCAAATGTTTGTGATATTTATATGTATTATTTATGGAAAATATTGTCGAAGAATACAACAGCTTGGCTGATGTATGAGTTGAAGCCTTTGAGCATAGCTATTAACAATGTCTGGTACAAGCCTGCAAATAGTGTGTCTGTCATTTGCAGAATGAGGTCCTGAGAGGGTGAATTTAGTGATGCTATCCCACACAACAGGCTAGCATCACGAAATTCACCCTCTGGGAACCTCATTCTGCTTAGGCCTCATCTTATGGGAAGTATCTATATATCTTTAGTTACTTTTTCCCTTCTGGGCAATTTCTATATCCCCTAATTTGCAGAAGATAAAATACATAATTGAGGTGACTAATGGGTGAACATCACCAACTTCAACTGGAGAACTTTAATCTGATCATAGGTCTCCACTATATTTGAGGCCTAAGCAGAATGAGGTTCCCAGAGGGTGAATTGGTGATGATGGCCCACTGTGGGATAAAATTAACCCTCTGGGGGACCTCATTCTGCAAATGACAGACACACTATTTGCAGGCTTTGTCTGATAAATCTATAACAAACTGATGTCTGCATATTTTATACGGTTTCTACAACTGAGTCATACAGCACATTGTGTAGCAGACTATGAATCGGAAACAGCTGTATATTTGTAATATGTAAACAATATTCTTCATTTCCTGATGTAAATTTCTGTATAAATACATTTGGACCCATCACAAACATATAAATCGTGGAAGTACAAATGTATTTATACTGAAATTATAGCAAAAAATTATGGCAAAAAATTAATATTATTGTTTAAAATTACAGCTCGGTGAGAAATATCAATCTTAACCTCTTCGCTGCTATTAAAATGATGCTATGATGTTGTGTGCTGGGCTGTTGAAGTTATTGCCATTTTCCAGTGGATAAATATAACGGGAATATCACAATAACCATAAAACTGACTCAGTTGATAGGCTATTATCATTGATAATTGTGGAACATCATACACTGTTTGAAACTTTGAGATACAGTTATTCCAATGCACCAATCTCTGAGCTCCAGCTATGAATAATGGCCTACTGCTAGTGTGCTGAAGTAGGTCCGTAGGCATGTAGTACGACGTGTACTTTTACATCCATAATAGTTTATCGACGTCATAGCAGTGAAGAGTTAAATAGTTTTTAGTTGGAAATATCGTAATAATATTTGGCACTTTATATGACAAAATTCCTACATTCAATGTTCACCTCTACATAAATGTAATTATCATTATTAAATACATTGGCTTTTCTGAAAATAATGGGAGAATATTATAAAATATAAAGAGGATGTAATTATTGCCTTATCATACCAGCTTTTTACACATCTCATGGTTTCCCCTAAATAATTATAGTGTCAACTGTGCACTCATTTTCTAAGTCATTGTATTGATTTGGTTCTTGTTTCTTATTTGGAAAATCGTAGGAAATGCTTCAAAATAGAAAGTTTTAGAATTGCATTATTAAAACACAATTAGCACAATTTTTTTTAACAAGAATACTAAAGAACCATTTCAAAATTTTGAAAAAATATTAATTTTTGGTGAAAAGTTAGTCAAATTTTGGAGATTTGTGTGTTCTGTCGAGAGTTGCTTTAAGCATGGAGCAGGCCGAATCTCCCTGGAGTACTTTTATCGATTGGAGTGTCCCCGACAAGATAATAAATCATACCGGATACCTCGATACAGTATCGGCCAAAATACGCCGATAATTCAATTATCCTTACAATCAATATCAAGTCATTTCCTTCACAATTGATGAAGAATACGTCCGTTGCATCTGCCGTTTGAATTTGGAGATAAGTGTCGTTCAACGAGTCGTGGTAGCATCGTACGTAACCTCAATTGCTCTCTTGCCACACAGACTTGAATGATGAGATAGACAAAGATCAACCGATGACTCTTGATCTCAAAATTGGATGCGAGGGCCGAGAGATCATGACATGCAATAAGTTAGACGAAGTTAGATAGACTTTAATTTTCCCTTTCTATACTAAATGAATTCTCCAACTCAGTTAGAAAAATATACATTGGAATGGTCTATTATTCATTTGGAGGGGTGTTCAAGAAAAATGAGCAGACAACAATATGACAAAAAGATAATATAAGTGCTGAATGATTCATATTCTTTTGTGGGAAATGTTGAGATAATAAGTTCAACAAATGACCAATGGTTCTTTGTTGAACTTATTATCTGAACATTTCCTGAGGGAACTACTCGTCAATGAGTATTTATTATAGAATGGGTTAACGTGGTTATCTATAGTCCTTTTGCTACAGTAATGCCCGAAGTATATGACCCTTTATCCACAGCATAATTATGGGAGATTTTTCAGGATTTAGTCGGAAATATGGCTTGTTGCCATTCATCGGAAAGCTCTCACCAAGAGCTTTCCAATGAATGGCAACAAGCCATATTTCCGTCTAAATCCTGAAAAATTTCCCATAATTATGCTGTGGTTTAGGGGTCGATTATTTAGGACATTACTGTAGTTGGTGTCAGATTTATCTATATTCAACTGATCTTGGTTGGTTTTAAATCATATTTCTTGATGATTTTATTTTAAAATGAAAATAAATACTAAAAATATTTATTAAATTTCTATGTCTGATTTACCTTGATTTCTCGAGTGATTATAAACGATAATTTCAAAAGTGAAATATGTCACTTTAACAAGCACGTTATGTATAAATACGTAGTAAAAAAATGTATGTGTCATGGGTATATAATGGCCGTATTATTCAGATTTCTGGAATATCAGATGTTTATAGTGTAATATAATAATCACTTGATTGAACTGGTGATGTGAAATAATTCTTTCAAGGCAGGGACTATTTTGTAAAACACTCAAGTGTAATGCACTCTTGTGTTTGTACAACATCCCTATCTCTTATCTCTCATGAATTAGTTCACGTCACAGTTCAATATATTTGACCCATTCTACTGCAGTATCATATTTGGCTCACAAAGTGTCTTTGGAGTCTTTGAAGTTGTAGAAATATATCATCTCAAAGGTTTATACAGGTCCCATGTGAACTGGCAGTTGCAACAAAAAGCAAGTTGGACATGGATAATGTTCTCAAGCATCCCAGACTGGTATGATAATTTGCAGAACAATTGGCAGAACCCCCAAAATATTTATAGAAATTACTCTAGCAGATTACTCACTTATCAGATAGAGCCACTGAATAAGTGAGCAGTATTCTTCAATGATAGTTAATTGAACTGCTTGTCATCATAACTCACAATGTTATAAATCTATTAACCATTTGGCGCAAGCCTGAGTTTAGTGTGCCTGTCATTTGCAAATTGATGTTCCCAGAGTGTGAATTTAGTGATACTATCCCGCATAGCGGGATAGCATCACCAAATTCACCTTCTGGTGACCTCATTCTGCATGGCCTAATATGCTATGGGAGACATGGACTCAGATTGAAGTTCCCAAATGGTGAATATTGTGATGTACACCCATTGGGAACCTTGATTATGCAATATGTCGTCTGCCAATTTGGGGATATAGAGAAACTAAACTAATAATGAAATAGAATCTATGTGAAGAAGTTTCTATAGAAATTTGATAATAAAGAAACTTTCCAGTGAAGATGAGGCCTAAGCAGAAGGAGGTCCCCAGAGGGTGAATTTAGTGACACTGTCCCACATAGCAGGCTAGCATAGATTCTATTTCATTTTAATTTCTTATAATAGGCCAATGTTACAACATTACCCAGATTATTTGTAAAATATATATTCACCCATGGACATGACATCATATATGACATACTCACCCGCCAAAGCAAGCCTGAGTTTAGTGAGCCTGATAGAATCACTAAATTCACCCTCTGGGGACCTCATTCTGCAAATGATAGGCACAATAAACTCAGGCTTGCTTTGGCGGGTGAGTATGTCATATTGACGTCATGTCATGTCCATGGTGAATATATATTTTTCAAATAATAGGGAGTAATGTTGTAACATTGTGTATTATAAGAAATAAATCATACAAACAACATTATTAAAAGCCCAAATCAATGTAAATAATAAAAAATAATATACATCGGCGTGATATCCGTGAAAATTTCCCATTTAGGACACTGTTTAGGATAGTATTTTTCCATGTTATTTACAAAGTAACATCATATTACTCTAGAACTACCGTAAACGACATAAATGTTGTTCCATCCACCAACCATATTGCGACATAAACATTGTTCTACCCACCAAAGGGTTAAAGATGGTCTATGGGAGAGGGGCGGATTTAAGTTGTTAAAACTTGTGCCCCGATCCCTCTTGTAATATTATATTACAATAAAATATGTTTAAACAAAAAAGATGGTCTATCTCTTCTTATATCAAGTTTTATATGGTTTACTGGGTATAAAATAAATAATATGAAAGAACACCCCTGTCCGGAAACTTTTCTATCTATTATTATTGATTTTATATCTAATTTTTCTTGTATAATATACATGCAATCAATTTGGGACATTTAACAGCTACTGTTCTTTTGGAGCTTTATAGCATGCTGTATAACTATCTAAAAATAGGAACAAAAAAATTGACCCAATTGATTATCGCATTATATAAGAATTATATTAATTGATAGAAGAGTTCCCAGACAGGTGTCTTTGACTATATTATGTTATAACCTGGGAACTATATAAAACGTATTTAGTAAGAGACAATAGACCCACTTGAAAATGATGCTTGCAGTAGCTTCTGTTCCAAATGCTCACAGTGGTTTGAATTCTGTTTTCATTTCATATTTGTTAGTTTTCAAGAATATTTTTCCTGTATCTGTATGCTATATATATTCATTTATGTTGCAGATCCAACGACGACGAAACAGTTATCATTTGATGAAGTCTACAACCAATCCAGTCCAACAAATTGCACAGTTTACTGTGGAAATATATCAAATGGTCTCTCAGGTATGTAGAGTATGGAATTATGTCAAAAGGTCTCTCAGCATCTAGCTTACAGTAATGCCCT
Organism: Siphonodentalium dalli; assembly: GCA_032622095.1. NCBI lineage: Eukaryota > Metazoa > Mollusca > Scaphopoda > Gadilida > Siphonodentaliidae > Siphonodentalium > Siphonodentalium dalli. The sequence continues at coordinate 105,696,431 of CP136062.1, forward strand.
AAATAATCGACTCCTTAACCACAGCAGAATTATGGGTAACTTTTCAGGATTTAGTCGGAAATATGTCTTGTTGCTATTCATCGGAAAGCTCTCAGTTTACTGTAAAATATCTACACTCGTATGCGTATACACTCTGTAATTTGATTGCTGTTTGTTGATGTAAATGTGTAGACATTAAAGAGATTTACCATAACACCGTCGAAGTTTATCTTATCGTAATTGGTACAACTACTGTGTCGACATACCAGTTCTGGTTAAAATACAGACTCGACAGCAATAACACTGTAGTGAGTCTGACAGCAATAACACTGTAGTGAGTCTGAATATTTGGGGGGATCCCTATTACCACAAGCAAGCATTACGTCAATCGCAACCAATCACAGCTTAGTATCAACATAGCGAAGTAGCCATTCGGGCGAGTGTTGGAATCTCTATACAGTCGCAGAATTCCACATAAGTAAAAATAGCTCCAGTTTGAAGCATCGGATAATAATTATACAGGTGATATCTGTCATTGGTAATTTGGAGACACAGGCATTTTCTCCAGACCAAGTATTGCGTAGCTATTCGAGATTGGTTTACCCAGAACTGTCGCCATACCTATTTGACTTAATTTGAAAGGGAAATATTTTTCACATAGTTTATATTTAATCTACATAGAATTTCTTTTCACTCGGGTTGGCAGCGATTTTCTTTCTTCTTGTGTTGGTAACAACAGGCTTTAGATTCCCCCCAATGTGTGTGTATATGTGTGCATATTTGTGCATATATGCAGAAAAGCTAATTTTTTATTTATTTATTTTTTATTTGTTGAGTACACTATTACCAAGTTATTTTAAAACAAATTATAATAAAGTGATAATTGTTCATTTACAGAGGAGCTAATAAAGAAAACCTTCTCATCATTCGGCCAAATACAGGAAGTACGAGTTTTCAAAGACAAAGGCTACGCATTCGTCAGGTGAGTGGCAGCATTATAGACTGGGTTTCCAGTTTAATAATCCTTTTGTGGCCATAACGGCTATAAATTATCATCTCCTTTCTGCACCAAAATCATCGATTCTATGCGAATTTTATTTTTTATATTTTCATGGACAGTTTTAGACTTTGAAGCCATATCCTATCTTATATAACACAAGGTTATTTAGATTGTCTAATTTGATCAAAATACACTGATTAATGGGTTATTGAAATGTAATTTGATGGTTAAGGTATGAGAAATAAGATATCCAAATTAAATATCCAAATAAAAAAAAATTAGGAGTGGATTAAAAATAGGGTCAGGAGGGGATTCAAATTTACCAATTTTTTTCATATTGGCTTAATGAAAGGGTCAATCATTTGTATTATCAGGTTTAGTACGAAAGAAGCAGCCACGCAAGCCATCATAAATGTAAATGGTACCTCAGTAAATGACCAGGTGGTGAAGTGTTCATGGGGCAAAGAATCCAACGACCCAGCTCAGTCACCACCGGCTACGTCCGGCGAGGTGAGTCAATTCTGCCCTCCACTCTCAGTCGCCACATCAGGGGAGGTAAGTAGAAACTATCTTCAACTCTCTCACCTTAAATATGCCTCCATCAGATTTGACACCAAATTAGTCAAAATGTTCTATGCCAATTTACCACTGATTAGATGAATATAAGGCGACACCAAATTTAAAGTCTGGTTTACGAACATCTGGTCGGAAAAAAACTAGATGCAGGAGGGAATAAAACAAAAAACAAGTTTCTAAAAGTTTCTAATCAACCAATAATCAGAAAATAGTAAATCGCGTTAAATTTTACATGATTTGTGAAATGCATCTTATTTCAGTTTTCCCGACACATTCTTGTAGTTTAATTTTGTACACCCTTGAGGTTTTTTTTCTTCAGGTTTTAGCATACTATTAAATATATTTTTTTGCAACTTTGTGAAAAAGTTGAAGGCGATGTTCGTAAACCAGACATTAAAATTGGTGTCGCCAAATGTGAAAATTACTCACTATCGGCATCATTAAAAAAAAGAGTTATCATAAAAACTCCAAGAGCATCTAAGATAACAAGATGCGATTAAGCAAAAATGCAAATATTGAAGATCACTCTTTAATATTCACCTATATTAATGGGCAATGAAATGCTCTTTTGATATTTTGGGCGTCTGACCAGAATCAAATCCTGGTAAAACTGTCGAATTCAAAAAAATGATATCTACCTATTAAAATGTCTCATCCTGTACAATCTTTTTAACCCTTCCATGACTGGAGCTTCCTTAAATTTTGCGAAAAGTCTGTGCCAATGCATTTTATTTTATATGCGAGTCTCCCATAGGGAGCCTCTTATATATAAGAGAATACTTTGGCCTAATAATATTTACTTTGACCTTGTAAGCCAGTGCATTCTCTTATATAATTGAGGCTCCCTATGTATATATAAGAGAATGCACTGGCACAGGATCTTTAATGATGCACCAGTGCAGCTCCCATCATCAAAAGGGTTAACTTCTGATATATAAATGTTACTAATAATAGCATTATGGTGTCAAATCATTTGGGGCCTCTTTAAGGGCCAAGAGATTTTATTAATTGAAATTTACTATATACTAAACCTTGTTCACCTGTATTATTAAAAAGATTAAATAAAAAAAAAAATTAAAACCCAGAAGGCCAAGCTAAGTCAATTTCCCGTTTTTCAGGCTCGCGCGCATGGTCTTGAAACCCCACGCGTGCAACCTTTATATTCACATTTTATATGTCGGGGAGGGGGGGGGATTATAATCGGTATGAAATAATTGCGTTAAGATCGAACATAACAGTTTGCGGATTCAAATTTTTGTTTCATACATGACCGACATGATGAATTGGGTCTGCAAACTGTAGTTATACCCACAGCTAGCTGATCCAGGGGTGGAATTATTAGTTGGGAGTGTTCCCAAGAAATACAAAATTTAATCTAATACTGCAAACTTTAACAATAATTTTGGCCTGAGAAATGGGAAATTGACTTGGCATGGCCTAACACACTTCTGTCTATCGATAAATCTTGACTGAATCTTTATAATAGTTATAGCTTTTCAAGCCTGCAAATAGTGTGTCTGTCATTTGCAGAATGAGGTTTCCAGAGGGTGAATTTATTAATGCTAGATCACCAAATACACCCTCTGGAGACCTCATTCTGCTTTATAGGCTTCATCTTCTGGGAAGTATCTATTTAGGGCCCTGCAAATCGATTCGATGCGATTCGGAATCTTTCATCTTTCTATTCGATTCAAAATCGGCTGTTCTGATTTGAATTGTATCAAATCATTGGCACCAGTTGCATTCTCATTACTTCAACGGACCACATTGCTTTTTCGAAAAGATATATCATGATATCAACGCATAGAAATAACATTGCCATAATCTGAGCTATATTATATACCACCGCGTCAAAATTTCATATATATGTCAACTTGTGAATGCAATTGCTTTCTGGCTTCAATATATCTTCTGATACTGTTTCATTATTATATAACAGACAGCCACAAAGAATGCGCACTTAGTTTGTTAGACATGCATTTGATTCATTTATAAATATATTTACATTGTATATTGGTGATCATTGATCTTCATTACGAAGTGAGCAAAATGATGATGGTACGGCCTCTTGAGTCATGTATTATCTTCATCTTCACTATTATTATGCCTGATGCAATGATTCGATTAGAGATTGAAATCATTTGACTGATTCGATTCGAGATTCAATTCGAAATAAAAATGCCTGATTTGCAGGGCCCTTTGTCTACAGTCTCAAACTAACATTGTATTTAGTTACTTTTTCCCTTCTGGGAAGTTTCTATATCCCCTAATTTGCAGAAGATAAAATACATAATCGAGGTGACTAATGGGTGAACATCACCATCTTCAACTGGGGAACTTCAATCTGGTCCTAGGTCTTCAATAGCAGTTGAGGCCTAAGTAGAATGAGATTCCCATAAAGTGAATTTGATGATGCTAGCCCGCCGCAAGATAGCATCATTAAATTCACCCTCTGGGGACCTCATTCTACAAATGACAGACACTATATGCAGGCTTGTATCTTCTGAAAGTAGCGTACGGTATATAGGACATAGATTTCATACTAATTTTCACATCTTTGCAGAAGTATACAACGAAACTTAACTTTATCTGATTTTTGTTCTCTTGGCTAGGAAATATTTCTAATTTTAAAAATTTGTGAGCTGCGTACCAGGCTTTTGTCATAACCTGAATACCAATTAAATTGGGATTATGAGTGTCGAGTCCCAGTTAATTAGCAGATATGAATACTGCGTTCCACTTAAAAATCAGTGGGCTAGCATCACCAAATTCATTCTCTGGTGATGACCTTATACTGCATGGCCTCATCTGCTATGGGAGATCTAGAGTCAGATTTAAGTTCCCAGATGGTGAAGATGGTGATGTGCATCCATTGGGCACCTCGAACATGCATTGTGTCATCTGTCAATTTGGTGATGCAGAGAAACTAAACTAAGCAAGAAAAAGAAGTTTCTAAAGAAACTGAATTTAATTTGATAATAAAGATACTTTCCAGAGAAGATGAGAACTAAGCAGAATGAGGTCCCCAGAGTGAGTAGCGTCACTAATTTCACCCTCTGGGGACCTCATTCTGCAAATGTCCAGCACCATATTTTGAGGCATGCCCGTGACCCCATGCCGTCATAATAAATTAGACTAAGTAACATACTGCTTCCAATTTCTGTAATATCCCTGACTATAGTATATGTACACAAGATGATAAACTAGTTCATATCGTATAACATACATAATTAATCAAAAGCTTTCAGTTTTGTTTGAAACAGTCTTTGACATATGATGTAGTAATCTCCAAGGGATTCCTGCAAATGGTGTCTAATGGAAATTATTTATTTATAATAACTGCTTCAATACAATGCCAAATGCAGTTCAAAGTCATATGCCCTTCACACTGGTGTGTTGCCAACGAATGCCCACAAGGCATCGAAGGCCCTTTGTACACTGATGAATATTTAATCAAATCGATGGAACAATATCCATCATGGCTTTATTGGTAGATAATCAGTGATAACAAATACACCGCAGAATACTCAACAATGACTCCCGACGCATTTGTGAAAAAAAGGAGGAGAAAATAGCAATTTGTCAAATTGATGCATTAATCTACACATCTTAATCAACACAAACAAAATATTTAGAGTTTTTTTGCACGCGACTATAGTTCAAGTTGCATATCGTGTGTGTACACTTAATGTATATATGATGTGTTGTGCAAGTTCCACACTTACAACGACAAGATGCATGAAGCTTGTGTATTATACTCACACGCCATTCTCAATGACTTGGCCATTTCCGCTTCGCTCAGAAATAACCTCATCCATGAATAGACGCCATATCTGCCGGACAATTTCAATCAAGTGTTTAATCATGTGCATACTACCGGGAAATACGTCTGTTTACTGGGAGACTCGTCTGTTAAACTTGAACTAATTATTGCTAATTATTACTATACATCACTATTTAATGCATGATCAAGTTTCAAACGGCCATGCAGTGAATAAATTCTGCTCCATTCACATCAATGCGTCAACAAGTCAAGGTCATTGCCTTATTACCAGAGCCATGTCTTTTAGCATTGCGCGATTATGGTTTCTATTTATGGAAGAGGATATTTCCAAGCAAAGCGGAAAATGGCCAAGTTGTTGAGAATGACTCATGCGTGTATACATGACAAATACTCAAGCAATAATACACATACAAAGTATTTCTTGTGTATCGTTCCATTGTGTGTGTATCCTCGGTTGGCCATGGTCCGCTGGAGAATGATTGTTTGATGGAATAGTTATTTACTAACTTCGTTTATTTACTAACTAACTGTTAGACTGACAATGAGCTGCATTGTCCGATTTTACCAAGCCTGCAAACAGTGTGTCTGTCATTTGCAGAGTGAGGTCCCCAATGGGTGAATTTAGTGACGCTATTCCGCACAGCGGGCTAGCATCACCAAATTCACCCTCTGAGGACCTCATTCTGCTTAGGCATCATCTCCTGGGAAGTATCTATAGTGTCAAATTAACATTGTTTTATTTACTTTTTCCCTTCTCTTCAATTTCTATATCCCCTAATTTGCAGAAGATAAAATGCATAATCAACGGGGTGGGGGGGGGGGGGGGGGGTCAGGAAAAAAATTCCCGACACTAGGTGCAAAAAAAAATTCAGCTCTCTGGGTGCCCACTACCCCCTAATTTAAATTTTTTCGAATTCTGTGATAGGGACCCACCCCCTCCAAACTGCTTCAAATGACTATTTTACTCAGTTTTCCTGATCAATGTTCCGTATCATGATTATAGAAGCATTCCTACTTTTTATTTATCAACAAGACTGTAAAGTTTCAAACAATTCTGCAATAAATGTGGGCTGTACTTGTACTGTGTGCTGATGGATTGACATTTGAAATCAAAGATGGCTACTGGTGACCATGTTTGTTTTAAACAAATTTTGGGGGGAAAAATGGAGGCTCACATCTAGAGGTCACTTCGAAGATCCATATGAAGTTTGGTTACCATTGGATGAGAAATGTGACCTGTAAGATGTGCTAAAGGATTTGGTCATACAAAGAGTAAAATTCAAGACGGCCACTGGCAGCCATGTTTTTTCAAAATTCGGGGGTAGGCACCCATCGAGAGGTCACACCGAAGATCCATATGAAGTTGGGTGATGATCGGATGAGGGATAAGCTCTGCAGGGTATGTTAAAGGATTTAGTGATGCCAGTAGCCATATTTTTATAAAAAAATATTAAAATTTGACAGCTCCCATCTAGAGGTGATCCTAGACCGATATACCGAATATCGTTGAAATCAGTCAGTTTGTTTTAACACCTTTGTTTTGTTTTATTATGGTTTATTTAATAGTTTATTTTTATTTGAAGAGTTCAGTGAACAGTTTACATTTATTTGAAAAATCTATTATTGTGTTATGTTTTCATTTATATCAGGTTGAATAAATGATTTTTAATAGAACTATTTAAAGCCACATGGCGGTTTGTGCTCAAAAATGCAAATAATATTATTAGCTTTTGAATTTTTGCCAGTATTGAAATAGCTCGATAAATATCTTAACTACCTTTCTACGAGCATTCTGTAACCCAAAAAGACGCATTGAAGTAATGAAAAATGCAACTATGAACAAGGTGTTTGGGTCCCAAACAAAAAACTGCTGCTTGCATGACATGGAATAGAAAAGAGTATTCCACACTCCACGTTATTCTATTCCTGATATGGTAGCAATAAGGAGCGTTTGTCTGACTTCGGGTGTAAAACTGAAAACTGCTGGACATTGGCTGTGACTTTGGCAAGTGTTTTTCAAAACATATGAAGCCGGCATATCAATATTTCGTGTATAGTTATCCACCTATCGTATCCATCCCTCCAAATTACGTAGACAAAATTTGGAGGCTGATTGAGCCATGTCTGTTTAAATCTGAGCCTTTCCATATCAATGTGCAATAATAGATCCTTGATGAAAACATTTAGCAAGCTGACCTTTTTATTACCCATTGGTGTCCTCCCTCATTATTAACTGATGGTGAACTCAAACCCCACTACCAGGAGTTATGTGCATAATAGAAGCATTCTTAAAACCTTCTGTCCCATTATTTTGAAGAAAAATGACTCTAGGAAAAATTTTACAGGGGTAGGAAAAAATGTGTAGGCCGTGCTGCTGAACCACACCACCCACTCCCGCCTAGTTTTCGGAAAAAAAATTCAGACCCTGTAATCGAGGTGATTAATGGGTGAAGATCACCAACTTCAACTGGGGAACTTCAATCTGATCTTAGGTCTCCCATAGCAGTTGAGGCTTAAGCAGAATGAGGTCCCTGGAGGGTGAATTTGGTGATGCTAGCCCGCTGTGCAGGATTGCGTCACTAAATTGACCTTTTTGGGGACCTCATTCTTCTAATTACAGACACACTTGGAAATTTTGCTTGGTTGACAAAAATTCAAATCGTGTTAAAACTTCCTCTTTTGAAGGTCGATATCTGGCCATCAAAACCTAGATTTAATGGGCTCATATTTTCGATCTAATTATTTTCTGGCATATGCAGGTGGAGATTTTATGGTGTCAAATCAGACACGGCATATTTAAAGGGAGACTGTACCTAAATTCAGCCATTTTATAAGCCACGTCCTACTAGGAACAACAGAAAATATGCAACAAATGAATGAATTTCACAATCTCTTCTAGATGGGAGCTATCAAATTTAAACAATATTCGATCCAAAACATGCCTGCCGACAGCCATCTTAGATTTTACTTTTTGAATGACTAATTATTTCAGCATGCCAAACAGCAAACATTTTTCATCCAATTGATTCCAGACTTCTTATGGCTCTTCGGGTTGTCCTCTGGTATTACTTAAAGATATAAACTTTCCGCATTCCCTATCGCTCTATTGACTGTAATACATGACATTATCCCCTCTCCAAATTTAGCTACAGTGTCATTTACACTTTAATATTTACTATTCTTGTCATCATAGATATAAACCAACAAAAACAGTTTTTATTTTTTTTTTAATTAAGGGGAAATAAATTTTGGGATGGATTCATAAACCAGGTTATTAAATTGATGTTACCCTATTTGTGTAAATTATTTAAAACAATGTTCTCGTCTGGCAGGCTACACCCCCACAGATCCAAGCAGCACAGAATGCATACGGAGGTGGAGGGGCTGGTGCCGGACAGTACTATAACATGGGATACTGGTATCCACAGGCCTATCAGGGAATGTCGGCAGCGGCGGCCTCCGCTCAGGGCAACTATATACAGGCGGCAGGAAACGTCGGCCAGTGGCCTGCTGCTGCTGCTGCTGGCTACAACTATTATGGGTATGTATCTATGTTATGGTCAGGAATCAGTTGGTCTTAACCTTTCCATGACTGGAGCTTCCTGAAATTTTCCATAGGGAGCGTCGCATATATAAGAGAATACGTTGGCCTAACAATATTTACCTTGACCTCAAAGCCAGTGCGTTTTCATATATATATTTTCGAGAATACACTGGCACAGGATCTTTAATGCTGCACCAGCTGAGCTCCCACCTTGAAAGGGTTAGAGACATATTATGTTCTTGTTCTGGTGCGTGAAACTGATAAGTTAGTATTCAGGCGCAAAGCAAACTGGAGCAATATAACATTCTACTAACATCGCCGAAAATCTGAAGCAAGTCGACCGTACCACTCCATGGAAACATAGTCTGAACTATGCAGAATTGTAATATTTACTACTCGATTCGGGACGCATATACAGGCGATAAACTAATGAAAACAGTTTTGCCATCAAGAGTCACTGCATTGAATTAATATATAAGAATGACGGTGTTTTGTCATTTTGGATATAATATTTTTTTTAAATTACTACTCTGAACAAGGTTATTCTCCATTTCTATTTATCACCCTACTGGGGGTGTTTGACATCACTTTAAGTGGAATTAGAAATGGCTGATTTTGAAGAATTAAATATATATAGAAGAATTTTTTTATTTCCAGCTATTTATGTTATGGGGCCATTATTTACAGCTATTAAACATACCTTAACATCAGTGGGATGTAGGTTTCCTTTTAACGAGGACAACAAGTCTCTATTCAGTGCGCCTAAAGCCAGCATTGGCTACTGCACAGAATCATTAGAGATACAGATATTTTATTGTTGTTTTTCCATTGTTGATTCACTCTTGTACCTGGCGAAGGCAGTGAACATGTTATTCGAAGCAACATTTTCTACATCGGCATTCCATTTCACAACCTGAAAGGTGCGTTCCAATCCAATCGGTTACTTAGAGCAGTTCCTGATGGTGTGGGGTGGTGTCACTCAGTTGCCCGACTCTTAGCTACGGGTACACCGATGATACACGCTCATGTGCTGTCAGAGGCAAAATTTATTTCATGTTAGTCACTGATGCTGGTGATTGGATAACTAAAGCTACCATTTCTTATCCAATCATAATACGCCTTTTAGAAACAAATATTCAACTTGAATTACTCTTTCATTTATATTTCAGGGCATCTGCTGTTCCGATGCAACAATGGGCTCAACTTGGTGGCGGCGTCCAGCCAGGACCGCAACAGTTCAATGGACAACAAGGTGGTGTCGTTGGTTACCCAGTGCAGCAGGGTGAGACTAACAATGGGCTAACATCCTGTAACATTGGGCTAACATCATGTGGTATCTTAACCCAGTGAGACTGACAAGTGACAAGTTAATGTCTTATTCAGCTTATCTTCCTCATATATTTAACCCTTTCTTTACTAAATGGATTCTCCCACCCAGTTATAAAAGTATATATTGGCATGGTCTATTATTCATTGGGAGGGATGTTCAGGAAATATTAGCAAACAATAGACAGGCGAAAAAATAATATAAATGCCGAAAGATTCATATTCATTAGAAGGAATTGTTCACTTAATAAGTTCAACAAATGGCTTGTTGAATTTATCAGCTGAACATTTCCTTAGGGATCTGCTCATCAATAAGTATTTAGTAAAGAAAGGGTTAATCACGTATCGTCCCGCAGAGGAAAATTTGATCAAGATAATCACTCTATGGAATAAAATTGTTCAAGTCTAGACTGTTTCCAATTTCGGGGTCATGGAACATTTTCTCTTTTTGCATTCTTGTACTTAACATTCTTTGAAGTTTTATCATCAATCTTATTATTCTGACATCATTTTATCCACACCATACAAAATATTGTCAAGAGTTTTAAGAACTGTCTGGTGTGACATAGGTGAACATTAAATATAATATATGGAGTATCCGATTTCATTGTAGATTCTTTTAGAATGAACTCATTCCATTTGAACTTGGAGCGGATATAGCACTTGGATTTATAACCATCTCTTTTCATTGCTAAATGGATTCCCGAAAAATAGCTTGTGAGCAAAGATTGAGAAGTGGCCAGACAGATGTTACACCTAATGAAGTTATGGTGCTCATTGCTGCTTGATTTGATAAATATGATTTTTCTATCGAGTGATACCTTGTTAAGTTTTCCACTGTTACGTAGGAAAATAGCTTGTCTAGTATTTTCTGTTGTGTCTTCAACATCTTGTTAATTTCTCTGCTCTCTTTTTTTCATTTTGGGACATTTTTCCAGCACATGACCTGAAACTTGTGGTTCTTCCAGATTTTGTGAAATTACAACATACCCAAATCATACTTGTATGCTTTCATGTAAAACTGTAGAGCTAAATACAACACTAAGACTTAAATTTAACAGCCTAACATTTAAGCCTACTTATCTTATGCAGTTATACAATGAAATCATTACTTTATCTTAATTCACTGTCCCTTGTCTTAAGTTAGGGAAATAATTATCCAAATAATGGGAATAATATTGCTCAGTGCATTGTCTTAAGGTCGGGACATATCCAAATAATGGTATATTTTTTTACTACTGGTATTCTGATGACCTATTTGGTCAAAAGCTTGATATGGAGGAAGCTATATTTATCACTACTTGATATTTATGCTGTCCTTACATTTGGACCATGACAAGATCTGGTACAAATTGAGAACATACTAATACATACATATTCTCTCCAAATAAACACCTTTTAACCCTTTACCCAACAAACCGGCCAAAACCGGCCAAATAAAGCTTCAACAGCCTAAAATATCTTCGGTCTGTCTCAATAGAACCATACAAATATGGATATCATTGGAACCGGCTCCTTGACCACATTGTGATAGTTACAGTTATGCCCTGTGCCAATGCATTCTCTTATATATGCGAGTCGACCATAGGTCGCCTCGCATATATAAGAGAATGCATTGGCCTAAAAAAAATCTTTTTTTACCATTTTTTCTTACATTCTTTAACAATTTTATAATTTTTAATGTGTTAAGCCAATGCATTCTCTTATATATGCGAGGCGACCTATGGTCGACTCGCATATATAAGAGAATGCATTGGCACAGGGCCGTTCTGTTGGGTAAAGGGTTAAGACCCATCATTGGTAATCATTCAAGCGTTTGGCTATAGTCTTTCATCAGGTACCAGAAACAAAATACCTATGTAGAGAAGTGAATAATACCTATATAGTGATAGCATTTTTACTAACCAAGATTTCTTCACACGTACTGATGTTCTCTCGAAGTTCCTGAAGTCAAAAGCAAAATAGTTTCAATTATGTTCTTAAATTGTTCACATTATATTAGGCACATGTTTCAGTGCCATGAGTTGTTAATAATAAATATGTAGATAATTAGAACAGTGGTTCAAGAACTCCCGAATATCTTGTTATCCGCAAGGGACATAGAAATGAATTCCGTATTTTGAGTATACTCATCAGGCAGCATGTGGGAACAGTATCCACATGCAACAGGTTTTGTCCACTAATTTATTTTTGAAGTTAAGGCGCATAGATAAGCTGTGCTGGTGCAGCATTAACGACCCTGTGCCAGTGCATTCTCATATATGCGAGTCTACCATGTGGAGCCCCACATATATAAAAGAATGCACTGGCTTATAAGGTCATGTTAAATATTGTTAGGCCAATGTATTCTCTAATATATGGGAGGCTCCCTTTGGGAGAGTCGCAGATATAAGAGAATGCATTTGGTACAGGGTTTTTTGCCAAATTTCAGGAAGCTAGTCATGGAAGGGTTAATCGCTGAGATTTACTTGAATACTATATATGGTATTCAGTTGACTGTATGTTCAATCTTTCAAAAAAAATTAATATAACTCCCTTTAAGCATTGCTTTTATCCAGAGTAAAGATTTCATAGCTTTTATTGACACCAACACTGGCTATCTCATGTTAAGTAACACTGGTTATTCATATTGACGGCGTTGAATTGTGAAAATTGAACACGCGCTTACTTCTCACTTCTGAACCATAAATAGATAAATGAACCTACAAATTGCGTGTGTCAAGTAGATTTTTGCATGCATGACAAAAATAATAACAACTTAAACTAGCTAATGTATCTTTTAGTGTAGAAAACATAACTCCTTTTTAATACATTGCACATAGAGTTTAACTTTTAGGGTCGGGAGTTATTTCTTCTGTTAGTTTAGGTATTTCAACAATTTTGTCTCACCCAGTTTGCACTTTTGTGATTGATATGTGTGATTTTCGCGAAGTCGCTCTGTCATTCAACATTGTCATTGGCAGATGTCCCGCATTCAAGCCAGTGTTTCACACAGTGCTTTTGCGCCAAGAATATTTCTATAGCAATCCAAGTTTGATGTTTGCTGTTTTACAATCGAAACTGCCCTATACCTCATCAAACACTGTAGATGATATCTATAAGGCGTTTTTCTTGTTTTATTTTCTGCAACACAATCAGGATTTCATCCGATTAAAACTGAACTGTTTCACAAAAGAAAATTTAAGTCTAATTTTGTGCAAGTTATTTATTCCAGTTTCATTGTTTTTTTTCTTCTGAAAACATGATACTTTCTAAAAATAAAGGCTTTATAAATAGTGTAGAATACATGTTGGTGCTAAAATGTTCATTGGTAATGGATGGGTTCATTATGTGACTTTCCTATTGAACAAATTTTATTGTTTGAAAGGTACTGGTCATCCCATTCATTGCTGTAACAATAGTTAAGAGATTAAGGAGTAACCTTGCATGCCATTCTCATAAACCTGTGTACTAACTCGTTGCTAAACAGTTTGATATTTCTGACAGATATAGATCCTTACTTGATATTGAATGTTGTGTATTAAATAGCGTGATCATGATACATTAAGATAATATCAGATTTGCCCACACATATATGTACACATGTATATATAAACACTACATTTATCAGCCTGTAGAATTTAACCCTTTCTATACTGGATGGATTCTCTCACCCTTTATAAAATTATACATTGGAATGGCCTATTATTACTCTGGAGGGATGTTTAGGAAATGTAAACAGACAACAGACAAACAAATGCATAATACAAGTGCCAAAGTATTCCTGTTAATTGGTGGGAAATGTTCAGATAATAAGTTTGTTGAACTTATTATCTTAGCATTTCCAAAGGGAAAAATTAACTACTCGTCAATGAGTATTTAGTATAAAAAGGGTTAACTTGAGTGTGATGAGAATAAATATTTTATGATACAATGGCTTGGGATTCTCCTCAGTGAGAGGTGTGTAACAAATTAAAAAGACTCAGAAGACCTTGTTAAATTGGATTTTTTATATTTTTGTTGTAACTGTAGGTCTGGAACCCTGAAAACAAAATCAGAACAGCATATTTTCTGCTGTATGTACAGTAATGCCCTAAATAATCGACTCCTTAACCACAGCAGAATTATGGGTAACTTTTCAGGATTTAGTCAGAAATATGGCTTATTGCCATTCATCGGAAAGATCTCAGTGAGAGCTTTCCGATGAATGGCAACAAGCCGTATTTCCAACTAAATCCTGAAAAGTTACCCATAATTCTGCTGTGGTTAAGGAGTCGATTATTTAGGTCATTACTGTATTTGCAGAATGGTTGTTTTTATAAATATCTGTAAAAACTAAGTTCCTTTGTTACAATTTTGTGGTTTTCATGCTGTTCTATGAGAGATATTTAGATGTATATTCTCTGGATTGTAGTTAAAGTCCTTAGGCCGGGTTACTGCAGTGTTCAGGTTAAATTAGTTCTGAGTGAAAGGTATTACGGACACATATGTTTACACCAAATAGTGTCTTGATATTTAGTCAGTCCAGACCCAGAAAATATGATTAATATAAATATGAGATTTGAAAGACGACAAATCTCTACTTGTTGCTACATGTTGCTTTTTTTATATACAAAATAAATGAAAACTAATTATTTGAGAATACTTTCAATGATTCAGTGTGTCTTTCATTTCTTTCCTGTGCTTTTCTGTCAGCCAAAATTTCTTGATATTACTTCCCTCTATAATACATGAATTGACTAGTTGACTCTTTTCTCAACAATGCCTTTAATAAATCAATAGATATTCTATACATTAGACGAATGAATATGAGTGCGATTTTGAATTCTGGTTTCTTATAGTGAATACTTGCTGTTAAGGTTCTTCACTTGTTTTGCTTATTTTCGGATGATTTCAATCTTTTCAGATGCAGAAAATTGTTGACGGCAGCGACCTTTTGATAAAGTAAATAGTGTGAATTGTTCATTACGTGTGGTTTGACATGGTGTTGTCCTGCTAGACTTCAAGCATTAAAAAGAAATTAACTAAAAACATTTCTAGTTTGGTGTTTTTTATGAAGACAAACTTGGTGTTATTCACTCTTATTATTGTAAAGTTTTTATATTTAGAGATAATATATTGTCATTCATATTTGAAAGACACAAAAATATCTACCCAATGTGATATTGTGGTTCAGGAATTTAAAAATAGGTTGATATGTAAAGAATCCCTAGTCGAAGTAATTGATTTGATAAAACTGAATCTCATACCATTTTGTTAAATGATAGTCAATATTTTTAAGTTCTTTTTTCTTACCATTGATACACTTCATCAACCTTGGATTATGTAACATTGACTTGTCCATGTTTTCCAAACGCATCATAAATTTTGTTTTTAAATAATTGGAATCTCACTGTCAGATTTTGTTTTTTCACCAGGCTTCAGTATCATTTTCCTCAGATCTAAGTTGTCCTCAACCAGTTTCAACCTCAAGTCTTGAAAACATTCTAAATAACTTCAGTTTTTCATGGTACATAAACAACGTGACTAATGTGCATTTTGTATTGTAGTGGTATGTTTAATGTCCCAACCTCAATACCCCTTTTAAAAATGACTTTCCTGGACTTAAAGGCAAGTCAATACGGTGTTCACTGAGATATTCAGATCGACTTGTTTATTATTTTTTTTTTTTTTAACTGAACCTACCTATGTTATGTACACTGAGTTTGTCTTCGGTTATGTTAGTGGCTAGATAATTTGTCTAGAAGGACAACATCGATAATAACCAGCTGTCTATATATATATTAATTAATTAATTAATTAATCAATCTTGCTTCATATTACCAGTAGTTTGGCGTGGCTCCACATTGTCATATACATTTACACTTCTTTCTTTTATTCATACTACCATGCGCTCAATGGAGGATTAATTATTAGAATATATATCTCCCGATGTTTCACTTATGCCCTGGTTCGTTGACTGTCATTGAATGTCTTTACTTAAACACTAAAGTAGTAGCCATTCTTGAGTGTCTTCAAATAGGCTCATTAGTATTATACATTGGGAAGCTCTTACGAACAGGCCTCAAAATATGGTGCTGGTCATTTGCAGAATGAGGTCCCCAGAGGATGAATTTAGTGACACAGCAGGCTAGCATTACTAAATTCTTCCTCGTGGGAACCTCATTCTGCTATGGGAGACCTAGGATCAGATTGAAGCTCCCTAGTTTAAGTTGGTGATGTTCACCCATTAGTCTCCTGAATTATGCATTTTATCTTCTGCAAATTAGGGGAAATAGAAACTTTCAAGTAAGGGAAAAAGTTACTAAAAACAACGTTAATTTGAGACAAAAGACACTTTTCAGGAGATAAGGCCTATTTTAAAGCAGAATGAGGTCCCAAAGTGTGAATTTGGTGATGCTAGCTTGCTATGCAGGATAGCATCACTAAATTAATCCTCTGGGGACCTCATTCTGCTATTTGTATACTTGAATCTACATACTTTGTACTTTGTTAGAAAAAATATAGATGAGAATGAGTGAAGGCACTGGCTCAGTTTGAAATGTTCATGCATTAGTATGTGTGTGAACAAGTTGTCATTACTCATTGAGATGGCCATTTTCAGAATGGCGTATGTCCCTCAACTGAGGTCAAGCTTGAAAATCAGTCCCGATTTTGCCAATTTCACGTTATGAACCCTTGGTGATATATAATCAATATTGTGCTTTTCAGATATAGACCTCAATACACTTCTCAAAGATGTGTTATACCAATTTTGACCAATCTTTGACATTCAAACTTACTGTAGCCTATCCTGTAAACATATTGTTTTAATTCCAAAGTCTTTCAACTCATTTTTAATTCTAGTTGATTTGAAATTTCACAACTTTTTTCTTCCTAAAACATTCACTTACATACTAGTATCATAGTCAGCTGCTGGGCTGCTGTCATGCTGCGTAATTAGCGGTGCTGGGAAAGTTTAGCGGAGACATAGGATATGTATTCTGTTTTGTGCGCGAACGACAGTCATTTCCTTCCTATTTTCAGTGGGAGGGGGTTTCTTTTCCATAAATTTTCTTTCAGTGGATTGTCACCAGCTATAAAAAACTATAATGCATTACCATAATTATACTCAGATGAAATCTAGTCTGTTTTTTGTTTGATATACTGGTATTTCCAACTCTGTAGTATCACACAGAGATAATATTTCACTACATTTCATTTATGAGTTACAGTTACGGGGAGAGCTTTCTGATGAGTGGCAACAAGCCATATTTCTGACTAAATCCTGAAAAGTTACCCATAATTCTGCTGTGGCTAAAGAGTCAATTATTTAGGGCATTACTGTAACTCTAGTTAAATTTTCCCAAATTCTTACATCTTAGAGGTTCTGAATTTATGACCCCCTTCTGGTGTTTACTCATAAAAACTGATCGTGCCGTTTTAAACCCAGAAATTGATTGAAAACAGTCTTGTTGCCTGCTGCCGCTGGATAAATTCATCACGATTTCTTTGTAGTATTATGGGTTTATATTCATGCTCTACCATTCACTTACCAGACCAAGCTCCTGGAAATTATATCCCCCCCCCCAAAAAAAAACTTCTTGCTCAAAAACAAACCTTCCCCAGTTAACAAAAGTCTGTTACTTGATTCTGTTAGTGACGGAAATTAACCATGCTGTTAGTTTTGTCTTGTATTAAGTTGGTCAGGGCTCAAAACATGGTGCTGGTTATTTGCAGAATGAGGTCCCCAGAATGTGAATTTAGTGATGCTACCGTGCTACCGTGCACACATTGGGCACATCGATTATGCATTTGTGTCATCTGCCGATTTGGGAATATATTGAAACTAAACTAAAAAAGAAAAAATAATCTTTCTAAAGAAACTAAATTACTAATTTAATAATAAAGATACTTTCTCGAGAAGATGAGGCCTAAACAGAATGAGGTCCGCAGATGATGAACTTAGTGATGCTATCCGCTGTGCGGGGTATCGTCACTAAATTCATCCTTCGGGGACCTCATTCTCCGAATATCCAGCACCATATTTTGAAGCCTGAACGGTCATATTATTCACACAGTAGCTTGCATGTTCTCGTATCTCACACTTGTATGCTTTACTCTACTTTAACCCTGCGATATTTGAATGGATTCAGTTTTAAAAGTATTCGTAGATGATCTATAATGAGTCCCCAGTTAATAGCGAAATTTACATAACTGTAAATTATGAGTTGTAAATTCTATTTATAAATTTATCCAAAACCTCCATAAAACATACTTAAATCTATATATGCGACGTGAAACTAACAACGGCTTCTATATAGGGCCTGTGATGACGTTTCATGTACAGTAATGCTCTAAGTAATCAACCTCTTAACAACAGCAGAATTATGGGTAACTTTTCAGAATTTGGTCGGAAATATGGCTTGTTGTCATTCATCGGAAAGCTCTCGGGGAGAGCTTTCCGATGAATGGCAACAAGCCATATTTCCGACTAAATCCTGAAAAGTTACCCATAATTCTGCTGTGGTTAAGAGGTCGATTACTTAGAGCATTACTGTAACTATTCACTGTTTTCTCTCGTAAAGAAAAAGTCCCAGATAAATGAGATTCTTTGACATATTTAATGGTGTGAATTTAATGAAATATTTTGTTCAAGTAAATCAACAATTGTGACGAACATCGATTTAGCATATGTAGTATCCTGAATGGAAACAGACAAGCCGAAAGTCAAAAGTCACATTTGCTCAACAATTATTCATTTGGGTACACCTGGCACTATTTCCTGTTATACAATGACTGTTGTATATCATTATTATAGAATGGGTTTAATGAATGTAGTAAGTGTCGCATCATGTAATAAATTCAAAATTTTCCACTTGTGAATCATAAAGAGATCCTTAGATACTATAGGCAGATAACCTTTGAATGATCAAAGGATTTATTTGTAGGACATTCAGCTAGTACAAGTTCAGTGATCATCCTGAAGGCTCTGTCAGAGAAACATCCTATAGAAAATCTAGTCTTAAGATTCCTTCGACTTAAACCAGCTAGTGAAATCGGTTGGGATAATGCTGTTTTACATCAAAACCCTGTGTATATGTCTTTCTATAGCAGACTTTACGCCCAGATCCAATGGAGGGATTTTTTTGTCAGTATGAATTGATTTTACCTAACAAATCAATACATGATGCTATATACATGGGAAAGAATGACATCTTACAGTCATAATGATGTGTAATAATCTAACTTTCATGTTAAATTGCACATAGAATATGACGGGTATTAACCCTTTGAGTGCCAGGTCCGATTTTTGTATCAACCCATATACCCTGTGCCAATGCATTCTCTTATATATGCGAGTCGACCATAGGTCGCCTCGCATATATAAGAGAATGCATTGGCTTAACCTTTTCTTTTTTTTTTACAATTTTTTTAAATTTTAATATATTTTATTATATTCTTTAACAGACTTTATATTGTGTAGGTTTAGGGCCGATAATATCGGCCCCTGGCACTCAAAGGGTTAAGCAACCTCGCTTTTGTTTACATTTAATTCACACTGTCACTTCGCAAGGTCAAATGAGTTCATATTTATGTCAGCAATGTGATAAACTATATTTCACTTGACAACTCTTGTGAAGTTCAGAACAAATATAATAGTTTCTATGGAATAAACTGCTTTACTGTCACAACTGTGACATGTTATTACAGTTATTGGGGATCTTAGGTGAGTGGTCAACAAAGCTAACCCTTTACCCAACAGAACGGCCCTGTGCCAATGCATTCTCTTATATATGCGAGTCGACCATAGGTCGCCTCGCATATATAAGAGAATGCATTGGCTTAACACATTAAAAATTATAAAATTGTTAAAGAATGTAAGAAAAAATGGTAAAAAGTGTTAAAAAAAGTTTTTTTTTAGGCCAATGCATTCTCTTATATATGCGAGGCGACCTATGGTCGACTCGCATATATAAGAGAATGCATTGGCACAGGGCATAACTGTAACTATCACAATGTGGTCAAGGAGCCGGTTCCAATGATATCCATATTTGTATGGTTTTATTGAGACAGACCGAAGATATTTTAGGCTGTTGAAGCTTTATTTGGCCGGTTTTGGCCGGTTTGTTGGGTAAAGGGCTAAACCCTGATATAGAATATACACGGGGCTTCGACGTAAAACACTATTATCCCAACCGATCTCACTAGCTGGTTTACGAAGAAGGAAACTTGTACTAAGAAACATCCTATAAATTCCCACTCATTTGCAGGGACTGTTTGGTGAAGTTATTTGCTGAATATCCCTACCAATGAATCAATGGGAATCAAGCTATCGCTCATCAGCGAGTACTTATTTACTGGAGGGTTAAATTTATACTCAACATTGAACTCAATCATATTGACTTTATCACTAAGATTTCAGTGTAACTAAATGTTTCTTGACACTTTCTGTACTAAATGGATGCTCCCACTCAGTTATAAAAGGATACATTGGACTGTTCTCATTCATTTGGAGGGAAGTCGGGTAATATAACAGATGGCTGACTGGGAATAGATAATATAAGTGCTGAAGGATTCATATTCATTGGTGGGAAATGTTCAGATAATTGTGAGGTCGTTTGTTGAACAGAACATTTCCGAAGGGATAACTATTCATTGATGAGTATTTAGTTAGTTAACCCTTTCAGTGCCAAGTCCGATTTTTGTATCGACCCATATTTCCTTGATCATTTTTCAAATTTATTGATTATAATAATGTGATACATTGATGGAAAGTGCTCTTAGAGCTCTTTCCATCAATGTATCAATGTATCACATTATTATAATCAATAAATTTGAAAAATGATCAAGGAAATATGGGTTGATACAAAAATCGGACTTGTCACTGAAAGGGTTAAGGGTTAACCTCAGGCCACATGGATATACTAAATTGTAAAAAGATAGGGCTGCTCTATTCTGGCAGAGGCGGTGATGAATGTGTCATCGCTGAGAGTTTTACGAGCCGATACTAACAAGGTTCCCACGTGACCTTTGAATACCTAGAATACCCTGGAGCCTGACCGATGACAATTGAAGGTCTGGAAAATTCTCCAGTTCTGTGTGGGGGAGGGGGAGAGCATTATTCTTACTGCCCACTGATCGCTCAGTTTACTTTGGACACATCTTACTATAATGGGAATAACTTCTTGCTATAAGTCAGTGTAATGATTTTGGAATTGAGAATCTTCAAATAACTTGAAAAGTTCCTGAGAAATAACTTTTGGTTTGTTTCACATTTCAGAATAGAACATCATGAAAAGTGTAGAAATAAATGCTTTGAATTACATAGTTTTTACTTGTGGGAATGTGGTATCCCAATCCTTATATACATATATCACCAAGCTGTATTCCATGTGCATGCAGTCATGATGATTGTTAGATATTTACAAGTTATTATAGAAAAGATCGAACCAATACATGCTAAACTAGGAAAATATTTCTGTCTTTCAAAAATTTACAATTCACAGAAGTTGACCCAACTGTAAAACATGCAGAATAAACACTGTAGGTGGCAACTGGATTACAAAAAAAAAGAGAAAAGAAATTTACCTTGAAAATGAGACTGCAAAATTAGTTGTTTCCTGATTCACTGTAAATATTTGCTCAGACAAATTTTCCAAATAATTATCAAATTTGCTATTCTTTCTCTAAAATTATTACCCATTCAGCAAATAAGAGTGGTTATATGGTAAGTGAAGCAAACAAATTATTTTTGCTTCTAAAAAACTACATATTTTGCAGCAAATAATTTCAAGTTCCCTATTCTCATGGTAAACATGTGGTTCTTGTCCGGTCAAGTGAGGTCCCCTGATCCTTAATTTCTCATGTCCCTTTAAGTCATTGAAATTATACACATTTAAAATGAATGGGTAAAAAATTCTATATCCAACAAAATATGTACATGTACTTCCAATTAGTACATCTCAGATCAATAGTTTTATTTTATACACTAGAATGTAAATGACAGACAGCAATAAAAATTAGTCCAGAACGCTGAATACATGTTCATCTTCTATAGATATACTGAAGACAAATTTTGATAGACTGATTTGCATCGATTCACAGTGAAAAGCAGATGTTGGGCATATAGCTAATGAGATTTGGTGCCAGCATGCTACCATTCATGCAGTGCTCAATTTCTATGGCTGACATTTATAATAGGAAAAAGATGTCGTCTTCATGTGACACGTGGAAAGGAGCAATATGCGGGATACTCTTTTCGTCATGAAATATGGATAGGTCTGTCGACTGTCGCAGTGTTTAATATCTCTCATCTCACACAGCCGCCTGTTGGCGCGCTACCACCAACTACTTTGTCTAGCTTTTTGTTTCTTCCCTGCATTTTTTATATAGATTCAAGGCTATAAAATAATAGTTATTCCGGCTTTTGTAATGGCATGGGACCTAAAAAAAAATGCCACGTGTTTCCAATGAATGGTCTAGTACATTGTGTTGGAATATGGAAACACTTTTGTTACTGTTTCATAGCCCATTTTCATTAGAACAAGAGTGATTTGAGAGCCACTGTCTTTGTGAATCTTATCTATTTCAAGTCATTAGATTGTAGTGCTAGTTACATATACAGTAATGCTCTAATTAATCGACTCCATAACCACAGCAGAATTATGGGTAATTTTTCAGGATTTAGTCGGAAATATGGCTTGTTGCCATTCATCGGAAAGCTCTCGGGGAGAGCTTTCCGATGAATGGCAACAAGCCATATTTCCGACTAAATCCTGAAAAGTTACACATAATTCTGCTGTGGTTATGGAGTCGATTAATTAGGGCATTACTGTACCCCCTGTATTATGTACATTCAGTAAATCATATTAACCCATTGATAGGTGAGCATGTCATATATGACACAATATCGATGTGTGAATATATTATTGCAAATAAACTGAGTAATATTGTACCATTCGCCTATTGTAAGAAATAAATAATACAAACAACATTATTAAAAGCACCTATCAATGTAAACAATAAAATAATAACGATCCATGTTATAACCATGAAAAGTTTCCTTTTAGGATATGAGTTTTCAAAGTTATGAACACAGTTACATACATGTAATATTACCCTAAAACTACCGTAAATGACATACATGTATGTCGTTCCACCCGCCAATCGTAAAACAACATTTATGTCGCTCTACCCACCAAAGGGTTAGCCCTTTCATGACTGGAACTGCACTGGTATAGCATTAAAGATCCTGTGCCAATGCATTCTCTTATATATATGAGTCTCCCATAGGGAGCCTTGCATATATACGAGAATCCACTGGGTCAAGGTAAATACTATTTGGCCAATGTATTTTCTTATATATGTGAGGCTCCCTATGGGAGACTCACCTATATAAGAAAATGCATTGGCACAGGGTTTTCGCAAAATTTCATGAAGCTCCAGTCATGGAAAGGATATTTAACAAAATAATATGTGTTTGAGAAGTTCGCGGAATCGAACTTGCTTCCATTGTTTAATACACTTTGCGTGTTCATAATTCAAGTTTTATTTCTTTGCACTTGACTTGCTCCAAACTGCGGTCTTGGGCTTTACGGGGCCGTTTTCAGTAATCCCTGTGTGGTTTTCGATGTTAAAATATTTTTTTTAACCCTTCCATGACTGGAGCTTCCTGAAATTTTGTCTCCCATATATAGAATACATCGGCCTATGGAAGACTCACATATATAAAAGAATGCACATCATCTTTAATGCTGCACCAGCGCAGCTCCCGTCATGAAAGGGTTAAATACTTTCAAGCTGAATATGTATAACATCCACCAGATGTTTCTTGTCTTAACAAACATGTTATCAAAACGAGTTTCATAAAAAATTATGTTATTATTATTATATCTTTATTTCCTCCATTCTATGAAGATTAATAAAGCAGATAACATCAATATGTACAGAAATATGAACCAATAGTAGGCCCTACTATAAAGCTGAAATAGTGATGTAAACTAAATACCCACATATAAAATAGTGGGTCTGATGACCTTTCAGGAGTTTTCGTTTCCCAACCCCTAGATTCCACGTCAGTAGCGCCAATCAGAACTCACTATTAGTAGCAACAAGGAGTCCAATCGAAACAATTAACGAAGCGCGATGTGACGTAATTTGGGGGAATACCGCAAGCCTTCCGCAAATGAAAAGTTGGGGGAATAAGATCAAATTTAAGTGTATGTTTACAAAGACTGGATGTTAATATCAGGCACTGGATATATCTACATTTATCTATATATGTATATACAAGAGCAGGATCTGTCTTTCTGTCTGTCCAATTTTTTCTCCCGGACAGCTGATCTGATTTCAACCAAATTTGGTGCGGTGACTCGGTGTACCCTGGCAGCGGTTATAACATCATTAATTTTTCAAAAGTTTTAGTTTAAAAAATTTAATAAATAACAAAAATATAAAATAAGCTCACTGCGGGCCTATTTCTGAATCGAATAAGTCCAATGTGAACCTAGGTGAATATTTGGGTCCAATGTAAACCTAATTGCACGAGGATATGTTGAAGCACAGTATGCTCTTTATATATGTGTTTTCACTGTGGCCCTCGCCATCCAACGGAATAACGAGTATAAGTCTAGGGCTTTCTCCAGAATCAAATAAGTCCAATATGAACCAATGTCAATATTTAGGTTCAATATGAATCTATCTGCAAGAGGATTTATTGAGGTAGCATAATAAATATTATCTCTATATATAGAAGAATAGGATCTGTCTGTCATGTGCGCAAAGCGCACACAGGGGCCACAGGCTGCTAATGCACAAAGGGACTGGCCCCTTTGTGCAGGGGGCCACAAGCCCCTCTGATGCTGAATAAAAGCTCCGTTGTATAATATATTATTTTCTTGCATGCGCGAATGACAAATTGTAATACAGGCTTACTATATCACAGAAGTTTGTTATGACTAGACTCATAAACCTTAGATAGTTTGTGCAAATATTCTGAACATTAATATTGATAGAATAAGACACATCTGTTCACTATGAAATCTGGCATTGAGAATATACCTAATGAGCGTGTGTATGTCAACCTGTTCTCAGTGTGTTACATATCAGACATTTATCTTTATACTGGCGGATACCAGTTTGAATTTTTATGTTTGTTATACTCTTGCTATATCCCACATATGTGTATTATATTTCAAGAAACTGACTGCACACCGTGACCTTTAACATTGTCACGTTGCTATCTTGGTACGAATCAACAAAACTCTCACCTCGAAATTGGGTCAAATTTACTTTCGACTTTTTGAATGGTTTTGGATGAATAAATTACAGTAATGCCCTAAATAAACGATTCCTTAACCACAGCAGAATTATGGGTAATTTTTCAGGATTTAGTCGGAAATATGGCTTGTTGCGATTCATCGGAAAGCTCTCACTAATGGCAACAAGCCATATTACCGACTAAATCCTGAAAAATTACCCATAATTCAGCTGTGGTTTAGGAGTCAATTATTTAGGGCATTACTGTACTTGATCTTAGTGAAATAAAAACAGTTCCATGGCTGCATACCATCAAATTTCCAAAGCCTCCTTGTCCTCGATTGACACCTGTACAGACCATGTATTTACATTAGGAAACGTCCCCCCCCCCCCCCCCCCCTCAAGCCTTGCCTGCAAGTAGTGTCTGTCATCTGCAGAATGGGATCCCCAGAGGGTGAATTTAGTGATGCTATCCCAAACAGCAGGTTAGGATCACCAAATTCACCCTCTGTTGACTCATTCTGCTTTGGCCTCATCATCTGGGAAGCATCTATAGTCTCTAATTAACATTTTCTAATTTCTAATTGTATCCCCCAATTTGCAGAAGATAAATGCATAATCGAATTGACTAATGGGTGAACATCACTAACTCAACTGGTGAAATTCAATCTGATCCTAGGCCCATAGCAGTTGAGGCCTCAACAGAGGGTGAATTTAGTTATGATAGCTCGCCTCAGCGGGATAGCATCACTAAATTCACTCTCTGGGGACCTCATTCTGCAAATGTCTGACATGCTTAATTCAGACTGCCCCCCCCCCCCACTTGAGAAAGTCTGAGGTACAGATATATCTGGTCTATAGAACAGATGTTCTTAGGTGGCCAGAAGCCTTAAAGACATATTATGTACTTGTTTGGGTGCGTGAAACTGATAAGTTAGTATTCTGGTGCTATGCCAACTGGAGAAATGTAGAATTCTACTAACATCGCCAAAAATCTCAAGCAAATCGACCGTACCACTCCATAGAAAACATCGTCTGAACTACGCTAAATTGTAAATATTTACTACTCGATTCGGGACGCATCTATCGGCGATAAACTAACGAAAACGATATCGCCATCGACAGTCACTACATTTAATTAATATATAAGAATGACAGTGTGTGTTGTCAATTGACATATAATATTTGTAAAACAACTACTTTGAACAAGATTATTCTCCATTTATATTTGATAACCCTATCGGAGTGTTTCACATCACTTTAATTTAGGGTTTCATTCCTGTACCAAATTGTTTCAGTTTTCAACTTCTATCCTGAATTCCGCATTTATTGATCATAAATTACTCATTAGTGACGTGTCATATGTTAAATTGGCTGTATAAGTGCACACATATAGGATAATTTTCCCTTCACTTATACTACACTTATTTTACACTTATAATACACTTGTTGAATGTAAGGGTCGTCAATATCATTGCTTCAATGATATGGTTCAGTTGGTAGGGTGCATAGTGTTATGGATCTGTGATCCGCGCGACGTTTTTCCTTTATCCTATAGACCCCATTTCCAATTGAGGTCAGATATTTTCTGTGTTTAGACATGCATAATATAGATCTGCTTCATCATGGTGTTTAACCAGCTTTACTTTTCATGATTGAGAATCCTACTAACCCCAAGGCATTCGTGTGAACCTTTTTCATCAACACAGTAAAACCTTAGTTCTTAACTCCTTTTAGATACAGTAATGCCCGAAGTATATGACCCTTTAACCACAGCAGAATTATGGGAAATTTCTCATGATTTAGTCAGAAATATCGCTTGTTTCCGATGAATGGCAGCAAGCCATATTTCCGAATAAATCCTGAAAAATTTCCCATAATTCTGCTGTGGTTTAGGGGTCGATTATTTAGGACATTACTAATAGGTGTGAACAGTTACTATATTTGTTATCTGTTTTGCTTTGGTTTTTTTTATTCTGTCTCACTGTTTTAAGATACCATGTTGTAGCATTTATTTGCATGTTTTTTATCATATTCAAGAAATCGCTTTTATTTTTGTCTAGTTGAATGTAAACAACATGTAGAGTATTTTGGTTTATAGAGAGTTGTAAAATATAACTGTATTATCCCCTGATGCCCCACTCAAGAGCCGTAAAAGCCTTGAGATTTCCATGGCGAGCCCCCCTTGAATTTCGGCATTATGTGTTCCGCTTTACTGAATGCATTTATTTTGGTTGCTTTTTACAATTTTTAACTTTAACCCTTCCATTACTGGAGCTTCTTGAAATTTTGCGAAAACCCTGTGCAAATGCATTCACTTATAAATGCGAGTCTCCCATAGGGAGCCTCTCATATATAAGAGAATACATTGGCCTAACAATATTTACCTTGACCTTGTTAGCCAGTGTATCCTCTTATATATGAATGCACTGGCACATGAAATTTAATGCTGTACCAGCGCAGCTCCCACCATGAAAGGTTAAGATGGATGTTCTTGATAGTTTTGAAAACAGACTTGAAATTTTTTGTGAAATAGCCAGGAATGCCCTTTAATTTCAGACTTTGCATTGAAAAAAACGTAATTGCCTGGAAATTGTCTTAGATTTCGTCAGTTATGCTTACCTTTGGGAACCCTATTCTATTCTGGCATAAAGAGCTTCCTACATTTCAACAGAAACACTCAGAGAAATTATCAGAAAATTGCCAACAAATATTTTGAAACAAGGGGAAGGTCATTAATCTGTCTATACTATTTACTCGAGCAAGTTGTTTCCATTCTAAATTATTATTATTTAGTATATAGTCAATCCATCCACCTACATGAAGATAAAATTATTGAGAGTCTGTTTAATACCATGATTTTAATAGTTGTTGATATATGGCAAGATATCTTCTAAAAATAAAAAAAATGGCTTGCTAATTGGAATTAGAATTACCAGAACAAAAAATTAAGACTTGTGGTTGGAAAGTTTTTTTCTTCAAAAAGGTGGACTAGTATATTTGCATGGTATGAGTTTCTCTGATGTTATTTCTCAGTAATGGGACAACTGCCTCAAAGCAACCTTTATTCAATCAGCAATTCAAAATACAATTGAATGTGTGAACTGCGTATACATACAGAGAGAGATACATGTACCAGGCTTTATTATGAAGGTTTAATCTGAAGCTCTCTTGTCAAGAAACAACGAAATCATAAGAACATTTGGATATAGATGTACTAATTCACTTCTTATTTTAGTGTTCTCACTTTTGGTATAATTATTTGGTTGGAATACTTTGAGGGTTATAAAAGATATGCCTTAGGCACATATCAATATCTGGCTACTTTCCCTTTCTTTGTATTCTATAAGCAAAAGAATTTCCCCTGATAATCAGTTTATTCAATCACATAAATGAATTTCTCTGGAAAGATCAGAAGGCTTGACATTCCCCTGGTAATGCCTATACATTAGATTTGTATGTCTAGGTACAGTAATGCCCTAAATAATCAACTCCTTAACCACAGCAGAATTATGGGTAATTTTTCAGGATTTAGTCGGAAATATGGCTTGTTGCCATTCATCGGAAAGCTCTCACTAAATCCTGAAAAATTCTGCTGTGGTTAAGGAGTCGATTATTTAGAGCATTAGTGTAGTGTGTCTGACATTTATAGAATGAAGTCCCCAGAGGGTGATTTTTTATATATTGAGCTACCCGGCACATGGGCTAGCATCATCAAATTCACTCTAGGGAAT
Source organism: Siphonodentalium dalli (assembly GCA_032622095.1). Taxonomy (NCBI): domain Eukaryota; kingdom Metazoa; phylum Mollusca; class Scaphopoda; order Gadilida; family Siphonodentaliidae; genus Siphonodentalium; species Siphonodentalium dalli. The sequence goes on from CP136062.1 coordinate 105,725,593, forward strand.
TCATTCAGCTTAGGCCTTATCTTCTGGGAAGAAGTATCTATAGTCTCAAATTAACATTGTTTTAGTTACTTTTTCCCTTCTGTTCAGTTTGTTTCTATATCCCCTAATTTGCAGAAGTTAAAATGCATAATCGAGGTGACTAATGGGTGAACATCCCAGTCGGTCACTTCGTTTGGTAATGTCAGCTAGAATCATAATCAAATTTCAACTAGTTAAGTTACGTTTAATTACTTAATTACTAGCTGACATTAACCATATACTCAGCAACCCCATGAGACTGATGTTCACCCATTATTCACCTCGATTATGCATTTTATCTTCTGCAAATTAGGGGATATGGAAACAAACTGAACAGAAGGGGGAAAGTAACTACCGGTAAAACAATGTTAATTTGAGACTATAGATACTTCTTCCCAGAAGATGAGGCCTAAGCAGAATGAGTTCCCCAGAGAGTGAGTTTGATGATGCTAGCCCATGTCCGGGTTAGCATCAATATATTAAAATTCATCCTCTGGGGACCTCATTCTGCAAAAAGTCAGACACACTATTTCAAAGCTTGTTTCTGACAAAATAAACTAATTCTTGCCCTAGTTAATTCTCTAGCTTTTCATTGAAATCGCGAGTTTCTAAATATAGCTTTTTTATGGCAGATAATAGTTTCTGAAAAATCTATCATGGCTACCAATGCTGAAAAATATCTGCGTCACCTACACTCTAAAGATAAATAATTTTGGACCTTGTAGTACAGGAAACCGAATTGGTTCATCATTACTCTAGAAATTGTACTGACAGTGAATTCCCCTGTGATAGTTGATATAATTTGATCACTTTCATGTTGTGTGGTGGATGTGACAAGGCAGTACGTTTGTGGATATATAGATACATGTTGTATTGATTGTGGGGTATGTCATTGTCGTCCCGCCGAGAAATACCATTTATTTCTGTGAAGAACGTCTTCTCTCGTTTCCTGGTACCATCAACTTGTGACTGTTATTTGTTTCGATTACCAGGAAACGGTTCAATATTTAATAACATCCGATCAAACCTCAAAGATCTATGATAATGGATCACTTTTCTTATCAATTTCCTGAAAATATTGTCATTTTGGCTTCGTCTTTAATTATTTGAGTTTCAAACTGTGAAAATGACATCAAGCAACCATTATCTTTATTTTCATTCTTTTCAAATTATTTTAAAAAATTGGAGAGAAAAAAACTAAGAAAAAACCTTTAAAACATTTTTTTTTCCAAATTCATGTTCATCTGGTGATTATTTTCTTCAAATTATTTTATTAGACACTATGTAGAATATTCTTATCACATTTTGTATTTTTTGTTTTACGTTGTTAGACCATGGACATTTACCTGCGCTAAGAAGATTAGGAATAAACAAAATTCTCTCAAATTGGAATTTGGATTTTTATGTGCACCTATATGATGTATATGGTATGCATAATGCCAACTCCCAGATCAACCATATTATCATTTACGCATAAAAATAATAAGAAACCATACATGAAAGGTCTAATTAAAAGGGCCATAAGGCACTCTTAGTGTGTAAATTTATGTAAAAAATAAAAATAGGTTTGTAAATACATCATCAGTGAGAAGAATATGGAACAATAGATAGACTATTCATATTGTTAACCATTTCATGACTGGAGCTGTGCTGATGCAGATTAATGATGATTAAAGATCCAGTGCCAAAGCATTCTCTTATATATGCAAGTCTCCCATAGGGAGCCTCGCAAACATACATGTATATAAGAGAATGCACTGGCTTACCATAGGTCGGCTTGCATATATAAGAGAATGCATTGGCCTAACAATATTTACCTTGATCTTGTAAGCCAGAGCATTCTCTTATAAACAGCGAGGTGACCTGTGGTAGACTCGCATATTTAGGAGAATGCACTGGCACAGGGTCTTTAATGCTGCGCCAGCTCAGCTCCTGTCATGAAAGGGTTAACACTTCCATGACTGGAGTCCTGAAATTTTGCGAAAACCATGTGCCTATGCATTCTCTTATATATGTGAGGCTCCCTATGGGAGACTCGCATATGTAAGAGAATGTGCTGGCACAGGATCTTTAATCACCAGCACAGCTCCCATCATGAAAGGGTTAATAACATTAATTTTCATTGAGAAAACATCTTTAGCATGTGGGTTAAAACATGGTCATACATCTGAATATAACAGCATCCCGTCTGGGTAGCCGGTGTATATACTATCTTCTCATCTTGTGTTTCCCTTATACCTCCAGCCTAGACACACAGGCAGGGCATATAGTATGCTTTTGTGTCTATGTTCATATACTGAAGACAACTGTGTACATGGTGGTCGGATGGTGTCACATTTATAATATTTGCCACAGAAATTGTGAGTTTGTTTCACAAAATAATCTGCATTTAGTTCTGAAGTATTTGTAGCAATTTAAAAAAAAATGCTTTTGAACAAAGGATACATTTTCCATCCTTAAAATGTAGTGTGAAAGTTTAAAGCTGCTGGATTGTAACAATTTTTTTTTTTATTATATAAAACAGAACGCTATATATGGCTTGACTTCATGTGTAACAACATGTTAAAAAAGCACATGTTTTGTGTAAAAGCCATTTGAATTGACCGAAAAGTTGTTATTCTTTTGAATTAAAACCAATAATGTGAGTAGTCAAATTGAAGTTATATGCCAAAGGAAAGTTTTGTTGTTGTAAGAATTTAAATTTTCAACTCTACACAATATCGAAAATAGCTCCGTGGATTGATTGTAATCTGGCGGATAACTTTTTAGTATCTCTCCAAATTTGATGGTTTGATATAATAGCTATTAGCTTGTATAAAACTTTATATAATCCTTTCTATACTAAATGGATTCTCCCACTCAGTTATAAAAGAATACATTGGAACGGTCTATTATTCATCTGGAGAGGTTTTCAGGAAAAATAAGCCGACGAATACAAATACAGACCTATTTATTGGAGCGAAATGTTCAGATAATAAGGTCGTTTGTTGAACTTATAATCTGAACATTTCCTAAGGGAGCTACTCATTAATGAGTATTTTATTATAGAAATGTTTAAACATACTTCAGGCCTCTTAGCGGTATGACGACCATCTGCCTGTGTGCACAGTTATTTTCAAGACTGCTTTGATATTTTATTTTTTCTCACTTCTGCACAACTGACTCTTAATCCTCCCTCATTTAAACTGATTTCCAATTATTTCTTTTCTCGATCGCAGTGTCAACAGGGGAGGAACAGGTTATTCTCGCGGACATGAGCAACTTGTAAGTAACAAATCGTGCTTGCTCGCACACCCACCCATTCAGATGTCCTATCCATTCATTCTGGTTGGGCAATAGTCAGGATTTTTTCCATAAATTTTGCAATTAAAATTTTGCTCCAATTAACTTATAGGTTATATTCTCAATATAGTCCCTGAAATGTCAACATCACAGACTTCATATTTTATAAATCGGAAAATAAATAATTAATGCCCTAAACACTTGTCAGAGGTTTCTGTCCATTTTTCAGTGAGATATGTTGTCAACAGGAAAATTCTGCCAAATTCCTGTCCTGTCTGAGCTGAGATTTGTGTACTCGAAAACATACTAGGTGGTTCCGAAATCAGCTTTGAGAAAAGATGTAAATACTATGTTATCTGAAGATTAGAATATAGTTTTCTGTTTATTGTTGTATTTATGTTGTCTATTCGTAAAGTTGTTTTTAAATTATAGTAACTCTGGGAGACTCGATTATATAAGAGAATGCAGTGGCACAGGGTTTTTGCAAAATTTCACGTAGCTCCAGTCAAGGAAGTGTTAAGCACAGGACCAGTTTTGTGACTTATATATTATTTCAGGCATTTCAGTGTGTTTTTAGCCCAACTTTACAAAGTAAAATTTGAGCTATTGCCATGGGTTGGCATCTGTCATCCATTCAAGCGTCCGGACGTCCATCAACAATTTCCTATGGCATGCCCTAAGGCTGTATCCTTCATCCGATTTTTCACCTAACTTCATATGTAGCTTCAGGGTGACCTAAAGATGGGAGCTAACGAATTTTTCCGAATTCCAATGAAAAACATAGCCACCAGTAGCCATCCTGGATTTCAAATTTTAATCAATCGGCACAATCTATAGCCCGTAAATCTGGATCTGGATCATTTTAAAATATTGCAGAGTCGATTGTGATCATCCTGTAGATGGGAGCTATCAAATTTAGAAAAAAACATGGCCACCGGTAGTAATCTTGGATTTTACTCTTTGCATGACTAAATCCTTTGGCACACCCTACAGATCACATCCCTCATCCGATCATCACCAAACATCATATGGATCTTCGGGGTGACCTCTAGATGGGAGACTCCTATTTTGACAGAAATTTGTTAGAAAACATGGCCATCAGCAGCCATCTTGGATTTCAAATTTGAATCCATCAGCGCAGCCCGCATTTATTGGTGAACTAATTTGAAAATTTACAGGAATGTTTAGAATCACCTCTTGATGGGAGCTATCAAATTTGAAATTTTTTAATGAAAAACATGGCCACCGACATACATCTTGGATTTTACTCTTTGCATGACTAAATCCTTTGGCACACCCTACAGACCACATCCCTCATCTGATGATCACCAAACTTCATATGGATCTTCGGGGTGACCTCTAGATGGGAGCCTCTTATTTTGACCGAAGTTTGTTAAAACACATGGACACCAGCATTCATCTTGGAATTTACTCTTTATGCAACTAAATCTTTGGTGTAACCTACAGACCACATCCGATCATCACCAAACTTCATATGGATCTGGGGGGGTGACTTCTAGTTTACTTTCCTCCTTCCCTATCATTCTATTCATTGTTCAGCAAAAAATGAACTCCTCCCCAAGTTGAGCTACAGTGTCATTGACACTTTCATTAAAAATGTAATCTTTCTTCCCTGACAACAGTGTATAACAGAAATATGTTTATCTAACCCGTTTTTAAAACACATGTGCATTAGCATGCTGAAAAAAAAAACAAAAGAGAAACATCTGGTATATTTTCGACATAATTGTCATTTAAAAAATAAAAATTGTTGTCCCATAGTATTTTTATGCTTATATTGACAATTATTTTTTTTAAATCAATTTCTGTTGACATGCAGCTCTAGCTTATCTGTCTTTACTAAATGGATACTCCCATTCAGTTATTGCGATATACATTGGAATGGTCTTTTATTCATCTGGTGGGATGTTCATGTAATTTAAGCATACGACAGATGACTATTATTAACTAACTCATTATAATCAATTGCAGAATACAATTTAATTTTACAAAATGAGTTATCGGGACAGCATAACCAAGAGGGTTGTCATCCCCATAGAACAAAAACAGATGATACAAGTGCAGAAAGATTCCTATTCATTCGAGGGAAATGGTCAGAAAATAATTTCAATAACTGTTGTTTGTGAACTTATTATCTGATCAATTCCCACCAAAGAATATGAATCCTTCTGCACTTAATTAGCTTTACATCTGTCTGTTTTAATTACCTGTTACATCATGCCTGCAAATAGGGTGTCAGTCATTTGCAGAATGAGGTTCCCAGAGGGTGAATTTGGTGATGCTACTGCGCACAGTGGGCTAGCATCACCAAATTCACACTCTGGGTACCTCATTCTGCTCAGGCCTCATTTTCTGAGAAGTATCTCTAGTCCCAAATTAACATTGTTTTAGTTTACTATTTCCCTTCTGGGAAGTTTCTATATCCCCTAATTTGCACAAGATAAAATTCATAATCCAGATGACTAATGGGTGAACATCACCAACTTCAAATGGGGAACTTCAATCTGATCCTAGGTCTCCCATAGCAGTTGAGGTCTAAGCAAAATGAGGTTCCCAGAAGGTTAATTTGGTTATGCTAGCATGCTATGCAGGATAGCATCACTAAATTCACCCTCTGGGGACCTCATTCTGCAAATGACAGACACATTATTAGCAGGCTTGCTGAACATTCCTCCAAATGAATAGTAGACAATTCCAATGTATACTTTTATAACTGAATGGGAGAATCCATTTAGTATAGAAAGGGTTAAATAATGCCTTACATAAAAGAGTCTCAGATGTGCCAAAATAAAATTATGTCTTTAACTCCGATCAAAAACCCATTATCCTTCCCGAAACCTGTAAAGAACCTTCTATAATGTATTTTCCAGAGAAATTGCGAATAAGTTGTTAGAGGGCAACTTGTAATGACTGGATAAATATTTCATTTTCCAATCTGTCTCCGATTCTGTGGAGTTCCTGATGAGTCTGTTCTCACTGTGCTGATTTATTCCACGTCGGGATACGAATACTCACAAGACCTGTCCCCGTACGCCCTGCGGGACCTCACGACAGGAGGCAGTAAATTTCTCTTTATACATGTATCATTGTCTGGTCAAGTGAGAAAGGGAGCACTCACATTTGATGCTCCACTTCTTGAAATAGGGTTACCTGCAACAGATAAATAACGGGCTGATAGCTAAATTCAACTAACCATTGATAATCCACCATGTTTCCTTTGAGCCATAACTTCAACAAAATCTCTTGGTTATGAAATATCTGCCAAAATGTTAGAATTAACTCCTCTCTTCAGTTAGCCCTTTCATGGCGGGAGCAGCGCTGGTGCAGCATTAATGATCCTGTGCCAGTTCATTCTCTTTATATGCTAGTCTCTCCCATAGGGAGCCTCACATATATAAGAGAATGCACTGGTTTGCAAGGTCAAGGTAAATATTGTTAGACCAATGGGAGACTCGTATTTATATAAGACTAGCAGGTTAGCCCGTCACTGGCGGCATTCGTCCCATGGCTTTGTTCGAAAAGGCAATTGCAACAGGTTCAGAGACACTTGTGCTGCATTTGTACCAAATTTCGTCAGAAACATGACATTTTTTTAATTATTTTGTTTTTATTTATTTTTGTTTTGTATTTTTTTATATGAATTTAATGTTTTTTAAATTTAAATTTTTTTTTTTCTGAATTTTTTTTTGATTTTAAATTGTTTTTGATTTTAAATTGTTTTAATTAAAAAAAAAATTTCTGGCGGAAAAATTTACCCGTAGAAATCCCCCCTTCCTAGGAACGACAGACAACGCTCGAGCGATAACATTGCATTGAATTGAAAACAAACGCTTCCCGTCGTGAAATGTCTCTGCATAACAGGCTACAGACTCCCGTCATACAGATAAGTAGATAGCGAAACGAAATTTACCCGTAGAAATCTTCACCATGTTTCCTTTAATAATCATAACTTCAACAAAATCTATTGGTTCAAAATTTATCTGCCAAAATGTTAGATTTAACCCCTTCCCTTCAGTTAAGGTTACTTTCCATCACATTGAAAGGCCCATTTAATTTTTGAGTCACTGATTATTTTTTTTATAGTGCCTTGATATACATTTTTAATAACAATCTATGACATAAAATATGACCCCCCCCCCCCCCCCCCCCCCCCACACACATTTGTTTTAGTCTACAGACCATCCAGGATATAAACATTTATTGAAAACTAAAAAGTTCTGTAAATTGAAATATGAAATTTTATGAATATACATATTTTAGTGCTGGAAAAAGCTGATGTTCTCAATTATTTAGTATGTTTTTTGTTTACTCAACTCCTCTATATTGAATTTCACTCAACTCCTATTGAATTTCACATTAGATTTTCTTTCATTTATTCATTTCTTGTACATTTCTTTTTATTTAAATGGGAAGTCCCAGATGGCAAAAACAAGTCAAAATTAGTATTATAAATCACTGGAAAGCTAAATTTACCCTTTCTACACCAAATGGATTCTCTCACTCAGTAATATAAAAGTATACATCGGAATGGTCTTATCATTCATCCGGAGAGTTTTTCGTGAGAAATAAGCAGGCAACCGATAATACAAATACCGAAAGAGTCCTATTTATTGGAGAGAAATGACCCTTTGATGAACTTATTATCCTAGCATTTCCTAAGGGAACTACCTGTAATGCCCTAAATAATTGACTCCTTAACCACAGCAGAATTATGGGTAACTTTTCAGGATTTAGTCGGGAAATATGGCTTGTTGCCATTCATCGGAAAGCTCTCATATTTCCGACTCAATCCTGAAAAGTTACCCATAATTCTGCTGTGGTTAAGATTCGATTATTTAGGGCATTACTGTACCAGTCAATGAGTATTTAGTATAGAAAGGGTTAAAGGGTCTCGAGGCCTTCGAAGTGGGTTCATGCAAAATAACATAAAAGTCTGTAAAACAACTATCATCAACAAGTACATAAAAAAATAGATTGACTTTGTTCTTATTTTCATTATTAATAACTCTCCAATGATGAGATTTTGCATATAAACACCCTTTATATGTGAACGTTACTGTTACAGTGGAATTACCGGTAAAAGTCCAATAAGATACCAAAGTGTAATCAAAACTTGGCGGTAAACATTGGAAAGAGTCTTAAGCATTGAAAAATATTCGGAAAAATCATATTCAGACTAAAATGTTTGAACTTACTACAGGATCTGTGATGTTTGTTGACAAATCACTGTGACAGTTTGTTTACATAACAATGGTTTCAGCATGCGGAATTTCATTAGTTGAGTTCTATCAAAAATTAATATAAGATCAAAGTTTATCTATTTCTCCATGTTCTTCTTTTTTTTTTAAATGGCGCTGTTTTTACAGGCTTTTATATTTTTGCACATTTACCCACTGCGAGTGCCTTAGGTCCCTTTAATCAAATCGGATTTCAATTTACCTAAGTTACTTAATTGGTAGGCGATTGATTGGATGATGAAAAGATTATTTTGTTTTAATCATAAATGTATAATGTATAAAAATGGTTTCTATCAAAGAGTGACTGCAATCACTTGTTTTCGCTGCGTCTGGTAATTTTATCCGGGTGAAAAAACTTCTCTTGATTGTTTTTCAACTATCGATCTTTATAACATATTGTCGCCAGTCATATTGTACAATCGCTAATTTGATCCTGGTTAGTACTTATTGCATTGCACACCAATCAGCCACTTGATTGGTAATATGGAATGTAATTGAAACAACCTTTCCTATAGTGAATGATACTAATTTTGACCAGGAATCACTGTGGATGAACTGACGTAATTATTTGTATGCTATTTTGTAGTACTGTAATTCGAGGCGAAGTATTATTATACTGTCAGTACAGTGGGGCGACAACACAAGGTCACAACGCAATCTTATGAAGTTATAACAACAAATCCATATATATTTCAACATCTATGCATCATCCGTGATACTGAAGGTATTGTAGAGACCAGGTTTGGTGTGATTTTATGCAGAGACACCGACGAATAGCTGCTTGAAATCAAATCTAGCTACTCATTTGCACAAAATTATTATGGTTATCATTGGACTGTTTTCAGGTGTTTGCGAGAAAATAACATAATTTTACTCATGAATTGGACTTATTTTTTTCTTTCTCCGCTTCAAACTACAGTACTACGAAAACACATTCAGTAATGTCCTAAATAATCGCCCCTAAACCACAGCAGAATTATGGAAATTTTTCAGGATTTAGTTGGAAATACGGCTTGCTGCCATTCATCGGAAAGCTCTCGGTGAGAACTTTCCGATGAATGACAACAAGCCATATTTCCGACTAAATCCTGAAAAATTTCCCATAATTCTGCTGTGGTTAAGGGGTCGTTTACTTCGGGCATTACTGTACAAATATTTACTTCAGTTCACCCAGAGTGGAAATCACCTTTCAATCTGGGAGCATCACTTTAATATTTTGTGAATGCGCTATCCTAATTTAGTGTCCAGTTTGAGACATTTATTTTTTAACATTATAATTATAAACACTCCTTCGATCACTTTATACAGAATATTTATTTCTTCCTCTCCCTAACTTAATTAGGTTCTGTACCTTTGTAGTAGTAATGTTTCTATGAAGTTAAAGGAAAGCATTTTGGTGTGGTTCTCACAGAACATGTGGAAATAACATTTGCATGATTTTCTAACCTCATATATGTTCATAAAAATTAATACTCATCGTATCTGTGGATTTTCTGGGTTCAAGGCTATCCATCATATAGCCTAATGGCTAAAATAATGTTAAACCATAATTATTCCGTCATTCAATCAACATAGGTTCAGTGTTATTTTTGTCATTTAGCAACTCAACAAAGCCTAATTTGTTACATGATCTCAAAAAGCAATGTTATCCTGTGAATTGACAATCAGATTTGACCCTGTTCACTATAAAGCTAGCACAAAAAATCCAAGATCTATTTCGTCTCCATTATTTAAAATACAAATTATGAGTCGTGAAAAAAACCTGTCAAAACTTTTGGTGATCTCAATAATTACTGGCATGATCAATGTTCTGTTTTGATTGGCAAATAGAAATAATTTTCACTGACATTGACCAAAGATTTGGCTGTTCATGCTATTCGTTTCAATTGACCAAAAATCATTTGATTTTAACATCAATAAAAAGTTGCAAGTGTTACATGTGTGTCATATTTGTCAAGATAAATAAGACATTTGTAGCACTAAATTGAGCTATATATAGACAGAACCGTTCAGGCGTGTGACTTTGGTCAATGTTAAGGCATGAGTTTGTTATGGCCCAGTGTTTAATATGTTACAACAATAGCCATCTGGCTCGAGTTGGAAATTGCGGCATAACATATAAGTGCAATAAAGTTCACCTCCTTCACACGCTTTCACAGTTCTGTTTTTATTACACAACTAAAGTCAATATTCTTTAGAATCAAATAATTTTCTTTATTTGGTTTCCATGCTGTTTAGCCATCCACTCAACAGAAAATAAGGTTGAGTTATTTTTGTGTTGGTTAGGTTTTCGTGCATAACGTCATTTACGACACGCTAGCCATCGGTTCGTTCATTTGGGTGAAATTACCACACAGGCTGAAGTAACGTGATCAGGTGTGTAATAAAAAGAAATATGTGATTGTCACTATTCTATGGTTAAAACCATGAATACATCTTACGATAAACCAATTGTTACTAGGTTTTAAATATTCTGTTATTTTAAACTTCTTTCATAAACAAAATGAATAATTTAACTAAGAGTAACTTATTAATATTTCTGTTTGCAGGTTTCCAACAAGCCCAGTGACATTTATATGAATTCTGAACTGTACTTTGGGGAAATAGTGTCGACGATTCACAAGGACAAAGTGTCGCCAACAAACTGGGACAGTGTTTCGTCAACACAGTGAGAAGTCGTGCCGACTATGTCAGCGAGGCTGCATTCAATTTACTGAGAAACTGCTGTTACATATATACATACATATATGTTACATATATACATACATATATATAAATGTTGATGATATGCCATGGTGATGACCAAATGTTGGACTGATGTGATGATCATTATGTTGTATGTGTAGATAGGTCGTAGAGGTTAGCGGTGAAGTGATGTAGCTTAGTTATACTGGTAGTTACATTAGTTATGTATGCAAACATTTCTTCATTTCCCAGAAATGCTGATGTGATTTCCGCTAAAGGATTGTCAGGGCGTTCAGGGTTCTAAAATTTATTATTAACCTTTTCTTCACTGAATGGATTCTTCCATTCAGTTACAAAAGTATACTTTGGAATGGTCTATTATTAATTTTGAGGGATGTTCAGGATTAATGAGCAGAAGACAGACATTCAAAAAACTAGTGCAGAAGGATTTCTATCAATTGGTGAGGAAATGTTCAGATAACAAGTACAACAAACAACCTAGGTTGAACTTATTATCTGAACATTTTCTAAAGGAACTACTCATCGATGAGTATTTAGCAAAGAAAGTGTTAACCCTTTCAATACTAAATACTCATTGATGAGTAGTTACCCCTTAGAAAATGTTCAGATAATAAGTTCAATATCTGAATATTTCCCAACAATTAGTAGGAATCCTTCTGCACTTGCTGCATTGTTTTCCTGAACAACCCTCCAGATGGATAATAGACCATTCCAATGTATACCTTTATAACTTTGTGGAAGAATCAATTTAGTAGAGAAATGGTCAGAGTGGCTGATGTGCACTCCTCCAAGGTCCTTTAAGTGGTTGAGAGTGCTAAATTTATAAAAGATGTTTGAGAGTTTTCATGCATCATTATTAATGCATCAATATACTTCAGATTCCTAGAATAGGTTATTTCTGAAGATTTCCCTCAATAAATAGGGCTAATTTTGTACTTATTTAGCTGTCGTCGGCTAATATTACCTATACATCCCTGCAATCAATAATAGACCATGCTGATGTACACCCCCCCCCCCCCCCCTCACTGAAAGGTTGCACCCCCCCCCCAAAAGTCGTTCAATCAAAGATCAGCAACCTTTAGCTGTGTTCAACACTCTGTTAGTTATGTGGAAAGGGTAGTTATCCGTAACATTTTCGTAACCAACATTTGCTCCCATTGGACCATCTGGATCCAACAACATCTAAATTATGTCATTATTAAGATAATGAGAAAGCAAGAATGTATTTAGCTGAACTAAACAGCATATTAATAAATACACACAATTAGTCACAATGGTAGAAATAATACCAATTTGTCAAACAAGGTGAACATTTCGTCAAGACATGAGAAAATAATAGACAGCCGCAAAAAACTTACTCATAATCACCCATTCCATGTTAGTTTAAAATTTTGTGAATCTCACCGCTGGAATATACCGTGATCTCAACTGTTAGGTGTTCCTCAATGTTATATACTAATTTGTACATACCACTTATATTTATGGTATGTGCATATATTATTGCCCACAAGTACTGTATGCCTATTTTTTTTTGGTGAAAAAATCATACATCAGCATTTCCGGGATACAATTTGTAGTCAGTCATCCATTTAGCATAGCTGTCCCAGAAAAGTGCAAAATTTTTGTATTCAGTGTACAACAGATGGCCCCGCCCCCAAAATCTGTTTTATCTGTTAACCAATGCTCATGAATATTTATAAGTTGTTTCTTTCTTTAAATCATCTAAAATCTTCATTAAAAAAGAGTATTTTTGAAGTCACCAAGTGTACAGGTTTATTTTTCCTTCCTTTTTATTTTTATTATTTTCTCGGCATGTTAAATCCGGAGCTATAACCTACTTGTCTCGTTGTCTATGACACGACTTTAGGCTGCTGTATATTTGACCAACATACTGAGTATGAAAGGCTAAATTATTAATGTTCTTACCTTGATCAGATGTCTTCTGTTCTGAAATGAGACAACTGATATAATAAAACTAATAATTAGTTTTATATAGTGCTTAACTCTTCCATGACTGGAGCTTCCTGAAATTTTACAAAAAAAACCCTATGGGAGACTTGTATATATAAGATAATGTACTGGCACAGTGTTTTAATGCTGCACTAGCTCAACTCCCGTCATGAAAGGGTTATTTCGCTAACAAGCTCTATGATGCGCTATATTTATGTAATGTGATTTGGGGTTTTGGAATTTCCCCTATAATAGTTAGGGATGGTAAAGTCCTCATCCAGAGCTAAACAGTCATCTTGAAGCACATCAATAAGTGTACAATATGCTTTTAATTGGATTTGGTAGGGTCCTGCCTGCCTATGATATTATTACTTGCATGACTTGACACACAAGAGTTTTTAGCGACAAAAGTTGGATATTACATTCTTCAAACTGGCATCTTGTCGTACTGCTGAACTAATACCACCGAAATAGGCTCATAATATGACGTGGTGAGGTTTCGTCTGGCATCATTACTCGCATGAACGGACGCACTCATCAAGTTTACAATGCTCAGTCCCAGACAAGCTTATCAAACATGCAGCAGTCTTTATATAGTCGTATGTCACGAATATAGCAATCTTGCAACGTCTTGATGAGATATGTGGCATTGCCGTGTCGGCAGCCTAATGTAATTTAGTGATCATGAAATATGTTATTACCTGCCTCAAACTCTCTTCCAAAGTATTCTACAGTTGTGACCAAAATATCTCACCAATTATTCCTGCTTACTGCAGTTCAGAAGAAAGAGCATACAGTAATACCAGAAATATTTGATTGACTGTATAGTTATTTATTGAAATCAATCAAATATGCATAATTGTGCAAAAGCTTTGGAATGAACACTTGGGGAGATATTGTGGTGTTTTTTTTTAGAGTTGTGCTCAGAAGTATCTTATCTTTTTAACTAATATACCTGATATGAAAGGGGGCCCCCAGGGACTCAGTCACTAAGGTGCATGACACATGTCAACATGAGTCATCCAGCGATGGCAAAGCGGGTTCTAATCCTGATAAGCGCAGATGTTTTTATCCACATACAGGGAGAAAGGTAACCTGACAAGTTTGCTTTCCAGAGAGTAGGTCGTTTCTATGTGTAGTGTGGTTATTTCCCTTTGATGACTGATGCGCACTGAATTTTTACGAAAACCCTGTGCCAATGCATTCTCTTATATATGCGAGTCGACCATAGGTCGCCTCACATATATAAGAGAATGCATTGGCCTAACAATATTTACATTGATCTTGTAAGCCAGTGCATTCTCTTATAGTTTGTTCTCTTAGGTTATTTCACATTATTTATAATATTAAACACGACACATTTGTGATTTTCTGGTTGTGCTATCTCATCGAGATGTTGCAAGGCGGGTCGTATGTTACTAAACCGATTGTTATGCAGGTTTTGAAATAGTGTGTCTGACATTTGCAGAATGAGATCCCCAGGGGGTGAATTCATTGATGCTATTCCACACAGCGGGCTAGCATCACCAAATTCTCCCTCTGGGGACCTCATTCTGCTTAGGCCTCATCTTCTGGGAAGTATATATATAGTCTCAAATTAACATTGTTTTTAGTTAATGCTTCCCTCCTGTTCAGTTTCTATATCCCCTAATTTGCAGAAGTTAAAATACAAAATCAAGGTGACTTATGGGTGAACATCACCAACTTCAACTGCAGATTTTATTCTAGGTCTCCCATAGCAGTTGAGGCCTAAGCAGAATGAGGTTGCCAGAGAGTGAATTTGGTGATGCTGGCCCACTGTGCGGGTAGAATCACTAAATTCCCCCTTTGGGGACCTCATTCTGCAAATATCAGACACACTTTTTCCAGGCTTGTTGGTTATGACTTCCTAATGTACAGGTTTAGTTTTTCTTGATTCTTTCGTTCATTATAATCATAATAATAAATAATAATAACCAGGGTTGGTCAACATGCTACGCTGTGCAATCATTATACACACCCTCATATGCTTTCAAATGTCTGTATCGCATAGATTCCTTGATATATCACCAAATTTATCTTCTTTATCCCCATATGAAAGCATGTGGAATTATTTTTCACAAAGTTATGCAATCTATTTCCACAATAATTTCAAAACTACAGCTTCTTGTGAATTAGATGTTGCTCTGGCCTCACACCAGTCTCTAAAGCTGACGATAATCTTACGAATAAACTGTCGATAATCTTACGAATAAACTGTCGATAATCTTACGTCTCTGGAACTGTGATTCAGATTTTATTTCTGTGTTGATAGGATTCCTTTCATTCCATTTGTCATGTCTCAGATCGGGCACTATTTCATTTGTTGTTCCGCAACAGCTCATCAAGGTGGTTTCCAGTCTCTATAAAATGTTGATAACAATTACAAACACTGCTTCATGATTGGTTATATTTAAAATGCGAGATTGGAGGTCATTGATGTGTTGATACTTTATCCACGCATAGTGACATATTCATATTTCATTATACTCAATGCAATCTAGGAGATATCATCTTAGAATTTTTATCAGTCAACAATATTTATTACTGATTATTCGTTCGCATTTTGTTGTTTTTATAACTTCTAAATACTACAATTCTCACCAACTGTTATTGCACCAGGCATAGACTCCATATTTGGAAACTGTTTATTACGTCATCTTGGGGAAAGCCGTGTCATCCTGGAAATCGAATATGAGTCGAGTTCTAGAGATTATCGTCAGCTTTTAATAGAGACTAACCTCACACCTCTGTGTCAGTTTGTTTTGTTTATAACACTTTTAAAACTATAAAATCTTACAGTCCAATACAGCACAGCCGAAATCATTACTCAGAAAATGTTATACATGTATATGTACTTTAATATATGAGGCATAATTTTGTAAGTGACGAATTCAATGCTTATGTTTGTTTGTTTAGATCAGCGTTTCATGAACATTTCTGTTAGCATTTTAAAACAAATTTGGCTGTTTTTGCTATAAATTTTATTTTATAAAACTGGATATTTCTAAATTTGAATATAATAAAAACCGATTCTGATGGATGGATCATCAACTAAATTAAAGTATTGTTTTCACGCTCAACTTCCCATAATATCCAACAAAACAGGTTACGATTATCTTTGATGTAATTCAATCCACCAATTTATTTGAAAGAAAAGTACTTTTTTTATCGACATTACATGCGACAAATTGAGATATCCCTTTTCTGTGATCAAATATCTTGGTGTTTTCCATGGGGTTACTTGGAATAGCTCCTGCGTGATGATTTTTTTTGGCATGCTCAATTATGTGACTTCTGACTGCGTGATGACGATGTTCAATGCTGTTGAATTTAAACCAAAGTTATCAGCTCTCAACCGATCAGAATTCATGTTATAGCAGCTTGAATTACAATTGTTTTTAGATCTGTTGGTTGGTGATATAGAATTGTCTGAGAAAATCCTCAAATGAAGCTTTTTTTATGAACTAGATATATTACGTGCATTTGTCAGTTACTATAAATAGCAACGAGTAATAATTTTTCTATTGGATCTACTGACACAGGTGCTGTGAGGTCTATATGATGAACATAATTGTAATTCCAGAAAACATTTTGAATGAAACTAATTCACTACTAGCAGAAACATTAAGCTTAATGCTTGTGATGTGTTTATGTAGAAAAAACATTCCAAACTTTAGTTTTACTTTTCTTCAGTTAGTTTTCAATGAGACTCAGATAGTGTATGAATGACACCTGTCGGGTAATGCCATTTCCTTTGCTAAAATAAAATGCATGTCTCACAATTCTTTTAGATGGGTTGTGAAGATCATGTTTTCCACAAATACTTACATAACCTTGTTAAGGCACTAATGAAACAGCAAATTGACAAGGAATTTAATGGAAAATTGTCAATTTTTATGCTTCTGAACGCTATCGGTTCCATATTGTAGAGAACTATATTATTTGGCCATATATAGTATATGAACATTATTAACATTATTAGATCAAATTTTGAGCATATCAAGTTATATAGCTCGTTCTAGATACACGTTATAGACTCGTTCTCTCTACTTGAGCTTTTCTACCATTCTTGGGCCCTTTATGAAGAACAGCTGAATGGTTTGAATGGTGTTTATAATCAAGCTATATAAAAACCTATATTGGACTGGCATTACCTGACTTAATTTACGAGTGGGTTATAACACAACGATAGTACCTCATTGTTGGACATGCTATATTCAAAAGAATTTGTTGAAATAACGAAGAAAAAAAGTCCAATGTCAATTAAATCCCTAGAAGTAAATAGTATAGAAAGTTCAAGCACACTATCATTTTCTAGAGGGCAACTGAAGGCGTGATTGTTTTACTGTTCATCAACTTGTTTTTCGTCTTAACAAATACAGATTAGAGCAGATAAATTGGGTCACTGAATTTCCATTCAGAATGCAAATTTTTATCCTGAACTGGAAGAATTGCCTGGACTGAGTCAAATTTCAAGACTTTTGATAGAAACATTAACAGAAAGTCTTCAAATTTCCAGATTATAAGCTAAAATTTGCTATTTTCTTATTGCTGATGCTGCCTTTGGATTCCCAAAGGGTCTTAAAAATCTGAAATAGCCGTGAATTTGGCAAATGACCTGTAAATCAATCATTACCATGCAGAAATTTGATTGGCTATTTTTTTAACCGAGGCAAATTTCATAACCTGCCAATGTTTTATGCAAAATTGGAACATAATGCTGCAGAAATTGTCTAAGTGTCGATCTGAAAATTCTGTGTTGAATGCCAAGCACTACTGAGATAACAAGATTATTTTGATAATCAGCAATTTTAAGACGGACACAACTAAAATCTGCCATGATTAATGGAACAAGTTCTAATTATCAACTGAATTTATATGTGTAGAGCTTGCAACTATGCAGATCCCAGGCTATTTAGCCGAGAAAAAAATTCTGGCTATGGCAATTTTTTAACCCAGGCAAATTTCTGCTAATTATAAACAGGGCTGTTTATTTAATCAGTAAAGAAATCATAAGCAAAGGTAAAAAATTATGAATTGTTCTACCAACAATAATGGCTCAAGCTAAGAAAAATGGTTACCAGAAGGTGTTTACCTGTTCATGTCTGGATGTTTAATCCAAAGTTTGATTATTCAGTCCAGTTTTAATGGCTCAGTGTATTCCAACTTATTTCAGCTCTAACTGTATATCATGCTGCAAACTTGAGTGTTTTCAGAGAAGATAAAACCCTATATTTTGATAAAGTTATATTTAAATTTTCATTGAAGATTCTAACTTTCCTTTCGGAAGAAGTGAGATTTTGTATATAACTATGGAAACTGGCCTGTTTTTGTACAGAATAATTGTTTTGATTTTGGTCTATGAAGCTCCATATTTGTGGGATGAAAATGATTGTCATCTGTCGCTGTTGTATAAATTAACTGTTGTATTACCCTAGCTACATTAGAACATCATCACTTAGATTAGCTATCTGTTATCATCATATGTGGTTGCATCATGTTGGAAGTTAAAAGTCTGGCTGGAACTGAGGTGGTACCCAGATAAATAAAAAAAAAATTCACATGAAAGAGTGAAACTTGTGTTAATATTCAAGAATTATTGCGTAGAGAAGTTAGTGTCTCATTTCTTACCTGCTGTTCAGATTTAGTGCTATGTCATATGTAAAATTGTTGGTTTGAGGGTCAGATTTTCTAATATTGCTCTCTGTAGAGATGTTTGTATCTTTGAAAATGGCCATGAGATTATAACTGCAAAGTGGAAATTTAAATGGAGAGTCGCATAGACTAATAATTTTGTATTGGCTACCAATAAGGTTACATCAACTCAATTTCAATCATTTACAGGTTTTATTTTAGAGAAATTAAAAAAGCAATGAATCATATCTGTAGAACCACTAACAGGTTCTTCGGTAGTGGCCATTTATGCTTTGAACATTCTTATGATTTATATATTCACGCAAGCAACTGGAAGACAGTTGGAACGAACTTATGAATCATTCCTAATGCAAAAAATAGAAAAACACTGGATAAACTGACCTATCTTCCAGCTTGGTTCCCATTGCTTTTCCAACATGTTCCTCCATATAGCATCCATAATTTGATGAGGGTTTCCATACGACGCACTGCTATAATCCTGTATAGAACTCTGGAGCAATGTTCTTGGAGCCAAAAATTATTTCACAGAAGAGAGTATTACGATCATTTGTCAGGCAAATGGTCCATTTAGGAAATCAAAGTTATGATTTTTATCGTCTGATAGAGTCAGTAGATATATTACTCAATGTAATTGTTTTCATCTTGAATCTGCTTTTAAAATATTATATTTGCCGTTTTGTTTGTATTTCTGCAAATATGAAACCGAGCTTTCCAAAGTATGGCAACAAGCCATATTTCCGACTAAATCCTGAAAAATTACCCATAATTCTGCTGTGGTTAAGGAGTCGATTATTCAGGGCATTACTGTAACTATACAAGTTATGCCATCTATAACATTTGTTAAATCAGAGTTCCTCGGGCGCATTTGCTATCAAATACTGTACCTTTCATTTTTGAACAGATTTATAATTTTTGTGTTCCTCCTGTTAAAGACATATTATGGACTTATTCGGGCGCGTAAAACTAATCATTTAGTATTCAGGTGCTATGCCAACTGGAGGAATGCAAGCATTCTACTAACATCACCGAAATTTTCAAGCAAATAGACCGTAACACTCCATAGAAAACATCGTCTGAACTACGCTCAATTGTAAATATTTACATCTCGTTTCGGGACGCAACTACCGGTGATAAACTAACGAAAACGATTTCACCACCGAGAGTCGCTATATTTAATTAATATGTAAGAATGATTGTGTATCATGTCGATTTGGATATAATATTTGTAAAATGTAACTACTTTTAGAAAGATTATTCTCCATTTGTATTTTACCACCCTACTGGAGTGTTTCACATCACTTTAAGCTAGAATTTCTGTAGGGTAGTTATTAACCCTTCTATGAATGGGATATCCTGAAATTATGTGGAAACATGTGCCAATGCATTCTCTTATATATGTGAGTGTCCCTGGGAGACTCGCATATATAAGAGAATGCACGGACATACTATATTTAATGCTGCACCAGCGTGGCTCCCTTCATGAAAAGGTTAAATATGCATTGCCGCCTAACAATATTTACCTTGACCTTATGGGAGAGTCGCATATATAAGAGAATATACTGGCACAGGATCTTTAATGCTGCACCAGCGCAGCTCCCGTCATGAAAGAGTTAAATGTACTCAATCCGATCAGAGGGTCCCCATCTCAACAGATTCCAACAACAACAATCCGATCAGAGGGTCCTATATTACTATTTCTTTGGCTTTTAGGGTAAAAAATATTTGATTCGAGGAACACATCAAACAAAGCTCAGAGTTATTAGATATTGATTTTTGAAATTTGTTATTTTCTCGAGATGAGTACTAATAATTGCCTTCAACTTCGTAATATTCTCGAGATGTGTACACCAAAACATTATTCAAACAGACAAGGATGGATAACTCTAAAATCAAGTGGTAATAATAACGCAATTTTGACTGTTCTGGGCCAGAAAGTATTCCCGATAATGAAAAATAATAGATTTCTAAAATCGATATCTAAAAAATCTGAGCTTTGATGGGTGGCTTCCTCGACTCGAATCAAATATTTTTGACCCCTGAAGCCATTGAAATAGTAATTGAGAGGAGTTTTATCGGATTGAGTACCTTTAAATTAGCATTCCCTAAGCAGTCTTTCCTAAAGCGAGGTTCAAGAACAGCCTTTGGTTAATCATATGTAATATTAAATGTTTTTACATCAATCTAGCTGGCTCATTATTTCTAAAAAGTTTTAAAACATTGTGTTTAATACAGCTGTTTATGTGAAAAAAGAAATTGAATTATTTCTTCCAAAATTGAAGCAATATTTGGCTCCTTGACCCAGAGTTATATGTAAATAAATGTAGCTGAAAAGTTTTATTGTCGGTGAAGGGGAAATTGTATTGTGTAAATAATTTGTTGTGTATATAATTATGTGATAATGAATATGATATATATCTATGTTATGAATGTTGGGCGTGGTCTCAGAATCATGCAGCTGGTGGTCATTATATATCTGGTTTGCTTGTTTAAAAAATTGTCAGGGTTCCGTTCTTGTGTTTATTTCATTGTTTTCAGTGGAATACTTAAAATTGTGAAAATAAGTCAATGATTCTTTCATGCATTTCAATGCATTCCCTACCATTGAGCACCTGCTCCAAGATTTCATCATAATCAACCAGTCGCACAGTGATTCAAAATTATAACCTTTCTCTCTACTCCATGCATTCCATCTATACATCTTATCTATTCCAACTGTTCATCTGAATTCCCACAGTATATTCCACAGACCAGTCTAGAGTTTTAAATTTGAATGAAGTAACTTGTCCATATTCTCTTATTATCAGAGACTATGTGTTTATATTAAATTGACACTGTTTTCACAAATTTTAACTATTCTGCTCAAATTTTCAGTCCATTCTTGAAGCACCCAGGCCTTAGTTTCTATCACTGTTTGAAAAAATATCTATTTTAGTTATAAATTTGGAAATAGAAGTTGATTTTTTATTTGGATATGTGTATTTTAGAGAACATTTGAGTTTACTAGACAGCTTTCGCATAATGACCGACGACAGATAATTATTACGAATAGCTATTTGTAGTCGTAATTTTTTCAGACGGTTCAAAAACCTTTTTGCAGAATTGACGATTTCGAGTCCGTTTGTGAGTCAATCGTTCTTGCCACTCACAGTAAAGGGATTATGGTTCTGCATGCCGTGATTATTTTGTACTTAATTATGTTGTTATCAGGTCATATCTTGGCGCTTTATGTTTCGCAAGATTCTCGTATTTCACAACAACCAATGATTTGATTTCCACTAATAGATAACATTGTGGCCACATGGTGATCAAAATTTAAGGACATAATCTCAGAGTCATCTCCCACATTGAGGAGCTGAGGAACGATCGCAAACTTATTACTCTATGATGTATTTGTGAGTTTTGTTGAAAATCCAAAATCGTAACAACGGATAGAGAAAAACGACAATGAACACAAATTCTAGTGACATAGTACCATATTCGTACTAATTATCTGTCGTCTTTCATTATGCGAAAGGTGTTTACTATCCATTAACATGAAGTTTTATCATCGAGTGTTGAATAGATGGGCTGCTAATGTTTTATCACATACTGTTGAA
Source organism: Siphonodentalium dalli (assembly GCA_032622095.1). Classification (NCBI taxonomy): domain Eukaryota; kingdom Metazoa; phylum Mollusca; class Scaphopoda; order Gadilida; family Siphonodentaliidae; genus Siphonodentalium; species Siphonodentalium dalli. The sequence continues at coordinate 105,748,079 of CP136062.1, forward strand.
GTTTGTTTTCAAACTGCTGTTTACTGAGATTTCAGTTATGTCCTCCAAAGGTTTATAATTGAAACTTAATGCTTTCTCTGATCAGTATAAAATGGATCCACTATTTTATTCACTACTGAATGTGATTCCCACAAAAATAATAGGAAAAAAAAATCTTAAATGCGACAAATTGTCATGAATATATTTAGATTTTGTTGGCTCTTTTCTTTGGTTAGTTAGCTTTGTCCTAATTTAACCCTTTCATGATGGGAGCTTCCTGAAATTTTGCAAAAACCATGTGCCAATGCATTCTCTTATATATGCGAGTCGCCCATAGGGAGCCGCTCATATATAATAAAATACATTGGCCTAACAATATTTACCTTGACCTTGTAAGCCAATGCATTCTTTTATATATGCGAGTCTCTCTATGGGAGACTCGCATATATAAGAGAATACACTGGCACAGGGTATTTAAAGCTGCACCAGCGCAGCTCCCATCATGAAAGGGTTAAAAAGCAAGATATAAAACTTTGATCAATTTCAATTGTTTTGAAAAAAAGAAGCATTGGTAGTCATTACAGACTTACACATTACACTTTATAAATCGCTCAATTTTGTAAAAGATAGTGTTCTAATTTACAAAAAAAGTTGAATTTTCAATCTGTAATTATGTTAATTTTACCGCAAAAGTTGGCCATGCTGCTACATTGATCCATGTTTCAGGGAGAAAGCATAAATCCTAAATGTTAATAATATGTATATAGAGTTATTTCCCCTGGTGACAGCCATTAATGTAAAGGAAAAAATGGCATGCAAATACATGTATTCTAATAAGTTTATTTAGTGTTTTACTGTCAAGCGTTTCCCAGTGCTCACCACAGCTGTGTACTAACTAGTATTGTTAAAGGCTTATTTATCCATAACTACTTGGTTCATTTTGGCTTTTTTATTTTCACAAAAGACCCACAAAAAGAAAATTCATTTGTGTATCATAGCATTCATTAGAGTGGTAGTTAGTTGGTGTTTGAACTTTTAATTAAGAAATACCAAACTTGAAATAACTAGTGATTTTTCAAACTTTGATAAACAAAGATATTCATTAATTTATGGAATAATTGTCGTGAAAATGTTCAGGACTGCTTTTACCAATAAATAGACCACCATGAGTCATTCTAATAAGAAACACCATAGCAGTTCAGGTCCAAGGCATGTTGTTGAGCAATCTCTTTGAATATTTATCAAGATTTTGTTAACTTTCCCCTTTGTAATTACTGAAAGCTGATGCCATTTGGTTTGGATAAATTTGCCTCAGAGCTATACATAAGCTGCGTAAAACTAGTCTTCAATCGTGTTATGTTTATTTATTTGAAGCTATACGTATACTCTATGTATGGAAGGATTGTTACGTTTTATGTGCTCTCCATATTATTGCTGTGTGGATGATCGGTATTTATCCATGTATTGGGAATGATCCAAAACCATGTCAGAAAAATGTGCTAGAAGACAAGTAGTTAAATTACTGCACCATTCAGAGAATAACTTCAGTTTGACTCAAACCTACCTCTCTTATTTGGTTCCGTATTAGTATGCACCTCTGATGTTCGTCTTGAATTGGATGAATTTAGATTTTTATTAAAGATCCAGCAGTCATTCGGTTCTGTGTAAACTGGCAGTTATCCAGCTTACATTCAACAGTTCACAAGTTTAAGTTGAAATGTTTAGTAGAAAAATATCTAATGAAATGAAACACAGTTATCGACTGCCCTCGTTCTTTCTATATTTATATTATTTTGAAAATATTGTTCATATTCAAGAAAGCTTTTATGGTCTAGTGCATAGTTAAATCTTGAAATATATGTATGCTTGTCATTCTTATAAATTCCAGCTAAAATAGGCTAACCAACTGCAAACCAAAATCATTGAAAAACAATAATAAATAGAGTCTGTGAAATTATACTAATAGTTGGCAGACATCATCAGACTATTCACAGAAAATGTCCCCTCTGATTGGCTGTTCCCAGCACAACTCCGCTCTGATTGGATCACTCCCATATTCATGTGTATGCACATCCAGTATGAAAGGCATATCTTATATTTTATGTATACAAATGAGGTGAAAATTTCTTATTTTTTCAAGACTAATGTCGTCATGTCAATTGTTGTCATGTCAACAACTTGCCTCATCAGATAGTAAGCCACATCTGTAAGGGATGTATAAACATGATTCCACTGTGTGACTATATACGTGTATGTTATGAGAGTAAAATGGTGGTTTTTAGGATTTTTATATGTGAAAACTACCGTCGATATTGTTTAAAATGTTATGATGGGGGGAAAATGAGTTTGTAAATCCAAAAACAGGAGAAAGGTCAATAAAGTATGATTTGTATGTTATTCCTCATCATCAATCTCATCGCCCTCACAGACTTAGGGTCTATTCTGCCGTCACACGTTTGTTTAGACACAGTGACTTTTATCCATTTCATGATGGGGAGCTTCCTGAAATTTTGCGAAAACCCTGTGCCAATGCATTCTCTTATATATGAGAGAATACATTGGCCTAATAATATTTACCTTGACTCACATTTATAAGAGATTGCACTGGCACAGGATCTTTAATGCTGCACCAGCGCAGCACCCATCATGAAAGGATTAACCATTTCTTTACTAAATAGAATCTCTATTATTCATTCAGAGGGTGTTCAGGATAAATTGGCAGCTGACAGTGCAATGAAAAGATAATAATAGTGCAGAAGGATTCGTATTCTTTGGTGGGAAATATTCAGATATTAAGTTCAATATTAAAATGACCTATTGATTATTAGCTCAACTTACTTAGTTTGAGCTATTGCCATGGATTGGCGTCCGTGTGTCCGTCAACAATTTCCTTCGACTCGGGCTACAGGTCGTATCTTTGGTCTGATCTTTATGAAATTTGTCATGAATGTTGAAATTGACATGTAGATGGGAACGAGTCATTTTGGGGTCATTCGGCCAAAAAACATGGCCGCTGGTGGCCATCTTGGATTTCAAAATTAAATCCATTGGCGCGGGCTACAGGCCGTACTGTTTGTCTGATCATCATAAAATTTGTCATGAATGTTGACATTTACATGTAGATGGGAACGAGTCATTTTACGATCAATTGGCCAAAAAACATGGCCACTGGTGGCCATCTTGGATTTTACTCTTTGCATCACTAAATCCTTTGACACATCCTACAGAACACATCTCTTATCCGATCATCACCAATCTTCATATGGATCATCGGGGCGACCTCTAGATGGGAATGGGTCATTTTGGGGTCATTTGGCCAAAATACATGGCCGCCGTCAGCCATCTTGGATTTTACTCTTTGTATCACTAAATACTTTCGCACGGGCTATAGTTCGTATCTTTGGTCGGATCTTTATGAAATTTGTCAGGATTGTTTGTTGACATTGACATGTAGATGGGAACGAGTCATTTTGGGGTCATTCGGCCAAAAAACATGGTCACTGGTGGCCATCTTGCATTTCAAATTTGAATCCATTGGCGCGGGCTACAGGCCGTACTGTTTGTCTGATCATCATGAAATTTGTCATGAATGTTGACATTTTACATGTAGATGGGAACGAGTCATTTTAGGATCATTCAGCTAAAAAACATGGCCGCTGGTGGCATCTTGGATTTTACTCTTTGCATCACTAAATCCTTTGACACATCCTACAGACCACATCTCTTATCAGATCATCACCAAACTTTATATGGATCGTCGGGGTGTCCTCGAGATGGGAACAAGTCATTTTGGGGTCATTTGGCCAAAAAACATGGCCGCCGTCAGCCATCTTGGATTTTACTCTTTGCATCACTAAATAATTTCACACACCCTACAGACCACAACCCTGATCCGATCATCACCAAACTTCATATTCATCATTGGGGTGGCACCTAGTTGGGCACTAATCATTTTGGGGTAATTCGCCATAAAACATGGCCGCTGGTGGCCATCTTGGATTTCAAAATTTAATCCATTGGTGCGGGCTACAGGCCGTACTGTTTGTCTGATCATCATAAAATTGGTCTTGAATGTTGACATTTACATGTAGATGGGAACGAGTCATTTTACGATCAATTGGCCAAAAAACATGGCCACTGGCGGCCATCTTGTATTTGACTCTTTGCATCACTAAATCCTTTGACACATCATACAGACCACATCCCTGATCCGATCATCACCAAACTTCATATGGATAATCGGGTGACCTCTAGATTGGAACGAGTCATTTTGGGGTCATTTGGCCAAAAAAATGGCCGCCGGCAGCCATATTGGATTTTACTCTTTGCATCACTAAATACTTTGACACACCCTACATACCACATCCCTGATCTGATCATCACCAAACTTCATATGGATCATCGGGGTGACCTCTTGATGGGAAAGAGTCATTTTGGGATCATTCGGCAAAAAAATAGGGCCACCAATTGCCATTTTGGATTTTACTCTTTGTATGACTAAAATTTCTACAAAATCCATTAGCATGGGTTATAGACCGATCTGTTTGTTTGATCTTCATGAAATTTGTCATGGATGTTGACATTGACATGTAGATTTTGGAGTCATTTTGGGGTCATTCGGCAAAAAAACATGGCCGCCGGTGGCCATTTTAGAATTTACACTTTGCATCACTAAATCCTTTGGCACACCCTACAGACACATCCCTCCATTTACTGTCAACCATTAAATTATTCCCCTACCTAAGTTGAGCTACAGTGTCATTGACACTTTCATGTGAACATTTCCTGAGGGAACTCATTCTTATGAAAGAATTATATGCACCACTTTATTTTTGGCAGACTCATTGCCCTACATTTATCAGCAAAATTTGTCTTGAATTAAGGAGTAACTATTTACTTGTGTGCGGAGTTCAGATGTTGTTTTTTTTAAATGGTACGATCGGTGTGGCTGGAATTTTCAGTAATATTACTTGAACAAGGCTTGAAATAGTGTGTCATTTGCAGAATGAGGTCACCAGAAGGTGAATTTAGTGACCCTATTCTGCACAGTGGGTTAGCATCACCAATTTCACCATCTGGGAACCTCATTCTGCTGAGGCCTCAACTTCTATGGGAGACCTAGGACCAGATTGAAGTTCCCCAGTTGAAGTGGTGATGTTAACCCATTTGTCACCTCGATTATGTATTTTATCTTCTGCAAACTAGGGGATATAGAAACTGAACAGAAGGGAAAAAGTAACTAAAAACAATGTTAATTGGAGACTATATAATACTTCTCAGAAGATGAGGCCTATTAAGCAGAATGAGGTCCCCAGAGGGTGAATTTAGTGATGCCAGCCACTGTAAAGGGTATCGTCAATAAATTCACCCTCTGGAAACCTCATTTTGCAAATGACAGACACACTATTCAAGTGGGCACAGGTGCCGCATACGCCTGTGCACTCATTTTGGTTTACTAAAATAAGCAAATAATATGTTTATAATTCAACCTCATATTGAACAGTTTGTAATGCAATATTGTTGCTGTTCGCTTTTTAGTAGTTAGCATTTGATCATGAACAAACGACCATCGATGAAAGAAATTGCTACCACCAGATGAGAGAAACACCCCTGGTCAAGTGTTCCTGCCAATATGCTATGATGCTGGTGGTCCTGCTTAATTGCTATAATGCGGTTAGGGCAAATAGATGCCGTTGCGAAAAAGTACCGTTATTTTTTCTAAAGTTATAATTTTCGAGGTGTTTAAGCTAATCCGAGCGATTTGAGAAAAAACTATGAAACATTCAAGAACATATATATTTTTTTTAAATATAATTACTGCGCTGGTGTTTCTAATATGACGTGAATAACCATCTTGATTATAGTCAAATTTCAACAACTAATACAACCAGTATTAAAAATATTTCGCAATAAATATGTTTTTGAATGTTTGATACGCATAATGACTTTTCCGATAATCTGTATCTGTTCAGATTATCAGAACACAGCAAAAAAGACAAACTAAAAAGATATAATGTTACTTTTTATTAATAGTTTGCCCTAACATCATCATCATAGCAATTCAGCAGGACCCAACCGCATCATAGCACATTAGCAGGACCACTTGATCACGCGTGAGAAAAGCAATTGAACTCAGTCATGGTTTTGGAGTGGTTCGGCGGTAACCATTTCTATACTAAATATTCATTGACGACTTTGCATGATGCTAATTTGGGTATAAAATTTATGGAGATAACTGCACATTATTCCGTATTGCAATTCCATCGTCCCAACAGAGTTTACATCACTTTCCCTCTTTTGATGCCAAAGTGCATTTGTGCGAAATGGGGAGGGGGTCCATGGTCCAGGATGTGTAATTCTATGAAGACAGGCACACGCTGTTGCCTATTTATTTTTTATTGATGGACCTGATGTAAGCCGACAATATGTTGATGAATCAGGGTCAAGGTCATCGTATTATGTGAAGTCGGTCGGTGCAGTCAGAGCCAGAACAATGTGAAATTATCTAGATATTAAGAGTAAGTTCTGTTGTTGGGAAGCATCAAATTGGTTGAGTTCTAATGTGTAATTGAGTGGTATTTATTGTAATATAATAAAGGGATGATATCCAGAGGGTATACTTTGCTACATACAGTAATGCTCTAAGTAATCGACTCCTTAACCACAGTAGAATTATGGGTAACTTTTCTGGATTTAGTAGGAAATATTGCTTGTTGCCATTCATCGGAAAGCTCTCGCCGAGAGCTTTCCGATGAATGGCAACAAGCCATATTTCTGACTAAATCCTGAAAAGTTACCCATAATTCTGATGTGGTTAAGGAGTCTATTACTTGGAGCATTACTGTAACAATGTTGAGCTTGGGAGGGTTGATGATAATGAGCAATACTGGAAAACAATTTCTAGGGTGGATAGTTTGAAGTCATACCAGTTCAAATAAGCTTATTACTGGAATCAGCTTGTCCATCCGTAGTCTGTGCGTCCATGGACACAAATTTGTCCGGAGTTTTTCTCAGTCGTTTTATGATCATTTTCCGTGAAACTTGGCACAGACATCATGGGAACCTGTGCACCTGCGATTATGAGGTATGTCACAGTGTGTATGTCAGACTTTTTTTGGTGGAGTTATCCCCCCTTTATCGACTTAGAACATTTTTGCAACATGTATAATTTTGTCCGAGCTTTTATTCCTACATTTTTCGGTCAATTGTTTTAAACTTGGCACTGATATTTAGTACCATGGGAATCTGTGCACCTGCGATTAAGACGTCTGTCCGACTTTTTTTTGTGTGCAGTTATTCCCCTTTTTCGACTTAGAACATTTTTGCAACATGCATAATTTTGTCCAAGCTTTTATTCCTACATTTTTCGGTCAATAGGTTTAAGATTAGGGTTGTGCACCTGCAATGGGAACTGTTATTTTATTATTTTAACTAAATGTTTACTGGCATTTGAAACATCTTCGTATTTTAAAAACACAGGGGGGGGGGGGTGTCCTTAGTCCCATTGGGACAGTCACACCTCTAGTTTATTTGGTTGTGACATTACTCTGTATACGGCTGTTTGTTTTCTGACAGAATTTTTTTTTCTCGACTTGGAAAAATTCTTGGTAGACATGGATATATAGGAGTCAGTGGTTGTGTAACCTTTTCAAAGGTGGTCATAAGAAGATCAGCCATGTCATGTGCTAATCATTTTCCAACACCTATTGGCGATATTGAAACAAAATACAAAAAGCTACTGCATAGAATATGTACATTAGCCATTTGTTCCATTTGTAAGCCTGGATATATTTGAAATGCAGACATGCTGGTGCAAATTCAATATGGCTGCCATGACCACGATAACACTATGGGTGGTCAAAAGTGGCAAATCATGGTCCATGGAGGTTATGTGGTATTCATACCTGAACATAAATCCAAAAAATGTAGCAGATGCGACAAATAAAATGCAACATCCCTGCATAAATTCACATACATTGGATCATATACATACAGTAATGCCCTAAGTAATCGACTCCTTAAACACAGCAGAATTATGGGTAACTTTTCAGGATTTAGTCGGAAATATGGCTTGTTGCCATTCATCGGAAAGCTCTCCCTGAGAGCTTTCCGATGAATGGCAACAAGCCATATTTCCAACTAAATCTTGAAAAGTTACCCATAATTCTGCTGTGGTTAAGGGGTCGATTACTTAGGGCATTACTGTACATTGGATCATACATATACTAGCAGGTCTGCACCCGTGGTGATGAATATGGTCATGTGACCCCATTCAGAGGTGGTTATGATATAAATTATGGAGGTAGGATGTGTGTCACCACCTACAATGTATAAACTGATAATAACAAAATAATATTCATTGCAACAGACAAGTGATTGGATTATTTTATGGTGGATATTTGCCTGTATACACCTGAATATACCTGAAATCCAAGATGGCTGCCAAGGTAATGTGACCTCCATATGGTGGGCAAAGCGGCTACATGTGGCTCAACCTTATGTCCACTCACCTGTGAAGCTTGAACAATTTATACCCAATGATACCTCAGATACACCACATTAACCGTATGCACCCACAATCCATGTACAGAATGTGTGGCACTGGGACATCCGTCTGGTTCTGCGTGGCATCAAAAGAGTTAAGGGGTTTTCATGCCTGAGCTATGTCATGTGGTGAAAAGTTTAGACAGACCTACACAGAAACTACCTAACTGTTTAGCTAGTGCACCACCTGAAGGAATCTATTCTATCTGAAGATTTTTTATTTTTTGTTTTATCTTCAAAAGATTTGAAATGGATATGGTCACATTTAGGGGATGGTGATTGAATGTTACATTAACACTTTCTATACTAAATACTAATTGACGAGTATTTTATGAATATTTCCTAAGGGAGCTACTTGTCAATGAGTGATATGTATAGAAAGAGTTAAAGATACACAATCCAATTTGATGGTCCCCATATCATCAGATTCCAATAACAACATTTTTTTAAATGCAGCTTCAGTTATCAGAATCTATTAATTGCCCAAAAGTAATGCTAGCCACACTTTACCACGGTCAACTATTGTATAAAATTGCCCAAAACGTGTTATTTATGAACATTTTGTTCAAAGGAATCTGGCGGGATTGTCAAATATCTAACACCCAAAGCCACTTGATTTTAGAGTTATCCATCTTTATCCGCAATTTGGTCCGAAACTGTCGGCTTGAGGAATATTTGCCACGCCGCCAAAAATTACATACCTCGGGGAAATAAAAAAAATTTAAAATTGATATCTCATCACTCTGAGCTTCGATGGGTGGGTTCCTCGACTCAAATCAAATATTTTTTAACGCCAAGGCCAAAGAAATGGTAATTCGGCTGCGTTCATTCGGATTTTGCATCTTAATGTAACATTCAATCACCATCCCCCAAATATGACCATATCCATTTCAAATCTTGTAAAAACATTTTGAGAAAATTTTAATATTCTTTTTTATTCTGACTAAACTAGAACTTCAAAAATATTCAGAAACTATGATAGCAGGAAATTATTCCATGAAAGACATGGGTTCATGCAAGTGACTACATTTCAATTGAGTTTTTCTATGCACACAGTAATTTTTCACATCACTTTAAAGTGATGTAAAACACTCCGGTTGGGTGATTAAATAGAAATGGAGAATAATCTTGCTCAAAGTAGTTATTTTAATGAATATTAATCCAAATTTACAACACACACCGCCAGTCATATTTATTTATTAAATGCAATGAGTATCGATGGTGAAATAATTTGCGTTAGTTTATCGCCGATTGTTGCATCCCGAATTGAGATGTAAATATTTACAATTGAGCGTAGTTCAGATGGTGATTTCTATGGATTTCTTTGAGATTTTGGGCGATGTTAGTAGAATGCTACATTCCCCCAGTTGGCATAGCGTCTGAGTACTAATTTATCAGTTTCACGCACCCGAACAAGTCCATAATAAAATATTATCTACTTATATCATTGAATAAAACCAATCAGTTAGTATCCAAACGCTATCCATATTGGAAGAATGTAGCAATGAACTAAGATTGTCTAAAGTTCCAACCACATCGACTATGACATCTCAGAGATCACAACATTTGAACAACACACAAAGGTAAATATTTACTACTTTATTCGGGATGCTTTATTCGACATAAACATTACAGCAATGATTGCGCCAATAAATTTCACTGCATTTAATTCGTTTATAACAAGGTTTTCTGACTATTTTTATCAAATAAATGAAAATAACTTTTGGCATGAGTATCAGCAGAGTGTTTTACATCACTTTAATAGAATAACCTAGATTCTGGTATATGGAACTCTTGATCGCAGTCTGTAGTTTGCTATTAGAAATGCGAGAACTATCTAAATAGTACTCCAAAGTTCACCATCCCTATATACATACTAAATACATATTAACCCTTCCATGACTGGACCTTCCTGAAATATTGCGAAAACCATGTGCCAATGTATTCTCTTATATATGCGAGTCGCCCATAGGGTGCCTCACATATATAAGAGAATGCATTGGCCAAACAATATTTACCTTGATCTTGTAGGCCAGTGCATACTCTTATAGATGCGAGGCTCCCTATTGGAGACTCGCATATTTAAGATTATGCATGGCACATGGTCTTTAATGCTGCACCAGCGCAGCTCCCATCATGAAAGGGTTAATTAGATATTAAGTAGAATCTACTGTAATGTCATTATGTCTTTAGTAATTTAACACATCAATGGTTATTTGTTCTACAAAATGCAATCATTGGGGACAGAAACTCAACTTACTGACATACATGACAGATTAGGTTGTTTGAGTTATCATCACTTTAGTCAGTAGCCGAACTTTGAGACTTTGTTTCATCTCCGCAAACAGATACATCTGCTATAAATCAGCCTAACACAATCGGCACTAAACGCCTGGCAATGCACACACTAAACCACCACTCGGGATGAAATAATTCAATCAAGTAACCCCCGGGAATACCAAAAATGACGTTCAAAAAGTTATTATTTTTTATCGGGGCATAAAGCACCATAAATCAATAAGGGAAAACAAATTGACTTGATGCAAATGGTTTTCTGAGTATTAACTCTCTCCGTGACCCCACGGGGATCTTGGAAGATAGGTAACGTTTGAAGGCAAAGTGGGAAGTGGTTGTATTCATAACCCCACAGCTAGGTTCCCGTGGGGTCTGGAAAGCCTGGAACATACTTTAATCTGAGAAATTACTGTTCTGTCAAGATATCAAAAGCACTTAACCCTTCCATGAATCGAGCTTCCTGAAATTTCATAGGGAGCATCACCCACCAGGCCTTTATATTCCCCCAAAATAAAGTCAGTAAAGATGTGCTTTTACCCTTCCATGACTGGAGCTTCCTCAAATTTTCTCCTATATACCATATGAGAGAATACCATAGGGAGCATCGCATACATAAGAGAATACATTGGCCTAACAATATTTATCATGACCTTGTAAGCCATGTTCTCTAATATATATGTTAGACTCCCTATGGGGGACCCTGAGAATCTTTAATGCTGCACCAGCGCAGCTCCTGTCATGAAAGGGTTACACATCAGGGGGTTACCCCTTTCTGAACATTTCCCACCAATGAATGGGAATGTCCAAATGGGAAACTGATCTGAAACAGCTGTAAGTAACCTATTAAATGTAGCCAGTTATTTAACCCTTTCATGACGGGAGTTTCATTGACCTAACAAATTATATATTCTTGTTAAAGAATGCAAGTAACGAGAGGCCGATCACGATCGGCAGATGTTTAACCCATACCTTGGCGATACCAATTAGCTATTTTAATAAATCCTTACCGGCTAACACCAACCTTTTCACGAGTGCAAAAGTTTCAATAATTGACACCTTACTATTAAGGTCACAAGTGGAATCAGACTTATTGGGCATCTTGCTCACATAAACACAATAGGAACACGGATGTGGTATTCCATTTCAACCTATTAAGTCACTTCAACACAGATATGTCTTATAGTGTGATAAAGCTAATTAAGCTCAATCCATAGTCAGAGAGAAGCACCATAGCAGTTAAAGACAAAATAGTTATTTATTTACTTATTACACTGGAATGTGAGACATAACATATTATGATTTTTTTAATATTGTTATTTTTTTTATTATGTTTTGTGTTAGCTGCATATTAAAAATTCTTGGGATCATTTAGATGGGACAAAAGAGTTAATAGTTCCCAATTCAAAAACTAATCAATACCTGAACAACTATACAAGTGAGGGATGTATAGACCTGGATATAAAATGATTGATAATGATTGGATATAAAATGTTTTTATGCAGAATTTTCAGATAGCTAGAGGTAGGATATGAGATTGGTCAGATTGAAAATATTAGATTCATTACATTGGATAGCATACTGTATGACTATGGAATGGGGTGGATTAATTTTCTTCTAAGCTGATCATTTGAAAGATATAATGTATCTAAACAGCGGAAATATAATTGAAGTTACGGTTAATATATTATCAAAATCATTCAATCGATACCAAAATTTATACAAGTGAAGAATGTTTCATCATTAACATGGATGCAATTATTTATATAGTGAGCAAGTGAAAAATATTTAGTTATCACATTGTGTCAACAGGATTGGTGGAGGATGTTAATATTTTTGAGCAAATAAACCAAATGACCCTCACTGTGCAGGTTAGGGGTGTGTTATCATAAACTATGCCAAGAACTATAAACATAATCAATGGAAATATTTGAGTCATAAAATCGGATAGAATGGGGTTAATCTTACCCAAACTAATGAACTGATAAACACAAAAAGTCTATAAAAAGCATGTCATTGGATTTATAAACCCATACAATAAGTCAGTCTCTAATGTCATGAACCTGTATCAACAAAGGGGTTATCTTAATTTTTTACAGAACACAGAATGGACCAGAGAGTCATCAATCATGGTTTTGACAATTTTTTAGAGATGCTAGCCCACTGTGTGTGATAGAGTCTGAGAGTCAGGAGAGAAATTTTATTAGTGTTGAGAGATTTGTTTGATCAGGTGTTCTGGTCCATACAGGAGAGAACCCCTATCACTGTGATATGTGTCTAAAGAGATTTGACTCTATGAGCCATGGTAGTTATCTAATGTCAAGCTAAACAAAACTCATTTCCAATAAGACACTGGCTGTGTAATAAGATCTCCTCTTCTATAAAGCTCACAGTGCCTGCATGCATTAATTAGATTATCAGCTACTTGAATTTTAAATGGCCATAACTCTGTTAAAATATACCAGATCAAACTCAAATTTGAACCTGATCTGTATTTTGGGGTGAGGACCATATGTACCAAATTTGGTGCTGATCAGATGAAAAATATTTAAGTCAACACAGCTTGGAGTAATTCTATTTAAAAACAAGAGCAGAAAGGGTTAACTAAACGATACCAAAAAACATACAGATGAAGACCATGCTAAGAAAAACCTAGGTAAGAAATATGAGGCAGATCAGAAGAAATATGTTCAACTTATTGCATTGGATAGCATGTGTGTGAAGGGTTAATTATTTTCTAAACTGATCAACTAATCGATACCAAAAACTATACAGGTGAGGGGTGTGTCATCATAAACCTACATATCAGATATGAAAACAATCGGACAAAAAATACTTTGGTTACAGCATCGGATAGCTCATGCCTATGTGTGGATGCAAAGTGTTAATAATTTCTAAACCGATCAACTGATCGATACCAAAAACTATACAGGTGAGGAGTGTGTTATAATAAACATGCACATAAAATTTGAACACGATCCGATAGAAAATATTCGAGTAATTGAATCGGATAGCAAGTGTCTACGGACAGACGGACGAATGACGGATGGTTGATCCGGACGTCGGCATTATGTGTACCATACATGGTATGGGTACACATAAAAATGAAAAAAAATGATAAAAAACAATTTCAAGAATGTAAGAAATAATAATAAAAAATTTATTAAAATTGTTATTTAATTAAAGAATGTAAGAAAAAATGAAAATTTAATAAATAATGTAAGAAAAATTCTCATAAATTGTTAAAGAACTTAAGAAAAAATGATAAAAATAGAAAGTAAGAAAAAATTATAATAAATTGTTAGGCCAATGCATTCTCTTATATATGTGAGGCAACCTATGGTCACCTGCATATATAAGAGAATGCATTGGCACATGGTTTAATGTTGTGCCAGCGCAGCTCCCATCATCAAAGGGTTAACCCTTTGAGTGCCAGGGGCCGATCTCATCGGCCCTATACCTACAAAATAAGTCTGTTAAAGAATATAAGAATAAATTATTAAAATTGTAAAAAATTGTAAAAAAAAAAAAAAAAAAAACATTGTTAGGCCAATGCATTCTCTTATATATGCGAGGCGACCTATAGTCGACTCGCATATATAAGAGAATGCATTGGCACAGGGTATATGGGTTGATACAAAAATCGGACCTGGCACTCAAAGGGTTAATGCACATCATTGTTGAAAGAAATTTGCAAAACGGAATGTTGATCAAAATTACTTTTCAGATCAGTTGAGATTAACACTTTTTCAATGCTAAATACTCGTGGACGAGTAGTTCCCTTACAAAATCTTCAGATAATACAGTAATGCCCTAAATAATCGACTCCTTAACCACAGCAGAATTATGGGTAACTTTTCAGGATTTAGTCGGAAATATGGCTTTTTGCCACAGAGCTTTCCGATTAATGACAAGCCATATTTCCAACTAAATCCTGAAAAGTTACCCATAATTCTGCTGTAGTTAAGGAGTCGCTTATTTAGGGCATTACTGTATGTTCAACAAATGACATTGGGGAAATTTTCAAATAATAATAATTTTAACGGACATGGTAAAAGTTTGATAAAAACACAAAATGTTGATATACCGGCTTCATATGCTCTGAAATTTACTTGCCATGTTACAGTCATTTTCCAGCTGTTTTAAATTTTTCGCACAGAAATGAAACAAACATTCTTTATTTCTACCATGTCGGGAATAGACTAACACGGACCGCTCTTTTCTGTTCCATGACATGCACATGGCTGTTGTTTGTTTGGGAGCCAAACGATGTGTTCAAAGTTGTATTTGTTATGACTTCAATGCGTCTTTCTGGGACATATTAAATGCCCATAGAAAGGTAGTTCAAGTATTTATCAACCCATTTCAATACCCGGGAAAACTCAAAAGCGAACATTAGTAGCTCCATTCTGGAGCACAAACCGCCAAGTGGCTTAGACATTAGGCCATTCGATGATTATTATCTGAATCCATTCAGTAAATAAAGGGTTAAAATCAGGGAACATGCACAAGCTGTTAATACGAAACAGTTATCAGGAATTTCCGAAGTGATCAATCTCATTCTATCACATTACACCCAGGAACGAGCTAGCTGGGATTTTTGCAGATGGGATTTCCTCCCATGAGACCTGGCACAACTATCGGAAATGATGACATGGAGTTGATTTCACTGTGGATTTCCAAAGTGTCAGATAGAACATGAGATTTATGGTCCTTTGACCTTTATAATAATATTGACCAGTTTTATATAGCAATTAACTAATTACTTGCTCTAACAGGCTCTAATACGCATTTAAACATTACAATATTACCCCAGTCATTTGAACAAGCCAACCAATGAACCGGCTGCAGCCATTGCAGGTGCTACAGCTACTCTAGTTTGATGAACTATGATCAGAACATGCTCTGACACTCATCAGTATGACAAGCTAACTGGTACTGGTTTAACGCATGAGTGATGCGACGTTGACACAGCACAAGCGACCTTGCTCAAGGGTCACAACTTGGCACGCGATTTGAAACAGCGAGCAATCTGACAATTGCACGTCGCTCAAAGCGGCCAAGCCACTGCTGTGTGAAGACTCACAATAAACCAGAAAACATGATGGGAGCTGCGCCAGTGAATTTTCTTATATATGTGAGTCTCCCATAGGGAGCCTCTCATATATAAGAGAATGCGCTGGCTTACAAGGGTAAGATAAATATTTTTAGGCCAATGCATTCCCTTATATATGCGAGGCTCCCTTCGGGAGACCCAATAATGCCTGGCACAGGGTTTTCACCAAATTTCAGAAAGCTACAGTCATGGAAGGGTTAACCTATTAAACTAAATCTCTTTGTTGAACCTGTTATATGAACATCCCCTTTAAATGAAAGAATGGGATTCCTTTTCTGCACTTGTGCTATTGAAAAGACCGCTCCACACAGGGGTGTCTCATTCAAAATGAAAACAAATTATCAATAAAAATATCTAAATTAAAGGCAAGTGCGGCCTTAATTGTCGAAAATATTCATATTTGTTCCAAACACCGTAAACAGAAAAACATTAAAACGCATACAGTTCCGTTCATATATACCATGACCATCGCGTAAATAGCATGTTATCATAAAGACATACTATATTTTACCTAAGCAAGAGCCTGATTGTGTTACAGAAGACAGCACAATGCTACTGGCTAATCACACACAAATGGCATAAACGCTCTTTATTAGTTCCATATCAGGTATTCACCAACAAAGAACGCTCTTTATGTTTACCATCATAGTATAAACAAACACCAGAAAAGTAATTTTTATGCTTTTGTTTACATAACAATGGTCAAACATATGACCATAACATACTGTTTATGCGATATTTCTTATTTGTATACGGACAAAGTCTATCTACATTTTGATGTTCTTTCTGTTTGTGGCGGTTTTTGACGGGTGGAGATATTTTCACAGGATACCCACCGCCAAGGCCAACCGTGTCTTTAATAAAAGGTCGCAGACCACATGTCCCCCGAATCGAGTGGTAAACTTCATGATTGGATTTGTTAGAAGGATACTATTTGCAACAATGTTATACAGTATATAGATGTTGCAAACCACCGCAAAATTTCTTGGACAAAACAACCCGATGAACAAACGCATGCAAACGCGAAAAAAATGATATTTTTGTATTAGCTATATAGATGTTGCAAATCACCAACATGTTAGGAACAATATCCCAGAGTTTCAAATCTCTACATTTAAAACTGTAGGAGGAGTTGATTACACCATGAAGGTACCCAATCTCGGACGGACGCACGGACGGACGAGGGTCATTTCTATAGTCCTCTGACGGAAACGTCGGGGGACAAAAACGAGCGTGCCACTTTAACAAATACGTCATTATTGTTATAATACGTTACAAGGGAGTTCACTATTTCGAATACCTCCTCACTTCTAATAGCCTGAACCAATTTTTAACCACATGCCCCTGTGCTCCTCCAAAGAAATAATAAGCCATGCTAATATACTTTTATAACTGAACTAGCTGAAACAGGCTCCCAACTTTATTCAGGATGGGCCTGCACTAAGTGGCCTGTGGCCCCTGTGTGCGCTTCATGCATATTTGGACCTAAAAATACACATAGGTTCATATTCTCCCCTCACCTGCTGAAAATGGTCCACAAAGAAATAGCCCCTGTCATTGCAGATCTCTTCTCAATTTCGCTCCGCACTGGCCATGTACCATCAGACTGGAAGAAAGCCATAGTCTCTCCTATCTTCAAAAAAGGCTCCAAATCTAAACCTGCTAACTACCGGCCTATATCCCTGACTTGTATCCTCAGCAAGCAGCTCGAACACATTATTGTCTCCAAAATCATGTCGTACCTAGACTCAAAACAGCTCCTAGCATCTAACCAACATGGCTTCCGCTCAAAACTGAGTTGTGAAACCCAGCTCATTGCCTTCACACAAGAAATTTTTGAAAATATGACCAAAGGCAAGCAGACCGATGTCGCAGTTATGGACTTTTCAAAAGCTTTCGACAAAGTTGACCATCAAAGGCTAATCCTAAAACTCAGGCGTATCGGCATAAACAACACAGCTGTAAACTGGATTAAAGACTTTCTATCCAACAGATCACAAAAAGTTGTTGTCAATGGCCAAGAATCATCCGCTCGTCCCGTACTTTCTGGGGTTCCACAAGGCTCTGTCCTTGGGCCCTGTCTCTTTCTCATCTACATAAATGACCTCCCATCCTCTCTATCAAGTCACTCCCACCTCTTTGCAGATGACACTCTAGTCTACTGTACAATATCCTCACCCTCAGATTGCAACACGATCCAACAAGACCTGATCAAACTCGAAAAGTGGGAAGATGATTGGCAAATGGCATTCAATACTGACAAATGTGAAATAATCCACATACATAGGAAAAAGGAACCTATAATCCATCTCCACCATCAGAAACTAAATAGCACAGAAAAGGAAAAATATCTAGGAATAACCATCTCTAAAGATATGTCATGGAATTCTCACATAAACAACATCACAAACAAAGCCAATGCCTCATTGAGGTTCATCAGAAGAAACATCAGGACAAATAACCACAAAACTAGCCTATAAAACATATGTCCGCCCTAAACTGGAATATTGCTCAACCATATGGCATCCATGGCAAGCATACCTAAGAGACCCAATAGAAATGGTCCAACACAGAGCAGCCCGGTACACAATGAACATCTACAACTACCCAAGCAGTGCCTCCGACATACTAAGACAGCTGCAATGGCCTACTCTAGAACAGCGGCGTTTGTACCAATCACTTGTCATGTTCTATAAAATAAAAAACAACATTGTCAACATACGAGACACCGCTCCCCTCACAACATCGAGAGGTCATAAATTCGTGTTCTTTTATACTGGACCCAAATACATCTGCACCTCATTCTACCCTTGCACTATCCTTGCATGGAATTCTCTCGACCCTTCTATTGCTACCCTCACAGACCTGGACAAATTCAAATCTACTCTCTATAGCGACCACTTTAAACTCCCATAACCAACCTGTACCAAATCTGAGTTTTATCATGTTTTTAAATATAATCCAAAATTCACCAAAAATATTGCACAAAATTGTATAGTTACACCTCATGCGCCTCCTTTAAAACTTCAGCATAATGAAGGTTAGGAGAAACCTATAGATAGATAGATAAATAAGCCAAGCCCATAATGGACCTGTACCTGTTATTCTGTTGGATGGTGCAGGCCACAGTGAAAACTCATATATAAAGAGCATACATCTGATCTCCAAATAGGTTCCTATTGAACCTAAATATTCAAATTTATTTGATTCTAAAAAAGGCCCATAGTGCGCTTATTTTAACATATGTGTTTTTTTATTTATTTAATCTAATTTTTTTAAATCAAAATTTTAGATTTAGGTTACTCGAGTTACCAGTGCTCACCACACCAAATTTGCTTGAAATCGGTCCAGGGGTCTGGGAGAAAAATCCGAACAGACAGACGGACAGACAGCTAGATTCTACTCTTTTATATATATAGATGAAGATAAGTTTGTTAAAGGGACCCAAGGCACTCGTAGTGGGTAAATGTGCAAAAAATATAAAAGTCTGTAAAAACATCACTAAAGGCGCTCATGGTGGGTAAATGTGCAAAAAATATAAAAGTCTGTAAAAACATCACCACTAAAGGGACCAAAGGCGCTCATGGTGGGTAAATGTGCAAAAAATATAAAAAGTCTGTAAAACACCACCACAAGAAAAGCATGGAGAAATAGATAAACTTTATTCTTATATTCATTATTGATAGTTCTCCAATATCAAAATTTCTTGTGTTGAAACCATTGTTATGTAACAGGTACAGTTATGTGTCAACAAACATCACTAAGTTTTAACGATCAATTAATTAGTCTGAACATTATTTTCATAATATTTTTTCAATGCTTTGATCAAAGTTTACAGTAGAGTTTTGATTAAACTTTGGTATCTTATTGGACAAACTGGTCTTTTATCAGTATTAAATTCTACTATAATAGTCATGTTTACATTGCAGTTGTTTTGAGATGCAAAATCTCATTATTGGAGAGTTATTAATAATGAAAAAAACAAAAAGTCAATCTTTTTTTTCATGGAATTGTTGATGATTGTTGTTTTACAGACTTTTATGAAATTAATGACATTTCAAATGAACCCACATCGAGGCCTTTAGTGGCACGGTCGTTTTAATTTTTAATATTTTTTGGCTCGGTTTCATGTTTGGGGTGTTTTCTGGAGTTTTCAGAATGTTCATACTAAATAAATGTAAAAACAAATATGTGTACATGTATATATAATAAGACACATAAGTTGGGTTTCAACTTATTGGGCAGATAATGAAAAAAATGCTATTTAGCATAAAACGGTGGCCATTTTAAAGTTAATAGAGAGCCCCTAAAATTGTCATGCTGATGTGATAAGAAACTTTAAAAAAAATTATATTAATTAATAGAAACTTTCTGGATTGACAGGTGTCTTTGATTGATATCTATTATTTTGTACCCCGGAATTTATCAAAAACTTTCTGGGAAGAGATAAACCATCTTTAACAAATTATCTGACAGATGACAGTACAGTAATGCCCTAAATAATTGACTCCTTTAATAACCACAGCTGAATTATGGGTAATTTTTCAGGATTTAGTCGGAAATATGGCTTGTTGCCATTCATCGGAAAGCTCTCACTGAAAAATTACCCATAATTCAGCTGTGGTTAAGGAGTCAATTATTTAGGGCATTACAGTACCCTCCAAGTCCTTTGTAAAACACTTGTCGGTGTTCGGTAGTATTTAAACAATGTTTTTATTAAAATAAACTTTTTAACTGCTTTCTTCACTGCGTATTTATACACAACGCGCTTGTTAAAGTGACATATTTCACTTTCGAAATTATCGTTTATAATCACTCGATAAATCAAGGTTAAAATCAGACATAGAAATTTAATAAATATTTTTTAGTATTTAATTTCATTTTTAAATAAAATCATCAAGAAATATGATTTAAAACCAACCAAGATCAGTCTGCCAGACCATTGAATATAGATAAATCTGACACCAACTACAGTAATGTCCTAAATAATCGACCCCTAAACCACAGCAGAATTATGGGAAATTTTTCAGGATTTAGACGGAAAATATGGTTACGGAGTCAATTATTTAGGGCATTGCAGTACCATCCATGTCCTTTGTAAAACACTTGTTGGTGTTCGGTAGTATTCAAACAATGTTTTTATTAACCCTTTACCCAACAGAACGGCCCTGTGCCAATGCATTCTCTTTATATATATGCGAGTCGACCATAGGTCGCCTCGCATATATAAGAGAATGCATTGGCTTAACACATATTAAAAATGATAAAATTGTCAAAGAATGTAGAAAAATATTATAAAAATTGTTAAAAATTGTAAGAAAAAATTATAAAATTGTTAAAGAATGTAAGAAACGAGAGGCCGATCACGATCGGCAGATGTTAACCCATCCCTTGGCGATAAAAATTTAATATGATCGGTTAAATGAGAGTTTTGGTGTTGAATTATAGAGTATACTGTTATGTACTATTATAGACAAATGTACATAACACAAATTATTGGAATTTATGGGTCACTGGCATTTATATAAGAGAATGCACTGGTACAGGATCTGTAATGCTAAACCGCCACAGCCAGCAAGTCCGTGGGTTAAATGTGTAGGTGTGCCCTGGACATGGAATACTTGGGTTAAGAGAGTCCAATTTAAGTTTACAATAATAATGTGTCCTAGTATACAGATAACAATTATAATGATATCAGACCATCTGAAGATATAACTCTGCAGCACAGAAGTCCAAGTCTACTGTTAATATCATGTGATGTTTATTGTTGAATCTTTATTTTAAATTAGATACCACAGGCTTCTTTATCAGATTATTTGCACATTGGCATAAGAGACATCAGAAAATAATATAGCTTTATCAATAGCTAAGTAGTCCAAATGCAATTGGTGAATTGGATTTAATGTTGCTCCAAACAGATTTACCAGTACATAACACAAGATTTTGGACCGATTTAATCAAATTTGGTGTGGTGATTCGGGGTACCCTTGGCAGAGTTATAACATTTGTTATAATTGTTTTTAATTATTTAAAAAAATTAAAGGGACACATTGGAAATCTTTTTATCAACTTGTATCATAATCATCAATATCTAAATGAAAACAAATGACAATGTCAATGACATTTTTTTTATTATTATTATAAAAGTAAAAATATTTTTATTTTTTTAAATCGATTTTTTTTCTCGAAAAAGGGTCATAACTCCTTTAAAATAAATCGGATCAAACCCATATTCGAACTAGATCTATATTTTGGGCTGTGAAACTCACATACCAAATTTGGTTCCAATCAGATAAAAAAAAATTGAGTTATGGCAGAATGTGTGAATTCTAAGTAGAAAAAGGGCCATAACTCTGTAACAAAAACTCGGATCAAACCCAAATTCGAACTCGATCTGTATTTTGGGCTGATATACCCATATACAAAATTTGCTTCTGATTGGATAGAAAATGTTTGAGTTATCGCATTACACGTGAAGTGTCTACGGACGGACAGACGGACGGACGGACGTCAGGACGAACGACGAGTGGTCAATCCGGACAACGACACTATGTTTACCATACATGGTATGGGTAAACATAAAAATGGTAAAAATTGTTTTTAGGCCAATGCATTCTCTTATATATGCGAGGCGACCTATGGTCGACTCGCATATAAAAGAGAATGCATTGGCACAGGGCATAACTGTGACCATCACAATGTGGTCAATGAACCAGTTCCAATGATATCCATATTTGTATGGTGTTATTGAGACAGACCGAAGATATTTTAGGCTGTTGAAGCTTTATTTGGGCGTTTTGTTGGGTAAAGGGTTAAAATAAACTTTTTAACTACTAACCAATGCGTTCCACTATATAATTATGCATGCTGGATTTCTGTGGTGTTTTTCTAATTCATAGTTGATTTTTTCAATGCGCTTTTAGCATATATTTAACGGATATATGACCATTGAAGCATATTGAGCTAATTTCATGATATAAAAATTTTACTTTCTGAACTTAAACCTAACAGAAAATAAATGGACAATATCGTCTCTTTACCCAAATACTGACTTTTGTCATGAATTATTTGGAAGGGCCTTATCCTCCTTTGGGCTCATTTATAGTTATTTTAGGACTAAAAAAACTTGCACCCTATGGGTTTTAACATGGTTCTATACGGTAGTCAAATGTTGGGTTCCCACCATAAAGATTCGCCCGCATATATGACCTTTTTACTTCTATTATTCACGCCGTTGGGTCTGTATAACACACTTAGGCTAATGACGGGATTAAAGATCCTGTGCCAGTGCATTCTCTTACATATGCGAGTCTCCCATAGGGATCCTCGCATATCTAAAAGAATGCACTGGCTTACAAGGTAAAGGTAAATATTGTTAGGCCAAAGTATTCTCTTACATACATGTATGCGAGGGTCTTGGACCACATTGCGGATGAAGATGGATAACTCTAAAATCAAGTGGCTTTTTTGTGTCAGATATTTGACAAACGGGCAAAATATCATTGAACAAAGTGTTGATAAATAACAGGTTTTGGGCAATTTTATACTATAGTTGACTGGTTAGCATTATTTTTGGGCAATTTATCGATTCTGATAACTGGAATGGCATTAAAAAAAAAACGTTGTTGGAGTCTGACGATATGGGGACCATCGAATCGGATTGAGTACCTTTAATGTTTCCAGCCGGTAATGGAAGCCTTCTTTTCTCAGATATTTAAAAAGTACAGTAATGCCCTAAATAATCGACTCCTTAACCACAGCAGAATTATGGGTAGTTTTTCAGGATTTAGTCGGAAATATGGCTTGTTGCCATTCATCGGAAAGCTCTGTCACTTTTTTTCGTGTCAACATTGCTTAAAAATTGAGGCAAATAGGGAAGAAAATGAGTGGGGTGAAGATAAGTCCTGGGATGGGGGTTTCATGAGTACCCTATCATGATTTCGTCATTGCGTGACCTTTTGACTTCATCAATGACAACATCATATTTTTTGGCTACCAGTGGATAGAGTAATGAAATACCTACAAAATGGTACATCACCCGTTAAAATCCAATCACAATGGCATCACTTATATATAGAATATGTAGCTAGTGTCATTGCTTACATGGTTTATGTGCATGAGCATCTATTGGGCGAGGCTCTGCCGAGTCCAATAGATGCCAAATCCCCCCCGAGCAGACGTAAACAGTTTAAGCGAGATTAGCTACATATTTTATTTTAACCATCACACAAAACTTGCATCTTGTGAGGTAAATCTGTCATTTTCCTCAGTTTTACATTCGTTAATTCAATGACGCCCTTACATTTATTAGGTCAAGCAAACTAATTAGTATTCATAGCATGGAAAAACAGGAGTGCAGCTTAGAGAGAAATATTTTTTATTTTTTTTGAATCGCTATTCTAAGATGGCCTTGTTCTAATGGCTTATAGATATTTTAGAGTGAAAACAGGTATCCGTTTATGAATTTTGCATCAATTGCTGGGACATTTTTATCATCCATAATTAACAATGTCATTTAGGTATTAAGTTGAAGTCCCTAGTTACCTGCGCAATTTGCATATACAATTATGTCATGAAAGTAGTACTAACCTAATAAAGCAACGTTGACCTAATAAACTACATTGACATAATAAACATAACATTTATTAGGAGGCTTTATGTAGGCAATAGTAAGCGGTGGATAAATTTTATTACCGTTTCCCCCACCCCATCATGATCAGAAAAATAAATGGAAACTGAGTAAGGCTAAACTTTGACCCAGTAGGTACACTGGGACCCAAAATATTTGCTGTTAACATAATTTTTCCTGATCAATACACATTAGGGTACTGTACATGAAAATACCAAGAGAAGTTGAGTTGTGGGGGGGGGGGGGGGTGCATGAGGATTCCTACCAGCCCATGAACTAGTAAATTAAATGTTTGGAGCTGGGAGTGGCTTAAGGTGCGTATATACTGAGAACTGAGAGAAGATTGTTGATCCATGGAGAACATGAGCAGAAAGCCTGAAATTAGCTTTATTTTTTATTTAGAGTAAATCATACAAAGACAAGTGCATTCATACAATGTCAAATCTGTAAAATGGATATGACAGTCAAATGGAAACAGAATTTTCAAAGTAACAGATTTCCAATGTAACAGATTTCTGATTTATACGTCCAAATTATTAATTTGAGAAGCCAGTCTATAGCCAACTCAAATGCTGTTTCTGAAAAATTGATAAAGTGTGGTGAAAAGTGATAACACACAATGTGCCCATGTGAATTTAAATAAATTTTGGGATGAAACAAACCAGCTAGGATTGATAGAAAACACCCTTTGTCTGGTTCAGTTGATCTATCTCGATGGTGTACACATGGTGGATTTCAATATAATGGACGGTGTTCAAATTTACATGTCATGTACACGTAGCAGTCACATGTTTGTTCTGATCAGAATCTTAATAAAATCAGAATTTTAGTTCATGTGACATGGTTATGACCAGGTGTTTAGATCAAATTCACAAGTTTCATTAGATATACATATACATGCTCTGATGACATTGAAAAACACGTGACCTGCATGGGACTGCTACAAGTAATTTTGCACAACTTGCATATTGCTAACTTTCGCCAAGGAAATTTGTTCAATAACTAAATCATCCAGAAATCAGGATATATTTTACCAAGCCTGCAAATAGTGTCTGTCATTTGCAGAATGAGGTCCCCAGAGGGTGAATTTAGTGACGCTATCCCGCATAGCATGCTAGAATAATGAAATTCACCTTCTGGGGACCTTATTCTGCTTAGACCTCATCTTCTTGTAAGTATCTATAGTCTCAAATTAACATTGTTTTTAGTTACTTTTTGCCTTCTGGGACATTTATATTTCTACTAAGATAAAATGCATAACCAAAGTGACTAATGGGTGAAAATCAACAACGTCAACTGGGGAACTTCAATCTTATCCTAGGTCTCCTATAGCAGTTGAGGCCTAAGCAGAATGATGTGCCCAGAGGGTGGATTTGGTGACGCTAGCCCACCGTGCAGGATAGCATTCAGGAAATGACAGACACACTATTTGCAGACTTGAATTTCTCTTTCAGTTCAAAAATTTATCCAATGGAATGATCTATTAATCAAATGTTGACAATGTCCATATTATATATGCAAGCCTTATAGTGTCTGTCATAATGATTTATAAATAGGCTCTTGTGTCGCTGGACACTTATTAGTTGGATCATAGAAGGGTGATGTTGGGGGTGTAAATTGAACTTCAGCCATTGTTACTTCTCCCTGATTACACTTCTCCCTAATAACCGAACAGAGAGAATTGACTTCTCGCAATTTGAAATCTATGAGCTGGTCCCTGGAGTGCAGCCCTACTTTTTATGAACACTATGCTCCTGTGTTGTTGTTTGTGGATATATTCTTTTCATTCATCAATTCAATGGTATGTGCAGCATATAAAACAGGTCTCATTCAACCTTCTTAACGCTTTCTTTACTAATACTCATTGATGAGTATTTCCCTCAGGCCAATATAAATAAATTGCTAGAATACATCCACCTTTTTCAGAAAAAAATGGGTCGAGAGAGCAAATTTTATGTTGTATATTTAATATTCTTCCTAACGTAAATGGACATGAACAGTTCTAGATATTGAAGTATCCATAATACAAGGAGATTTAGGTTGTCCAATTTTTCAAAATAGACTGATTAATGGGTCCTTGAAATGTAATTTGACAGTTAAGTCATGAGAAAAAAGTTGACATAAAAGATATCCAAATAAAAAATAAAACAATTGAGGGGACTAAAAATAGGGTTGGGAAGGGGTGTAAATCTAGCATTTTATTTACAGTAATGCTCTAAATAATCGACTCCTTAACCACAGCAGAATTATGGGTAATTTTTCAGGATTTAGTCGGAAATATGGCTTGTTGCCATTCATCGGAAAGCTCTCCCCGAGAGCTTTCCGATGAATGGCAACAAGCCATATTCCGACTAAATCCTGAAAAATTATTCATAATTCTGCTGAGGTTAAGGAGTTGATTATTTAGAGCATTACTGTATATTGGCCTCAGGAAATGGTCCGATAATAAGTTCAACAAACATTCATCAGCCTTTTCTTGAACTTATTATCTAAACATTTCCCACCAATGAATACGAACCCTTCTGTATCTGTATTATCATTTTGCCTGACCATTCCAATGTGTCCTTTTACAATGGAATTGGAGATTCCATTTAGTAAAGAAAGTGTTAAGGTGAATGAAACATAAGCAGGAATTCAGTACAACAGTGGAGAGAGAGAGAGCGAGAAAGAGAAAGTGAAATAAAGAAAACATCACAGGGCCTTGAATAGTCATCTTTCAGTAAGTTATTTTCTTCAAAAGGTGCATTCCATTCCAACACCTCATATAGAAGAAACAATCAAAATTTATTCTTATGAAGATGTTAATTTGATGGGAGCCAAATGATATTTTCTACATTATTACATTTCAATAGCAAAGTTAAAGGGGTACTGTACACTAAGTGCAAAATACACTTGTGTGCTCTATGAACGATGCAAAAAACATAGTAATTATAATGAAAATGATTTTATGACTAATATGTATTTTCAGAATATTTAAGAAATAATCCCCAGGATAATAAGTTCTTTGCGAACAAGTTATGTCTTGGGAGAAAACACCTGTCAATCACGCATACAGTTGCAGAGAAACTTTATTTTCATTGGCCAGTAAATTAAAATCAACAATGGTGGCATCTTTCGAAACAAGTTTTGGGCTGCTGTTCATAACTAGTTCATGCACCTGTGCTTTCCAGAAGAATGACAGATACCAATTAATGTTATTGACGTCAAACTTTAAAGGTGGATTATCTCTTCCGCAACATTGCGTATATAGTTTCCTGGGTATGAAATAATAAATATGAATCGAAGACCCCTGTCAGAAAATGCGTCTATCAATTAATATTGATTTTATTTGGAATTTTTCGTATAAAATAACTCTGTGTCATTCAATAATGGTCCCTGATATTCACGACCGTCTTATCTATTTGCTTTTTATGTTATTTTTAGTTAATCATTGAAAATTAGCATGATACAATCTAGGTCTTAGTCACTTGATTCACACTTAATATTACAATAGATGCAATCAATCGGAGACATTTTGCAGCTCGCATTCGTTCAGAGCACCACACTCGAGGCTTCTATCTTAAAGTTCTATTTATAGAACAAAGAAGTGTTGCATTAATTGAATAAAATATTGAAATAAAATTAATATTAATTGAGAGAATAATTTCCGGGCAATATTTCCAACTTGTACGGATTATTTCATATGCAGGAAACTATCTAAAATTTCTTATTTAAAGAATAATCCATCTTTAATGGCTAATCAAGCAACAACCAATTGGATTAAGTATTCTGTGAGTTGACAGCTTTTGACTAAATTATGTTACTGTAGCAAAGTTACTGCTGGAAAAAAGTTATCACACAGTTGTGCCGATATGAATTTTAGATTAAGTTTGCAATATACAAGCAGCTAGGATGGAACAATAAAACAAATATGGAAATAGTTTATAATAATACTGAAAAAGTACAATTCTTCAGACCCTGTTAAAGGTACTCAATCCGATCAGACGCTCCTAAATTACTATTTCTTTGGCTTCGGGGATAAAAAATATTTGATTTGAGTCGAGGAACCCACCCATCAAAGCTCAGAGTGATCAGATATCGATTTCTCGAAATGTGTAATAATATGTGGCCCAGAAACATGTGGACAAAATTGCGGATGAAGATGGATAACTCTAAAATCAAATGGTAATACGGTCAAATTTTTTGATATTTTAGTAATACGGCCATATTTTGTTGAACAAAATGTTGATAAATAACAAGTTTTGGGAAATTTGATACCATAGTTGACAGTGGTTAGCATTATTTTGTTGCAATAGATCGATTCTGATAACTAAAGCGTATTTTGAAGAAATGTTGTTGTTGTATCTTGATGGTGTGGGGTCCATCTGATCAGTTTGAGTACCTTTAAAAGATTATTGAACATAAGGACAGTTTATACAGACTGAAAAGGAGGGAAAAAAGATCACAAGAAAGAAAACATGAGCCCAATATTTCATAAATAAAAGTTCATTTGTTAGATTGAGGCTAATAAACAGCAGAGAAATGTTTTTTACTCAGTCAAAACAAAGTCAACCCAAAATCTCATATATAAAAGTTGTTTTATGGACTTATAAGACTAGTGTTGAAATAATTGAGGATTTCCTAGTCAATGGTCAACTAATGGCATCATACTATCCTGAATAGGATGAAAATACAGCCAATGCTTCTCCAAGTAGAATTTTAGAAAAAATGAACAACTGCTCTTTCAACTTGTGCTGAAAAGGTTGACCATTTTTTGCAACCGGATAACATCGAGGGGAAAACGGATAATAACCAGATATTCTCTATATTCAACCACACATTTTACACCCATAGTCTGTACTATACAAATGTACGAAGATATCACCGGAATTTTAACTATCAACTCAATAGAAAACTCCTTTGATGTTTACGCCGACAAAACTCGTACTAAATAAACGGAAGTCACCAAATGAGAACGGTAATAAGCCACGTGTTGACCCAGCGAACTGAAATCAACAGTGTTTATATATAGAATTGTCATACTTGACATATTTGCAATCGCTGCCTGTATTACCAGATAAAATGTAGGAACATTGAAATTTGTACATAAAAGCAAATTGAAATGGGTGTGTTTCTTTTACCCTAAGTTACTCAACGGACCACGCACGCTGTCAATTGTTGTTTCTTTGGGAATGGAAATCTTGCGACGTAAATACTCATGCTAATGACAACCCGTTGTACAAAGACATTGTGACTTTATGACTTTCAATTCCTGGAATTCCTGCAGGTGATTCTGACATTTGATTGCGACTGTGTACCTCCAACTGGTATTTGAGTGACAATATTTGTGATATTTATAACCAACATCACTAATTAAGGACTGGAATACATAAGATTTTTCTGTTGGTACTGCGTTTGTTTATAGCATTGCAGTTAACCTGGTTGCGACGATAACTGGTTGTCAACTGGATATCCGTTTCAGAACTACTTTCAACAGCAAAATTACACTGACGGCCATTGTAAATTTATACAAAAATTGCATATATCGCAATATATATCTGTCGCGATAGGTGATTATCAACCTTGATGATTATCAATGCAAATAGCAATATCTTAGCACGAAAATAGGCCAATTATTCGACTGGTACTACTGTTGCTGACTAGACGATTAATCATTTCAACACTAAATAAGACCTGCTCAGAAATGTTATATACTCAGTGATGGCTCCATCACAGAGTCAAATATTTTAAAACATGATTGTCTACCAGAGACAAATACTTGTACAATTATAAATAAATATGAGACACAGCGAACTCCAAACCAGCATGACAAAATTAATATTTAAATGTCACAAAATAGTGTAGAAAAACACAAATTATCAGTGTGCACTCAGAAATATAAATGCAATGTTGGGTCGATCAAAAGATTTTAGTCCTAACATTTGGTGAATGAGCTAAACGAGTCAAAGAAAAGCTTCCTGAAGTGTGATGTCTATTTTCCGTAAGTGTTGTTTGCAACTGTATATTTGAGCCAAAGAATTCAATGGACTTGCTAAGACTTAACCCTTTCATGACAGGAGCTACGCTGGTGCAGCATTAATGATCGTGTGCCTGTGCATTCTCTTGTATATGCGAGACTCCCATAGGAAAGCCTTGCACATATAAGAGACTGTACTGGCTTATGGTCAAGGTAAATATTGTTAGGCCAATGTATTCTCTTATATATGGGAGATTTGTAAATACAAGAGAATGCACTGGCACAGAGTTTATGCGAAAATTTCAGGACGTTCCAACTATCAATCAGACAATAGCCAAATTGAATTTTTGTTTAGTTTTTGTCTTTATAAAGTGCAATCATTATCAATTGTTTGCTTATTTAGACTTATGAAAATTGAATATTTTTTATGTTAGACTCTCAGATAGTTCACTCTCAATAAGAATTGTAAAACAACCCGATTATTATAATGCCTTCATAGTCTGGGGTTGGCTGTGTCAGTACTTTGAGATCTCCGATTTACACGTGACATAAAACAACACATTTATCCTGTCATGACAACACAGTTTCTGGCGACGTTTCTGGCTTTAGAATCTGGAAGGTGATTAAATACTCTGGAAATGCCTGCAAATAAATAATACCACATATTATAATGTATTTGAAGTGATGTGAAACACTCCGGTAGGGTGATCATATAGAAATAATAATAATCAGATAAAATAATAATCAGATATAAATCAAAATAATAAGCATAATCTTGCTCAAAGTAGTTATATTTTACGAATATTAATCCAAATTGACAACACACCGTCATTCTTATATATTAATTAAATGCAATGACTCTCGATGGCAAAATTATTTGTGTTATATTATCGCCAATAGTTGCGCCCTCAATCGAGATGTAAATATTTGCAACTGAGTGCAGTTCGGACGATGTTTTCAATGTGGTATGGTTGATTTCTTTGAAATGTTAGTAGAATGCTATATTCCCCAGGTTGGCATAGTGCCTGAGTACTAACTTATCAATATCACGCACCCGAACAAGTCCATAATATGTCTTTTAGTAAAACACATGATGATATAACACAAGTAGCCAAGAACAAGTTGATGCGCCCAAGTTGTGCCCCAACCACACATTTAATTTTCTTTGGCTTAACGGTGGGAGACTTACCTGCTCTCCTCTATATACAACAAACTCGGGGAATGTGAGACCACCTGAACTGGGTCGTCCTATCACTGAATGGTGGCCTGGCGGGGAGTGTGCCATTTTCATTGCACTGAACTGTAGGAACGACTTCCCTAATGTGACGTTACACAGCAGCAGTTGCCTGAAGTTAATGGAAAACATGTTTACAACCATGGTGAAATAATCACATTGAGCAAAAGATTTAAAAAAAAAGAATTAAGACCATGTAATTTCCACATTTATCCGGTCCATGTGAATGGTCCCGAAACCCTGTGCATACAACCTATTTATTCGTGTTCAATCTGTCAGGAAATATTTTATTGGTACAAAATAAAACAAATTGCAGTATGTTTTTCATTCAAATATACAGTAATGCCCTAAATAATCGACTCCTTAACCACAGCAGAATTACTATTTAGAATTACTATTTAGGGCATTACTGTTCAAATGGACGCGATTGAGATCAAACAGACCCATATCCCAGTACATATTTACAATTCATACTATATTGGTAACTATATTTATAACCCCGACTTTGCAAGAGATAGACTGAAGGAAAATTTATGCAAGTAAGGATTACCTTTATAAAATGATATCGAAAACAAGATATACATGTAACAACAGTGGTTAGAAAAAGGTAGCCGAAGAATAAAAACATAAACAGACAGTGGGTTGAGTCTCGTACAAGTTTTGTACTTGCTCTTGTCTCGTGGCGTTATTGAACCCACTGTTTATGTTTTTATTCTTCGGCTACCTTTTTCTAACAACCGTTGTTAAATGTATATCATGTTTTGGATATCATTTTATAAAGGTAGTCCTTACTTGCATCAATTTTCTCTCAGTCTATCTCTTGCCAAGTCGGGGTTATAAATTGATGCAATGTGGTGCAATAACATTGGTAAATATATTGTTTTGTCAAAACATTATTCGTTAACTTTAATTAAACAACTATGGTTATAATAAACATAGTTGGTGTTCCTTAATTTTAATTTCCAGGACACGATAGTCTCTTCACCTGGAACTATTTTTTATAGTGCGCATGTAGACACCAAGTAAACATCTACGCACTTTCTTTCACAAAATTTCTTTTAGGTGCGAAGTCTCTCGACAATATTTTCTCCCTCTCCTCGCTTGGATTGCAATGGCTGTCTCAGTAAAAAAATGTGTTGATCGTACTTGATTAGCTGATATCTGACGAAATAATTTACATTGAATCTATCAACTAACATTGGAAATAATAGCAACGGGCCACTGAAATTAGGCCCAAAGGCTCAAATACACAGATGCTTGCTATTACAAACAATACTGATGGATATGGTAGACATCACACTTCAGGAAGCTTTTATTTGACTTGTTTAGCTCCTTCACTAAATGTCAGGACAGATATCTTTCGATCGACTCAACATTTAATTTATATTTCTTTGTGCATACCAGTAATTTGCGTTTATCCACTGGTTTATCTACAATATTTTGTGACATTGAAAAACTAAATTTGTCAAGTTAGAAATTAGCTTACCGATTGAGAGGTGGTGTGCTTCGATGACGTGAGCCACATAAATAATAAATTATAAAAACACGAGACCTAATTATTCTCAATTGTTTTTTTGCCGGAGACACGGGAAATTTACTTTGCATGCCCCATTATTGTTAGTTTAGCACTGTTGTTGGCAAATCTTGGTATTTAAACCCATGCAATTTTCAAACATATGTTTCTAATGAATCAGCCCTCGAAATTAGTTACCTCAAAAAAATGATGTCATAGAAAAAGCCTTAGAAGCCAACTTAGAATTTCATGCAATTCTAAAGCAATACCGTAGAAGAAAAATTCTAATTTCAAGGGCTGAATGAGAATTTCATAACACAATATTACAACCTCATTTTTTTTTTTGTATCAATGTATCTTCACTAATCTGGGAAACAGTCTCCAAGCAGAGCTAACTAGACAAATTAAATTCATTAAAATTTACTTCAAATTTAGTTTCTGCAAACAGTGGAATAAAATTTTCATTCTGTATAAGCCTGCAAATAGTATGTCTGTCATTTGCAGAATGAGATCGCCAGAGGGTCAATTTAGTTACGCTGTCCCCCATGGTGGGCTAGCATCACCAAATTCACCCTCTAGGAAGCTCATTCAGCTTAGGCATAAACTGCTATGGGATAGCTAGGATCATATTGAAGTTCCCCATTGGAAGGTGGTGATGTTCAGCCATTAGTCACCTCGATTGTGCATTTTATTTTCTGTAAATTAGGGGATATAGAAACTTCCCAGAAGGGGAAAAAGCAACTAAAACAATGTTAATTTGAGACTATAGATATTTCCCAGAAGAGATGAGGCCTAAGCAGAATGAGGTCCCTAGAGGGGTGAATATGGTGATACTAGCCCGCTCTGCAGGATAGCATCAATAAATTTACCCTCTAATGACATCATTCTGCAAATGAGAGACACTATTTGCAGGCTTGTGTCCACAACTCCATAAACATGAATAGCTCACCTGTGACAGATATAACATGAGCGATCTTTGTGCTGTGGGCACCCAGTACCGCCTCCGATTCCGTACACATATTGGTTACTCTTGGAAGAATTCTCAGCAAAATAAATACCTGTATGAAGAAAGTTATAGCAATTAATAACAAGTAAACATCAACTGGTAAAGTTATGCTTATAGATATATACACAGTAATGCCCTAAATAATAAACTCCTTAACCGCAGCAGAATTAAGGAGTCAATTATTTAGAACATTACTGTAAAAAAAATCCACAATTACTAGGAATATCATATTCTTACCCAACTCATTTACATGGATTTATCATATAATTAGCCCCTAAACCCAGCCTCATGTAATTTTTTAAGGCACACATGTATTATCAGCATGCACAGTGATGTCGATATCAATGCCTGAACTTTATTATTATGTTAATTAAAATTTATTATGATATTTGATTTGTGTTGGGTTATTTAGAGTTGACTGTGAGATAAACATGGGTGATAAGGGTGGTTGATTTTGTCAACATGAAAAGACATTTAAAATGGAACTATATTTTTTCTTGAAGGTGTCTTTACCTCCTCTTTGGGGTGTGATTAGGAAATCAATAACTTTTTTAAACCTCAGTTGTTTCAAGATCGTTTTTCTTGCAAAGTGTGATCAAATGGATCTCAAATTCATCGTTATTCTATACAAAATTTATTAACCTCGTCCACTAAATTTTATTGGAGCCTCGCTAAAGCTCGACTCGAATCAAATTTAGTGCACTTGGTTAATAAATTTCTAATAGAATTGCGACTAATTAGAGATCCTCTATATATATATAGCCACAATGCCCAGGGTGTCTCATACTACCGTCATTGGCTTCGGCTGCACATAAAAAATTAACCAGACAACAATGCACAAAAACCTGAATGAATGTCCACATGTCTGTCTAAATAAATACTTCTCTGACATCAAACATGGCCACCAGAGGTCAGTTGTCCCCTCCATACAGGATGGACATAATCTAAAGACGCTAAAATATCGCATTATTGTTATCATTAAAGGGGTACTGTACACTCAGTCCGACCATTAATGGGACCATCTCCTTTTATACTCAACAGAATATATGCAACAAATTAATGAATTTGAGCCATGGATTAGTGCAAAATACACTCATGATTGATGCAAACATGGTAATTATAACGAAAAGGAATTTATGACTCCAGTCATAAATTAATTTTTATTATAATTACCATATTGTTTGTATTGTTCATATGGTAAATGAGTGTATTTTGCATTCATCCATGGCTTAAATTCATTCATTTGTTGCATATATTCTGTCGAGTATAAAAGGAGATGGTCCCATAAATGGTCGGATTTAGTGTACAGTACCCCTTCAAGTCCAACCCAGCCACAGATTATAGCATCTCAAGCTCAAAGAAAGATATATATCAGTGCATTAATACTACTCTTCTCACACACAACCAGGCCTCAAAATATGGTGCTGGATATTTTGCAGAATGAGGTCCCTAGAAGTTGAATTTAGTGATGCTACCCCATACAGCGGGCTAGCATCATTAAAATCACCTTCTGTGGACCTCATTCTGATTAGGCCTCATCTTCTAAGTCTTTCAACTTCATCTGTGGCGGTCTTTTGGTCGCCCGCAACATTATTTTTAGGTTATGTAAATATTCTATTTCAGGATTCGTTATGTATATAAATATTTTATGATTTTCTATATAAATGTCCCATCTCAAAAACACAGCTGATGGGAGCCATATCCACAATAAAACAATGTCTTCATCTTTCTTCACTCTAACCCTGGGTCGTTATGCATAAATATACATTCGCACGTAGTCGTGTGTTTTTATGCTTAACGTCACAGACGATAATTGCTTCCTAGTTCAAATAGTTAATTTGGTTACGATTATAAGAACCGGAAGTTGCGCAGTGTAACGTTAAATCAGGTCCGCGCACACATTCGAAAGACGCTGTGCAATCAACGATATAGATTCTAAGAACAGCCAGCATCGCAAGACAGCGGCTGTTACTTCATTACGCTAATTACTAATTAAACATTCTCATTGGTTGATGAGTTATTACGAGGGGGGACAGCTTGAGAAATCTAAAAGCTAATAGGATAGCGTCCTTTCACAAGAACTATCGTTGGGTGTAGGACGCAAAAAGTTTTCGTCGTGGTTTTTCCTTGCTTTCTAAGTTTCAACACGTTTTGTTTAAATTCACAAACTTTTACAACACACAATTTTTAGTTTCTTGGCCCACCACCACCCCATAGAGCACCACCTTTTCTTCAGAGGCGGTTGGCGGTCTTTTGGTCGCCCGCAACATTATTTTTAGGTTATGTAAATATTCTATTTCAGGATTCGTTATGTATATAAATATTTTATGATTTTCTATATAAATGTCCCATCTCAAAAACACAGCTGATGGGAGCCATATTCACAATAAAACAATGTCTTCATCTTTCTTCACTCTAACCCTGGGTCGTTATGCATAAAGTATCTTTATTATCAAATTAACAAGATTTTAGTTTTCATTGTGTTCAAAGCTGTATTTTTTATGACTTCAAAGTGTCTTATTGGGACATATAATTAATGCTAGTAGAAAGGTAGTTCAAGTATTTATCAACACATTTCGATCCCGGAAAAATTCAAAAGCGAATATTATTAGGTGCATTTTGGAGCGTAAACCACCAAGTGGTTTTATAACACTGAATAAAACACTTGACATGCACACATACCAGCTCCGAACATCCCTCCAATATATGCATGCCTCTCGTCAAAACCTTTATGAACAATGGCATTGATGAATGGGGATCCATGGAACAACAGGCGTTCGTTTGGCTGTCCGTGGTTCTCTTCACCAACTTCTTTCTTTCTGTGACCATATCTCTCATGCAACCTCTTGTTCCTTATTTTCTGTATCTGGATTTATAATAGAAAATTTAAAATACAATT
Organism: Siphonodentalium dalli; assembly: GCA_032622095.1. NCBI lineage: Eukaryota > Metazoa > Mollusca > Scaphopoda > Gadilida > Siphonodentaliidae > Siphonodentalium > Siphonodentalium dalli. The sequence continues at coordinate 105,785,247 of CP136062.1, forward strand.
GGCCATATTGGATCAAATAAGGTCAGGCTCCTAAAATGATGTATCTTCCAAATTTCAAATTTTACAGGAGATACAAACGAGAGGCCGATCATGATCGGCAGATGTTAACCCATCCCTTGGCGATAATAAATTACTCTGATCGGAATCATAAATGAGAGTTTTGATGTTGAATTATAGAGTATACTGTTATGTACTATTATAGACAATGTACATAACACAAATTATTGGAATTTATGGGTCACTACATTTATATAAGAGAATGCACTGGAACAGGATCTGTAATGCTGCACCACCACAGCCTTGGGTTAAATGTGAAAAGGTGACCTGGACATGGAATACTTGGTCAAGAGATTCCAATTTAAGTTTACAATAATAATGTATCAAATTCTACCAACAACAGCCATCAAGATAAACACCTCACCGCTGACCCATTAGTATCAATTATACAGCAGAGCTGTCAACAAATCACAGGCATTGTTTATGTTAAAGGCTGGCATCTCTATGAAACCAATAACATTTATAATGACCTCAGACAATCTGTAGAGTGAGGTTCTAGTCTACTGTTAACAGCATGTGATGTGTATTGTTGAAACTTTTTTTAAATTAGATACCATAGCTTTCTTTATCTGCACATTGGCATAAGAGACATCAGAAAATAATATAGCCATATTAATAGCTAAGTAGTCCAAAGGCATGGGATGGAATTAGTGAATTGGGTTTAATGTCACTCCAAACAAATTTACCAGTACATAACACAATATTTTGGACCGATTTAAACCAAATTTGGTGTGGTGACTCGGGTACCCTTGGCAGAGTTATAATGGTCTTAGTTTTTCAAATTTTGTTAACTTTAAAAAAAAAATGTTTTATTATTTAAAAAAATATATTTTATTATAATTTTGGTTTTATTTATTTATTTTTTGTTGTTAAATTGAGCAAGGAATTCAATCTAAATTTTTTTTTTTTTTTTTAAGAGTGAATATTTTTTCGAAAAAGGGCCATAACTCAGTTAAAAATAGTCGGATCAAATCCATATTCCAACTCGATCTGTCTTTTGTGCTGAGAAATTCATATACAAAATTTGGTTCCGATCAGATAGAAAATGTTCGAGTTATCGTACCATGCGTAATGTGTCTACGGACAGACAGACGACGGACGGACTAACGACAAGTGGTCAATCCGGACATTGACACTATGTTTACCATACAATGGTATGGGTAAACATAAAAACTATTGATCTCTGGAAATATATTTGGTATCTACCGATACCTTTACATAATAATCCTTTAGTTTGAGAGTTGATGTCATCTTGTGTTTACCACGCATGGAAAAATACTACAAAATGACTCATTTAGAGTTATCAGTTTTCACTTTACTGCATCACTGCTTTGTTGCCATGTAGCTCATTCAACTGAGATGAAGTTTGACTCACTTTGATCATATTGTATCTGTTGAAGATGCCACCAACGGAATCCTTGTGGTCTTTGACTGTACTCTGCATCTAGAAGGATGGAAACACTGAATCAGTATACAGGAAGCTGGAGATTTAGACTCCTTGTGAGATGTAATTTAAGGCCATTAAAAAAAATATTTGTGTTCTCAGGCAATCAGATCTTAATTTTGAGATGAGGGAGCCTCCCTCCCTCATCTCAAAATTAAGATCTGATTGCCTGAGAACACAAATATTTTTATTTTTTTCTCAAAATCAGGAAAAAATACTCCAGAAAAAAAAAAAAATCATTTTCGTTGTTCAAATACAATATTTTGTAACAGAAAATATTGAAAACATTTTTGATAAGGCTTTTTAAAAGAAATTTTCAGTGACGAGGGAGGTGCCTGAGAACACAGAATTTGTTTTATTTTGCCTGAGGGATGTGACAATAATCATATGTATGCAGTGATAAATCACACGAGATACTGAAATCCCAAGTGATGCCATGCACAATAAAGGATATTTGATTTAATTCAGCCAGGAAAATAAGCTATCTTTAATTAGACTTTAATTAATGAGACGAAAAATTCCTAAAAACAATCAGTCTTATTTTCACTGCAATGAATGGTGGTATCAATCGACATATAATCGACTCCTTAACCACAACAGAATTATGGGTAATTTTTCAGGATTTAGTCGGAAATATGGCTTGTTGCCATTCATGGGAAAGCTCTCGGGGAGAGCTTTCCGATGAATGGCAACAAGCCATATTTCCGACTAAATCCTGAAAAGATACCAATAATTCTGCTCTGATTAAGGAGTCGATTATTTTATGTTGAGTGCATATGAATGCTCTTTCCATTGATAAATAATGTCAAAATTTGAAGTTGACAAAATATGTAGCTTTAAAATTTATAAATTACCTGTTCATCAACGGTAATGTATTCTGCATCTTCAGGTGTCAGATCGAGGAGAACTGTACCATGACCAGGCATGTTAGCGTAGATGGAACCTGTCAATAGAGAGCATATATGGATTTATTAGACTATTTTGTAAAGGTTTTTCATATAAACACCTCAAGTTGGTTCTTATTGAAGGGAAGATTGTTCCGATCTGTTTAAAGCTTTCAGTGTGTCTCTTTCTATACTATTTGGATGATGCCAATAGCTTCTTTTAAGACAGCTACTACTGCTTTTGGTATTCAATACAAGCGCTGAGGGTGTACATTTATTAAAGCTCGCATATTGCGCTTAGACATCCAAACAGATTTGTTTTTTTGGCACTCGGCAAAAGCCGATGTTCAACCGCGAGGTCCGATGTTAATCCGATGGGCTATTATCAACCGTTGGCCAATTGCGATTATCAGAACATCACTAATAATTCTGAGGCTGATTGTCAGGAATGTTATGAGGGTGTCAAACTCATTTAAATATGAGTGTGAAGAACAACTCAGTGATGCATATAATACTATGACAAGCTGAATTAACTCTGAATATAACCGCATGCCTTTGCAAGGAGTGGAAGTTTTAGGCTAGACTTTGTGGCACCGTGCTCTCATTATAAAGAATGGATATTTGTACAAATGGCTGCCACTTCCCTGTGCGGTAGCTGAGCACGGTCATAACATTTAGTGTCATTGACCATACTTTTGAAGATTGCTCACCCGGCCCCTTTGGCCACAGGTGCCAAACCACCAAGGAGAGGTCTACCTGTCATTAACCGAGAATTCTGACATTTGAATATGACCAAATGTCCAGAATATGTGAACATGTTACCTCTTAATGAACCCAGTGATTTCATATTTGGAAAGTCGACTCTTCCCATTCAATTGTTCATTCAAGTGTGTCGTTTCTCACCACATATCATTAGTCATAATATATGTTGGTAACATGTATCTTTCCAAAGCTTTATAGCACGCTGACTACCACATCTCAAGATATCCTCGTAAATATTAGGGGTCGGGGGACCTTACTTTTTTTTTAGGTGTTTATTAAAGTTAGAAGCAACTAAAGTAAATCGTATTTCTCGAAAATTTCCTTGAGACTTATTACTCTGGGCTGAAAAATAATTTTTTCACTGAAGTAATTTAATAATAGTTGCCTTAAACGGACATCATAATTTGTACAACCATGTCACTGAGAAGAAAATAGTAAGACTTTATTCTTATATTTATTATTGATAACTCTCTAATGATGAGATTTTTGCATGTTGAACACTTTGTTATGTAAACAATGCTGTTACAGTGCCAGCCATTTATCAACAAACAATTGAAAAAATTCTGATAAAATCGTGGTCTACTTCACAAAAGGTTTGAGCAATTTTAAGAAAACACAGATTTTCCACTAAAACAATTGATTTTCAATTACATTTGACAATGTTTTGATGATAAAATGGCTTTCACTGTAACAGTATTGTTTACATAACAATGGTTTCAAAATGCGAACTCTCATCACTAGAGAATTATAAATAATAAAAATAAGAACAAACTTTATCTATTTTTCCATGTTATTGTCAGTGATGATGGTTCTACAAATCTTTCTGATTTTTCACATTTACCCACTGCGAGTGCCTTGTGTCATATTAATGTGATTCTGCTCACAATGCACTATGCACATGGGGTGTTCAAGAAAGAAACATAAGCTGATGACTGACACACAAACAGATAATACAATTGCAGAAGGATTTCTATTTTAGGCGGGAAATGTTCAAATAATAAGTTCAACAAATGGCCATAGGCTGTTCGTTGAACTTATTTAAAATCTAAACATTTTCTGAGGGAACTACTCGTCAATGAGTATAGTATAGATAGAGTTAACTCACCTTCTGGATGTCGATAATCTAAAATGAGTATAAAATACAAAGTTGTTATTGTTATTGTTAAATACAAAATTGTTATTTCACAATGATGGCAATCATTGCCAAGAAATGAAACACAAAAAGTGAGAAATCATATTTTTTGTAATTTTTTTACACTGCTGTTTGCCATTTTTCGAAATGCAAAATCAATTCGGATTTAGCAAGCAAATTTGAGCAAAAATACAATCATTTGGCAGAATTTTTTTTCTAGAAATGCTTAGTTTAGACGTTGGACATAAAAACCATGTTGTGATCTGTGATCCATTAACTGTCAGATACAATGGTTCCTCTATTGTAAAATTGGCACAATATTAACCATTCCATGACTGGAGCTTCTTGAAATTTTGCAAAAACTCTGTGCCAATGCATTCTCTTATATATTTGAGTCTCCCATAGGCAGCTTCGGATATATAAGAGAATTCATAGGCCTTGTAAGCCTTGACCTTGTAAGCCAGTGCATTCTCTTATATTTGTGAGGCTCCCTATGGGAGACCAGCATATATAAAAGAATGCATTGGCCTAACATTATTTACGTTGACCTTGTAAGCCAGTGCTTTCTCTATTATATGTGAGACTCCCTATGGGAGACTCGCATATATAAGAGAATGCACTGGCACAGGATCTTTAATGCTGCACCAGCGTAGCTCCAGTTAATTACGTACTGATATCTTTCTTCTCAACATTTAGCTTCTTAAATACACACCTTGGCTGTTAAGTAACTTTTCGACAGCTTTGAGAATTTTATGACGATGTCCGTAGGCATTTATTCCTATTTCTTTCAACTCATCATGTCCCATTTCAACAAGAATATCCATAGAAATTTGTTCCTTTTCGAATATGTCTTTGAGTTGTTCCAAACCCATGTTTCCGAGGAGGGAAGATACACTGACGGACTGGAAGTTGCGTTCTCCTTCTGCGACTGTTCGCTCTGGGCATCCATCAGCGATGTGTGAGCTCATACTGTTACCACCGACAGCACCAAGAAGTGAGTCTGAACTCAATCTACAATACATGTGCATGTAAGTTAAATAAAAATTCAAACGTTTTCCATAATAACAACTTCTTTTTCTAAAAAAAAAAAAAAAAAGCATGACGTGAAATTGACTCTAAAAGACTATAAAGCGCAGTAAAATATGCATATAAAAATAGATGTTAGCAAAATAAATTTCATTTGCAAAGCTCGGTAAAATATGCATATAAAAATAGATGTTAGCAAAATAAATTTAATTTCAAATGGTAAATTGTACACCTAGACTCTTAAAGCTAAGCAAACAGATGAACAGAAAACCAGATCTCTTGAATTTCATACTCGGAACTGCTCATATTTTGGTTATGCGACCTAGTGACATACACTATTTTACAGGGGTGAGGTGCTCACAGATTATTTGATTAGTTCTATGATAGTGTGCTATTCATATGACAACAATAGAGTACTGTACTTACGAGCTAGATGAACCGGAGCTTGTATTTGGCAAGGAATTTTTGGGCAAAGATGGTGGTAGAACTGTTGGCGGCATCGCATCTTGTAACAAAGCCTTAACATCATCAGCCTGAAATAAACGAGGTAAATGAACCTTTACCCTTACTTTACTGAATGAATTCTCCCATTCAGTTCAGTTATAAAAGTATACCCATTCAAATCAAATATTTTTTACCCCCAAAGCCAAAGAAATAGTAATGTAGGAGTGTCTGATCGGATTGAGTAGCTTTAACAAGGAAACTAAGAACAAAGTAAATCTATTTTTCATGTAATTGTTGATGATACTAGTACTTAGTTGTTTTACAGACTTTTATGTGAACCCTTTCATGAGGTGAGCTGTGCTGGTGCAGCATTAAAGATCCTGTGCCAGTGCATTCTCTTCTATATGCGAGTCTCCCATAGAGAGTCCCATAGGGAGCCTCGCAAGTCTCCCATAGGGAGCCTCGCATATACAAGAGAATGCACTGCTTACAATGCAAGGCCATAGGAAGTTGATTCTCTGTTTCTCAGACACCGCCGCCCCCCGAAAAAATACGCCGCTGGGTACTTTTTATAGCCTACCAAAAATAACGAGAGGCCGATCACGATCGGCAGATGTTTAACCCATACCTTGGCGATTAGCCATAACTGATAATTTGTCAAAGATATGATCACAGGAATTAATCCATATATCAGTACCCAACTTGAAATCAAAAGCTCAAATAATTTGTCTTAAGAAAGGGTTAAGGTACATTGTATTTGGGGTGAAGAGGAGTAGTTTTAAATCTCATAACTCTGTCCCTATTCACCCAAGGACCTCTCACTGTGAGATCCAATGGTTTAGTGATTTCGGAGGACATGTTTAGGAGTTTAAGTTAACTCATTGGAAGCAAAAGTGATAAATCCCTATCTGCCACTTTTGACATGCCAGATATTTATCAAAATTTATTCACTTCTGAAGAGAAATTATAATTTGTTGACAAGCCAGACTGCTTAGAATGACATACATGTAGGGGATTCCATCTCATATTTGAATGGTACTTTAATTACCCCCCCCCCCCCCTCCCCATTCTCCCCAGTTATTTGTTTATCAAACATGGACAGATATAAGATCAGATCTGACCTGTGTATTAATTAAGATTAAGTGTTTCATAACAGGGGTGTATGGTTTTCAATAATATATGTAGTTTATACAATTCAAAAGTATTACCTATATAATGTTATACAGACATAATATGATGAGGATGCTGGCCCCTATGACCACTAAATTGTTCATATAAAAGTAAGTAAGTTAGCCCTCAATTAAATGGTTTCACACATTACAATGTTTTACAAGTAGCTTGGACACTAAAAGACACAACCTTCAATGTTAATCTTTTAAGTGCTCTGTGGCCCCTAAAATTCAATCAACCATGAAAATATGAACAAATGGGAAAATAAGGTTCCTGGAAATACTAACATCTACCATATTGATTTTCAAAACAAGTCATCACTTATAATAGTCTTGTATATTTATCTGCCTGTTTCCCATTGCATAGATAAATCATATTGGCTATCAGCTGTTATTTTAATTCCAAATTGAAAGCACGTGTCTGAAGTGTTAATATATTTTTCAAAAATCAATTAATCAGTCAAAACCAAAATTGATAGAAGTGAATAGTGTGCAAAGATACCCAATAGATATTAAGAGATATGAGGAAGAGTCCATGTACATTATAGCATGTGTCTATGGAAACCTTGGAAAGGGTTAATTATTTTTGAAGCAAATTAATGGAATTTAGAAGACACTTATATAGGTGAGGGGGGCCCTTATCTCACCCTGTAATGAAATTTCAAGAATAGGAAAAACACCAGCCTTATGCTGCCATTAATCAATTTGACAGTTAGAATAAACAAACAGCCAGCCACCAGTGTTGTTTATCTTGACCCACTAGAGCTCTGTATCATATGTCATCACTCATTTCATAATAGATTTCACTTGGAATGACAACATCTATAAAATATCCTCTCATATACTCTGGATGTTGGGTGATCACATGGTAATTTATTGATATCATTATATTACATGAAACTATTGCAATAAAATCTTCATATTTTCAAAACAGGATATCACACCTAACTAATCGTATAAAACTAAAATAAATGAAAGAGTCAATTTTTTTTTTATTATTTAAATTTTTTTCTATTGTTATTAAAGTTCAAACAAAATTTAATATTTGTATATGCTAAATTTAGCAAGCAGCTAAATCTAAAAAAAATCGAATTTTTTTTCTTCAAAAAAAGGGTCAAAACTCCTTTAAAATTAATCGGATCAAACCCATATTCGAACTCGATCTGTATTTTGGGCTGTGAAACTCACATACCAAATTTGGTTCCAATCATATAAAAAATGTTTGAGTTATGCCAGAATGCGTGAATTCTAAGTTGAAAAAGGGCCATAACTCTGTAACAAGAACTCGGATCAAACCCAAATTCGAACTCGATCTGTATTTTGGGCTGAGAAAGCCTTATCAAAAATTTGGTTCCGATCGGATAAAAAATGTTTGAGTTATCGCATTACTCGTAAAGTGTCTACGGACGGACAGACAGACAGACGGACGAACGACGAGTGGTCAATACGGACGACACTATGTTTACCATACTATGGTATGGGTAAACATAAAAAGTATAATTCATCCCGCCGCTCGCAATCCGTGAAGTTCGCAATCGACCATTGTTAACAGGTGTGGATAAAGAGGCGCAACTCTATCTCATAATTCCAATCTTTTAATAGATCGAACAAGCCGATGTCCGGAATCTTAATCGAACGCGCCCGATCTACTTCCGCTAAAAGAATGGTTGCAATTCTGAATGTTTGCGTGTGGGACGGCAACAAATATCTTATCCCCTGGACTATAGTGAGTGTTGAGATCGATGAAACATGTCGGAATTTATCGGAACGGATAACGTCCCAACACGGCGGAAGCATCAAATCCATTTCTGTTGGAAAAAACAAAACATCAGACTTCGACTTCGTCTCACCTGAACTGAAAGCCACACAGGTTGCAGACATTTTTGGCTTTTATTTTAAGATCACGGTGACCACCAATACTTCTTCAAGTACTTGTCAACGTGCAACTACCAGTGCGGATGCACCAACGAAGTCTGCATTCAGTGTTCTTATGGAAAAGACTTTCCAGCTTCCAAAGTTATGAAAGTTTAATATATTTTGTTTTTGTCTTGTATTGACACATTCAAAGATGGCTTAGTGAAGCCTGACAAGTTTCAGTATTAATAAAATTTCATTAAAATCAAATCAAGTAGTCATGTTTCAATGTCCGAACATTGTTTTTACAATTTTAGGATAAACAAATAAAAACCTGCCTGCCGGGAAATTTTGGTCATAAAATATGGTAATAAAAACCTGCCTGCCGGTAAATTTTGGCCATAAAAAATAAATATAAAAATCTGCCTGCCTGCCTGCTTTGGGAAAAAAAGTGTCTGAGAAACAGAGAATCAACTTCCTGTGGCCTAAAGGAAAATATTATTATGATGCCAATGTATTCTCTTATATATGCTAGGCTCCTAATAGGAGACTCGCATATATAAAATAATGCATGGACACAGGGTTTTTCGCAAAATTTCAGGAAGCTCCAGTCATGGAAAGATTATTTTGCATAAAGCCACTTCAAAGGCCTTTAGTCCCTTTAACCCTTTCAGTGCCAAGTCTGATTTTTGTATCAACCCATATTTCCTTGATCATTTTTCAAATTTATTGATTATAATAATGTGATACATTGATGGAAAGAGCTCTAATCTTTGAGCTCTTTCCATCAATGTATCACATTATTATAATCAATAAATTTGAAAAACGATCAAGGAAATATGGGTTGATACAAAAATCGGACTTGGCACTGAAAGGGTTAAAGCAGCTTCAGAACTTTATCTAGTTTCCTATGAAACTATTTAGACATCAAAACGTAAATGTGGTCTTTGTACAAAACACATCTTGATTACTCGACTCATAACTAAACATATGATATAGATGCATGTGCTTTGCTATGGTAGTTTTCCATTGAAAACTCTCGACCAACCAATTCATTCATTTTGCAAAGAAAATTACAATGGTTTATAAATATATTTTGTTCTAAAATATATGTCCATTTCCATTGGTATCATACATATTGGTACGTCAGACAGTTAAGATATATTTATCACTTCAGAATATATAAAATACTGAAATACTGGACATTTACACTTTTTAAAAATGAGGCAATTTTGTAACAAAGAATGTTGTACTCACTGTAGCCAGATCAAGTGGAGTTTGGCCTTCTTGGTTCTTCATTGTTGGATCAGCCCCATGTGCTAACTGTGAAACAATTAAACAGTATATCAGAATAATTAACCAATTTGAACATGATGCAATCAGTTATTTCATAAGGAAGTCGTCATAAAACAGTAACTTCTGAATAATATATTTATATATTAAAGCAGCAAAACTTATTATTGAAAGCATATAAAATTTGAATTAATTGACATATCTGTATTAATCAATAACAACCACATAATGTACCTTTCAATCACATATTTTCACAATGTGATTTGCATTCCTTTGGAAGCCCTCATGCTAAACATCTATATATACCAAATTTTATTGAATTATGAGAGATTTATGTGGATTGACAAAACATCTATATTTCCATATAAACAAAGAAGAACTCTAAAATGGAAACTGACTAAAAACAACATCATTTCATATGTTCCATATAAAGTGTTCCATACTAAATAATTTCATTGAGATTGGACAACTAGTGAGAGACATATCTGCTCAGATGGATGCACTGACAGATGTAGCATGTAATTCTGTACACACCCAATATTCAAGTGCAGGAATAAAAAGGATAGGGTGTGCATCATCAAACCAAGATTGATATAAGAAACTGACCAGTAAAGCACATAGCTGTGTGCGGCCTTTCTGAGCTGCTTCATGGAGTGGTGTGAACCCCCATCGGTCCTGTGCATTCACTCCGGTATCAAACTTTATCAACAGCTGGGCAATATCAACATGCTGCAAATAAAGAGGAAAACTTTCAAACCTATTCACTATTTGATTTTCTCGAGCAGAATGAGCATCAATATTAGTAATGTTCAATCACATATATACACAGAACGACACGATGTGTAAATGGGTTTGTCGATACGCACGAGTTCTGTCGCGGAAGGTTAGAACGAGAGGCGCTTGCGCCTCGAGTTCTATCCTTCCGCGACAGCAAGAGTGCTGTATCGACAAACCCATTTACACATCGTGTCGTTCTGTGTTTATTACACGCTTCGCGTCCTAGAATCCATGCATAAAAAATACAGGATTAGAAGGTTTATTTATGCACATAAGAGGGCGTGTTATGAAGCATTGTGGAGTGGGACGAGACTTACTCCATATTATGAAGCATTGTGGAGTGGGATGAGACTTACTCCATATTATGAAGCATTGTGGAGTGTGACGAGACTTACTCCATATTATGAAACATTGTGGAGTGGGACGAAACTTAGCCCATATTATGAAACATTGTGGAGTGGGACGAGACTTACTCCATATTATGAAGCATTGTGGAGTGGGACGAGACTTACTCCATATTATGAAGCATTGTGGAGTTGGACGAGACTTACTCCATATTATGAAGCATTGTGGAGTGGGACGAGACTTACCACATATGATGAAGCATTGTGGAGTGGGACGAGACTTACTCCATATTATGAAGCATTGTGGAGTGGGACGAGACTTACCCCATATGATGAAGCATTGTGGAGTGGGACGAGACTTACCCCATATTATGAAGCATTGTGGAGTGGGACGAGACTTACTCCATATTATGAAGCACTGTGGAGTGGGACGAGACTTACTCCATATTATGAAGCATTGTGGAGTGGGATGAGACTTACCCCATATTATGAAGCATTGTGGAGTTGGACGAGACTTACTCCATATTATGAAGCATTGTGGAGTGGGACGAGACTTACCACATATTATGAAGCATTGTGGAGTGTGACGAGACTTACTCCATATTATGGTGCATTGTGGAGTGGGACGTGACTTACCACATATTATGAAGCATTGTGGAGTGGGACGAGACTTACTCCATATTATGGTGCATTGTGAAGTGGGACGAGACTTGCCCCATATTATGGTGCATTGTGGAGTGGGACGAGACTTACTCCATATTATGGTGCATTGTGGAGTGGGACGAGATTTACTCCATATTATGGTGCATTGTGGAGTGGGACTAGACTTACCCCATATGATGAAGCATTGTGGAGTGGGACGAGACTTACCCCATATGATGAAGCATTGTGGAGTGGGAATAGACTTACCCCATATTATGAAGCATTGTGGAGTGGGACGAGACTTACTCCATATTATGAAGCATTGTGGAGTGGGACGAGACTTACTCCATATTATGAAGCATTGTGGAGTGGGACGAGACTTACCCCATATGATGAAGCATTGTGGAGTGGGACGAGACTTACCCCATATTATGAAGCATTGTGGAGTGGGACGAGACTTACTCCATATTATGAAGCATTGTGGAGTGGGACGAGACTTACTCCATATTATGAAGCATTGTGGAGTGTGACGAGACTTACTCCATATTATGAAGCATTGTGGAGTGGGACGAGACTTACCCCATATGATGAAGCATTGTGGAGTGTGACGAGACTTACTCCATATTATGAAGCATTGTGGAGTTGGACTAGACTTACCCCATATGATGAAGCATTGTGGAGTGGGACGAGACTTACCCCATATTATGAAGCATTGTGGAGTGGGACGAGACTTACCCCATATTATGAAGCACTGTGGAATTGGACTAGACTTACCCCATATGATGAAGCATTGTGGAGTGGGATGAGGCCACCTTTATCTTGAGCATTAACATCAGCACCATTTTCCAAGAGAAACTCAGCCACCTCTACATTATTGTAACCAGCTACAAAAACAAAGAATAATAGTTTAATGATATAAGTTTTGGCGGACTTAAAATTAGACTTTATGACATATGTATATCTAATGTTTGTATCAAAACAGTTTCTGATCTTGTATCCATTAATGTGTTACTCTACACTAAATTCGGCCATTTATGGGACCATCATCTTTTATACTCAACATGAATTAGTGTAAAATACACTTGTGTGCTCTATGAACCATGCAAACAACATGACAATTTTTATGAAACTTAATTTATGACTCCATATGACTAAATAAGCATATTACCTGCAAGGTGGAGTGGTGTTGAGTTTCTCCCATTGACATCTCTACAGTTGATATTTTCTTCACCAGCAAGTTTTTGAACTCTAGCTAGGTTTCCTTTCTTTGCTGCATCCAGAAGTGCAGCATCACCTTTAAAATGTAAACTTATTAGGAAAATCTCCTTTAAAATAAAAAATCATTAGGAAAATCTCTTTTAAAAGAAAAATTAACAGGAAATTCTCCTTTAAACAAAACTTATCAAGAAAATCTCCTTTAAAACGCAAACTTATTAAGAAAATCACTTTTAAAACAGGGGAGGGTGTCGGAAAATATTTTCCGGCACATATGCTGATTTTTAACTTTCGACCCTTTTTGGGACCCACCCCCCGCGTCCAAATTTTTTTCCGTTTTCGCCAGTTTTTTGGACACCCACCCCCCCCCTTTTAACACTAAAACAGAGATTTGCATGGGGAAATTCACTGTGAACAGCTGTATATGAATTTCTGTGCATACTATTTGTCATGGATGTTAACAATGACATGTAAATAGGAACGAGTCATTTTGGGGTCATTCGGTCAAAAAAACATGGCTGCCAGCAGCCATCTTGGATTTCAAAATTTGCAACAAAATACAACACAATAACTGCCTGCAGTCAGTTTAGCAGTTTGAATTACATTATTTATCTTATTCTAAGGTGTTTTAAGCCAAACTCATTGCAAAAACAGTCAAAAAACTTGCAGGAACATTTTTTTTGAGTTGCGGAAAAAAATGTTTGTTGGTCCCATCGACCACCCACCCACGTGCCCGGAAATTTTTTTGTTTCCCCACCCCCTCACTGTTTAAAATGCAAAATTATTACGAAAATCTCATTCTCCTTTAAAGCGCAAACTTATTGGGAAAATCTCCTTTAAAATGCAAACTTATTAGGAAAATCTCCTTTAAAACCCAATCTTATTAGGAAAATCTCCTTATGTTGAAAGGACTAGAATAACAAAGCTCCTGCTGTCATTCGCCACCAACTTTACTTCAAATCATACAATAAGGTGCCAAGATATCTCCATAAATAATAATCGCCAGTAAAAGCACTACTGGACAATGTTGTTACCAAGGGAAAGCACATGACAATTCACCTCGAGATAAATGAACTACATGTATTTATGTATTTAAAATGTATCCTTATCATGCTTCAGCTAATGAATTCCTTTCTTCCAATCTCCTACAGCATGCCTATAATCTGATAAATTAAACGAAAAACTTACAAGTAAGAACTCAAACAAGGTGTCTGCATTCCAAAGTAGCATGATCAAGGTTGGGCCCAAAATGTAAATATGAAACAAAATATGTAACCATTTCCTGATAGGAGCTGCACTGGTGCAGCATTAAAGATCCTGTGCCAGTCCATTCTCTTATATATGCGAGTCTCACACAGGCAGCCTCACATGCATAAGAGAATGAACTGGCTTACATGACCAAGGTAAATATTGATTGGCCAATGTATTCTGTGATATATACGAGGCTCCCTATGGGAGTCACATATATAAAAGAATGCATTGGCACAGGGTTTTCACAAAATTTCAGGAAGCTCCAGACATGGAAGGGTTAACTAACCTCTCAGTAGGTCAGCAACATCTGTATCTCCATCTTTGACTAGGTCCAGTGGAGAATTAGAATCCCTGTTCTTTTTATTTGCATCAGCACCATGCTGAAAATGTGGAGTCAAGTTGTTGGAATAATGAAAATACATATTGAATAACTAAATAACTTAAATTTTTCTTTTAAAGTGATGCGAAACACTCCGATGGGGTGGTCAAATAGAAATGGAGAATAATCTTGCTCAAAGTTGTTATTTTTACAAATATTATTCCAAAATTGACAACACACACCGCCATTCTTAAATATTAATAGAATGCAATGACCATTGATGGCAAAATCATTTGTGTTAGCTTATGGCCGATTGTTGTATCCCAAATCGAGATGAAAATATTTACAATTGAGCATAGTTCAGACGATGTTTTCTATGGAGTGGTATAGTCGATTTCTTTGAAATTTACAGCGATGCTAGTAGAATGCTACATTCCCCAGGTTGGCTTAGCACCTGAGTACTAACTTATCACTTTTAAGCACTTGAACAAGTTCATAATATGTCTTTAATGTAATCTAAAGTACATTACTCCCAGGTTTCTAATAAGCATGATGGCCTAATAATAGTGATGGGTGGTGATTTAGGCTGAAATTAATAATGTTGACGACAATTTCACTATATGTCTCACTGCCAAATAATAGTGATCTTTGGGAATTTTCTCCAAAATTAAAGTGATGTGAAACGTAAATTGAACCTCACAATTGAGTTCCCTGCGTTATTCTGTGGAAAGACTGAATAAAATAACCCCCATACACGAAATGCCCTAACCAGATATCAGTTTGTACTAATTATACGGCCACGTAACTAACTATTTACTTTCCCTCAATCGGGACGAATAATTCCACTGTAAACGCGAAATAAATACACTAACGAGTTGTCGTGTGCAGTCGCGGAAACACCCGAACACTTCCGACTTGGTCGGGATTGAGTCGGCTTTCGTTCTCAGAAAATAGCTTCCGTGGAGGGAGGCCGTTTGCTGGAATAGCGTAACATCAGCGTAATAAAACGAAAAACAAGCGGTATAGTCAATTCGAATGGGAGGGATATAAAAGGAATTATTGCCTGAAATCACCAACGGAAGAACATTGACCGAGTTATGAAAGAATTATAATCAAAGTGGTCATGATCGAGCAATGAACAACGGTAACAGTTGAAAATGTTACTATTTATAGAAATTTGTAATCGTTGCAGATCGTTGACCGATTTTATGATCGAACTACAGCAGGTACAGTCTCGTGCAGAAAGAGTTGTCTTACATGTGTATTTCAAACTGTTTAATTACCTGTGCAATGCTACATGTGTGCCATATTGCTATTCACTATTCTAGTACAGACCGTATTTGTTTGGGACAGTGATATAGATATCCATATGGAATTATGTTTTCTTCAATTTTTGAGTTTATATAGGCCCAAATAAATATACCATAAGATGGACTCAATCATTGACAGTTAAAATTGGATGGAAGTAAAGAAGTGTTGTGTATTTGCACTAAGTAAGCGCAATTGCTTTATGCTTAAGCGCAAATATTTGTATGCAAATAAATAATAAATGTAAAAAAGACTCCCATGTGATTTGCTCTAAACTCAAATTAACTCAGGCCATAAAACATTACTCAAACATAGGTGAGGACTCCACCCAGATCCCATACTAAGATGGATGTTCAGACTGAGGAAACCAGTTGGAGATAGGTACATGTATTTGCTTAAGCATAATTCATTTCAATTACGCTTAAGTGTAAATGAAATCCACTTAAGCGTAAATGAGTTGCGCTTAACCGTAATTCATATACACCCCCATTGAACTCCACATACTCAAGCTGAAATGGATGCAACCACATTACTAATGCCAGTAAATTAACATACATCAGATTATACAAATATACATATAAGGTAAGACAGCCGATGAAATTATTGCTCTTAATATAATTCCAATGTATTATGATAACGCTTAAGTCAATTATGCTTAAGCGTAAATGATTACATTAAGCGTAACTGATTTACGCTTAAATGCAATTAGTTAATATAAAATGTGAAAATGAATCATTTGCGCTTAAGCGCAAGTATATGTCTATCAATATATTTGCGCTTAAGCGCAAATACCTAACACTCCCTTTATAATTCCCTCTGATTGTGAATGATAGAGTCCATCTCATAGTATATTATCATGGACCCATAGTAGTAGCCCCATATAATACTGAAACATTGAAGAAAAAATATTTCCATATGCATATATCAGCATCTCTGTCCCTGGTGTCCCAAGAATTGGTGCCTCACTCCCAGAGCTCTAGTATATTTTATTAAAGGGACATCTCCTACACAGATATATACCATTTCCATGGCCATAAATATGGAATTCTGGGTTACTGCATGGGGACTCGCTTCCCTCATATGGTGTACATATTGACTTGAAATTGGGGAAAACCCCAATTTTCATATTATCAGCATCCCTGCCCCCAAGAATTTGTGTCTCCATCCCAGAGATCTAGTATATTTTATAAAAGAGATATATCCTGCACGGGTAGGGTTCTCTATTCCGAAGGTTCGCTATTCCGAAGGTTCACTAATCCGAAGGTTCACTAATCCGAAGGTTCACTAATCCGAAGGTTCACTATTCCGAAGGTTCGCTATTCCGAAGGTTTTCTATTATGGGAGTATTTAGCCAGAAATGAATCAAAATTTGCGCCCCCGTACATTTATACACCCCAATCTAATATCTAATTAGTCCCATATGTCGGTTATTAATAGCAAGAAGACAGTATCAGTTTATCGATTTAATATTATAGAAAGTTGAAAACACAATGACTGAAATAAACTACGAGTTAGAGATGCATTCTACCCGAACTGGCAATCTGTACTTGAAAGAAACATCAACATTAAAATCAATACAAAGTCAGAATTGCAGTTAGGTCCATTCAGCGGTATTCTGCTATACAGTAAGTTATAGCGCTCCAGTATTGATTGACCGTAAGAGCCCCACTGTTATAGTCCGCCTTTAGCATTTGGGACATTATATTAATCAAAATAACTCCTATGTAAATCATTTATAAATCAGATGATTTATTGAAGTTATGTCTACGTAAAATAACACTTCCTAAAACGACATATATGTCGTTTTAGTCCTCAGCCGATAGACGCCATATATGTCGTTCTACTCGCCAAAGGGTTAAATCTCAAGCAAACCCACGAAAACAAAAATCACATTTATTTTTTTAATGTTTTAAGTTATTTTCTTCATAAAAAGAGTCTTCGTACTAAAGAACCATCTCAATACTTTAGAATATAGAATTAACTTTTAAAATAACAAAAACCTTCGGAATAGCGAACCTTCGGAATAGTGAACCTTCGGATTAGTGAACCTTCGGATTAGTGAACCTTCGGAATAGCGAACCTTCGGAATAGAGACATGTTCCCATCCTGCACATATCTCTACCATTTCCATGGTCATAAAAGAGATATTGGGGTTACTGGGGGGGGGGGGGGGGGGGTGCTTCCCTCATATGGTGGGTCTGTGCCATTTAAAATTAATTCAGGGGGGTGATATCAATGCATATTAATTTTTATTTGCGCAAATGATTTACACTGAAGCGCAAATGATAGATGTTATTTTGCGAAATATTTGCGCTTGATCGTAAATGAATAATAAATGTGAAATGGGTATCCCATACATGAAATGCCGTATCTATATGCTATAGCGCGTATATCCTACAGGTCTGGGTGAACCACCGATCAATCAATAACAGCCCGATCGGGCTAAAGTAGACCGATCAGTCTAAAATAGACCGATCGTTCTTTCACAGCCAGCTTGAATCTTGGATAAAGGGAGTAGGCCTACTCTAAATTGTTCTTTCAAGTGAAATAGGCCTCCCATACATGAAACGCCTTATCTATATACTATAGCGCGCATACCCTACATGTCTGGGTGAACCACCGATCAATCAATAATAGCCCGATCGGGCTAAAATAGACCGATCGGGCTAAAATAGACCAATCAGTCTTTCACAGCCAGCCTGAATCTTGGATAAAGGGAGTAGGCCTACTATAAATTGTTCTTTCAAGTGAAATAGGCCTCCCATACATGAAACGCCTTATCTATATACTATAGCGCGCATACCCTACAGGTCTGGGTGAACCACCGATCAATCAATAATAGCCCGATCGGGCTAAAATAGACCGATCGGGCTAAACTGACCGATCGGTCTTTCACAGCCAGCCTGAATCTTGGATAAAGGGAGTAGGCCTACTATAAATTGTTCTTTCAAGTGAAATAGGCCTCCCATACATAAAACGCCTTATCTATATATCCTATAGTGCGCATATCCTACAGGTCTGGGTGAACCACCGATCAATCAATAATAGCCCGATCGGGCTAAAATATACCGATCGGGCTAAAATAATCCCATCGGTCTTTCACAGCCAGCATGAATCTTGGATAAAGGGAGTAGGCCTACTCTAAATTGTTCTTTCAAGTTACAACCATTTTTTTGTAAAAAAAATTATTCTTATTCATTTTGAAACTAATGAAAGACAATTTTGAAACTAATGAAAGACAATGTATAATTTTTTGCTGGTATATTCATCATAAATTTGAACAAATCTTCAAGCAAACAAAATTTCAATATTCAAGAAATCTCTTACAACAGTGTCAGGAAGACCAATCGATCTAGCTCAGCACGATTGGTCTATTGTGATGTCAAATATTATTGAAATATTGCTTATAATTTACATTTACAGAAGTCAATAATTCGCATGCAGATAACTTCACCTTGTATTCGGCCAAATATGTTGACGTTAGATTAGAAGGCAGAATTCCCAGATTTGTTTATTATTGGTGAACCTGGATAATTTCGGAGGTGTGCCAATCGTCTTTAGCACACTGTGAATACGTACTCATTCTCTCCTAAATTTGCAAAAATTCCATATATATATATAAATATATATACAGAGTGTGAAAACTTTGTTAGTTGCCAAATAATTGTCGACATTTTACTTAGAAAACTTGAATGCAAAAACTATGATAGGCTAGACTGGTATGATAGGCCCCCTATTATTTTGTTTGTTTTTTTCTCTTTTTGATGAATCTACTTTCGTTATCGACATGCCGGCCTTTGTTTTGGCTGTTCTCCCAGTCGTGCGTGCCAGCCGATCGTCGTTATTCGGGTGGTTCCGATTTCCTCCGAATATAATTCCATGAGACTCCGCGCGCTGATTCGCTCCGAAAATGTGTTTGTATCTGAGAAGATTTCTTACTTTGATCGCAGTTTTCAACAATTTAATACAGGGCGAGTACCGCACTAATAATATGCCACATTGGGGTTTTATTTCTAGTTTTTTATGACCTTTCTTGTGGTATATCGGGCACAGTTCTGTCTGACATCAAATATATGCCCACCGGGAGTGAAGCTAATGACTTTAATAATCGTGCTGACACTATTATTAGGCACCTGAGAGTAGGGCCTAGGCCTAGCAATTAGTTGCTTTTGTTGCATTGTCATGAATAAATTAGGCTGATAGATACGCTTTTCTTACAATTAGCTTCATTTTTATCAAATACATACGGAAACGACTACATGGTTTTCGATTCCGTATCCTCAATGGCAACAGTGAATACACTTGGCCCATGCGAAAACTTGTTTCATTTCTAAAACATTCTAAATACATGTCATTTCAAATCGATGGATATATTTCCGTTTGCAATGACTAATAACAACTCAAATTCGGTTGTAATCTATGAAAACAGCAATGTTTTGATCAATCATGTATGCGCAAAATAGACCTATTTTGACACATCATTGATGATGTAATACTTCCCAGTGACGCATAACAACTTCAACTGTGTGGTTTGCTATTTCACCTTCTCGAAACAACATAGTTTCTACGCCAAAGTACTGTTTACATTATCATTCTGTAATATGAACCTTAAGATTAATTGGTTATAAACACCCTGTAGGTTGCCAGGATTGGTATTGAAGTTTCGTTATCTTCTCTGGGCCGCAATCGACTCATTCTGGCGGAGTTGTCAAGATACGGCACCGAGAAAATAGTGAGACCTGAATATGGATCTCAGAAACCCACATGGTGGTGAAAACTTATTTATACTATTCCTTTATAGCAGAGTTTCTGCTAGGTGTTGGGGGAATGGTACCCCTATCGCCACTGGGGGAAATCTCAGTCCATAAAAACTGTAAATATCTAGTATTTAAGTACCGTAAACTTTGCGACAAAATGTCACGTTCATCACCAAATTCACACTATGGAGACCTCATCATTTGGGAAGTATCTAGTCTCAAATTAACATTGTTTTTAGTTACTTTTTCCTGAAAGTTTTTATATCCCCTAATATGCAGAAAATAAAATACTTAATCTAGGTGACTTATGGGTGAACATCACTAACTCAACTGGGGAACTTCTATCTGATCCCAGGTCTCCCATAGCAGGTGAGGTCAAAGCAGAATGAGGTTCCTGGAGGATGAATTTGATCACTAAATTCAGCCTCTGGGGGACCTCATTCTACAAATGACAGACACACTATTTGCAGGCTTGCCTAAAAAGATACACCAAGGATCTGTGGATGCTCCAGCCAAGAACAATAAAGAGCTTTAGTTTTGACCAGTTCTCATTAAAATTAGACTCTCGAACAAGCTACGTGTTACAGAGTCCAAAAGAAATAGCGGGGAATTCCATTACCTCCAAGAAGCATTATGTCAGGGTCAGCTAATCACAATATTTAGCGTTAAAATGATGAAGCTAATCAGGTGATTGTCGGAATTCCTATAAAGCAACAGGTGGATTTGTCACATAGCTAAAAAATTAATTTTCTGTCATATTGATAATTTCACACAGGGTTTACAAAATTAGATTTTACACCAACTCTAATTAAACACTAAGAAGCTTCTACGAAGAGTCCTGAATTGACAAATAATACCTAGCAACGAGAACAGAATAAAGTATTTCCAAGAATATCAACAGTTACCACCCGGTTTTGTTAGGCACAAAAAACGAAACCGAAAGGAGATATGTGTAAATCGTAAATATATTTTTGGCACTGTGACTTTGTCATACTGCAGGATTGCATGCAGACGTTCTTTATAGCAGCAGTATTGTTAATGATAGTGAAATTCTTCTGACCCTGTAGCGTAGCTAGTTCAAGAGTCTAATTTTAATCCTAACACACGTTTGACCTGATACAGTTAAAAATATTAGACTAATAGGTCAAATTAATGCATAATCTACATACTTTTAGTAGGAGTTTGCATATTTCAAATTTGCCTTTTGCTGCAGCTTCGTGTAGAGGTGTAAATTTCCATAAATCAGCGACATTTACACAGGCATCATGCTGAAAGACAGAGAAGACATATTTCAAACAAGCAAACTAGGGACTAAAAGATCACCTGTTTAGAAGCACAATGGTTAACTAATTATAGTATTTCATTTCAAACTATCCTATATTTGACTTCCATGTTGTGCAGCTTGAATAAAAATTGATTTTAGTTGCCAAGAGTGGCAGACTACTGATGTTTATTTGATAGGACCGAAAACATACAATGATATAATTAAGCCTTTCTATACTAAATATTCATTGATGAGTAGTTCCGTAGGAAATGTGCAGATAATAAGTTCAACAAACAACATATCTGTACATTTCCCTCCAATAAATTGGACTCCCTCTGTACGTGTATTGTCTGTCATCTGCTTATTTTTCTTGAAAACCCCCTCCAGATGAACAATAGACCATTCCAAAGAATACTTTGATGACTGAGTAGGAGAATCCATTTAGTATAGAAAGGGTTAAGTATTTAATTAAATGACAACTCTCAACACAAAAAAAAAACTTCTAACTGTTGGAAAAATTATGGCAGAAGAAGAAACTCTGCAAATTGCATACAGCTGATGAACATTTGGTTCAGTTACCTTGAGTAATAATTCTGTGACTTCATAGTGACCATAGGAACATGCATTATGAAGAGGCACCAAACCCCTGTAATGTAAAAGTAATTTAGATTAAAAGATTTTTATGATATATCAAGGACCATGTAACAAACTGACATACAGCAGTATAGACTACACTAAGGCCATACAAGGTCAATTTTTTTTTTTTGAAAAGCACGGGCGATTTATGTATTATTTGTTTTAGGACAGACGCTAATAAAGAATTCTACCTCCACAACAGCTAGCACCAGGTCTAATTTCAATTAAAGTCTGCAGATAGTGTGCCTGTCATTTGCAGGATGAGGTCCCCAGAGGGTAATTTAGTGATGCTATCCCAGAGTGGGCAAGCATAATCAAATTCACCCTATGGGGACCTCATTCTGCTTAGGCCTCATCTTCTGGGAAGTATCTATAATCTCAAATTAACATCGTTTTAATTACGTTTTACCTTTTGGGAAGTTTCTATATCCCCAAATTTGCAGCAGATAAAATGCATCGAGATGACTAATAGGTGAACATCACATATGCCTGATAACAACCTCAGACTATAAATCATACATATTTTGGCATAAAAGTCAATGTACATTGAAAAACATTAAGAAATATGACTGAGATTGTAGAAATAATCATCCAAGGTAGTCTCAAATTAAAAAACATTGATGCTTGAAACATACACCACAATTACCCATGACATTTATAAAAACAATCAACGAGGCTATTTTTTATTCCCTCCAATAAATGTTGTATCTCAACATGATATGATATAAGGCTTTACCCTTTATCTTTGGCATGGACATCAGCTCCATGTTCCAACAGATAATCGACTACAGCTACTCTATTGTATCCCGCTGCAAAATGCAGGGGTGTTGAGTGTCGCCCGTCCAGATCTCGACAATTCACAGAGTTTGAATTTGCTTCTATGAGTTTCTGAAATAATAAAAAAATGATTGAGCTAAAAAAAAAACCCATCTTTTTTCGGTACCCAGCCCAGCTGAGATTTTCTTGCCGGTCTCAATTTTTTTTTAATTTTCCAGAAGTCCAGGGTAACATGCCTGTGTGTTCATATTTATTGTTTTCCCATTCTCAACAGCAGAACCAAACACCCACCGAATACACAACTGAAGCGTGACTGTAGGCCAGTGCATATATCATATGAGATTGCACATTCTAGATATAGATAAGACAACACGGTCGGCCATGCTACGCAGTGAACAGTGTGGCATGGACGAGTCACTTTGGAACGTCTTTTATGGGCTGTATTTTAAAAATTACAATGTATTATACCTGTAGCTTCCTTAAATTGCTTTGGGGAATTGAACGCAAACAATTCTTGAAAGATAACTCTGTTTGCAAACAATTTCGAGCACATGCGTTTTGGCGGATAATTGACAGTCCATATTTCGTTATCAGCCCTGTGAATTAGCGTTGGCAATCGACAATGCCGAGGTGAAAGCCGAAATCACCGTCAATTAATGCACCCATGTCAACATATCTGCTACAATTCTTACCTTGACTAAATCCAGGTCTCCTGCTTTAGCAGCTTCTAGCAGCTGTATCTCGACATCTGTTCCGGCGACGGGTACCTCTTCTGAAATACAGGTATGAAATATGACTAGGGATGTAGCTAATAAAGAATAAGGGAAGAAAAAAGTTTCAGTGAAGGCTAAAAAAAAAACGACGAAATTCTTTTTTGCCTTGGCTCCGCCAATAACAGACAGTAATTAACAGGAGTGCCAGCATGCATACATACCTCTCAGCATCTTCTGTATTTCACCAGTAGACAGCTGGGCCGCCGTGTACCCTTGTAAGGAAACATGACTAGTATCGATCCCATAGGTCATCAGTAAACGGCAGGCCTGCATGTTGCCTTGCTGTGCTACTCTGTGCAAAGCTGTCTGACCGAGACCGTCAAGAACATTCACCTGCAAATGTTCAATGATATATATATATAAAGCGCTGTATGTATACCCAACAGTCCGCATGACTAGTAGTAATGCTGTTCCACATAATGCCCTACATATCTTCTTGGATAGTTGAGCATGTTTTGAGTTTTTTTTTTTTTAGCGCAAACTTTCATCTGGGGCAGGCGCAAATTTTATATATACGGCAAAAAAAAAAAGGTTTTGGTTATCAGGCCCCGCCGCATTGAATAAAAAGGGCCGCATTATACCTTTTTATTGCAATGCCTGATGTTATGACAAAAAAACTTTTTTTGATTTTATCAACATGTCCATAGCAGATATGTGTTGAATATTAGTGTGCATTGAGCTCTAACATGTAATGTGTTAAAAAGTGACTTGCAGGCTTACAACATGAAGTAGATGACTACAATTAAGAAAATTATTAGCTGATCCTCATGCTCTTCTTACAATTAGTCATTGTGAACAACTTACACTAATTGTAACTTTATACAATTGAAAGGCACAGGACTAAATTCAGGATCACATATTAGAATGGGGAGGTATCAGTTTTTAGACAACAATAACAGTAGTTAATGTCAGGGGCATTATATATTGTTAGGTAATCCCAGTCATACACTGGTAGTACAATGTCATTTTTATATAAGACTAAATGAGTTTATATGCATAACAGTTCCCTCTACCTTTCTGGTTATTACTAGACAGAGGAAGGTATCTTTGTCCATGCTTACTATGTGCAGAAAAAAATAAAAAATAAAAATAAAACCCTCCCTCCCTCATTGATTTGAAAAAAAAAATTGCCTGAGAACCAAAAACTTTTTTTTTTGGGCCTAATTAGGCATTACTAGTATTTATGAGTATGTATGTCTGTTTACATGTAGTATGTATATACTGGGATACATCGGATTCCGCTCAGGGGGGGGGGGGGGGGGGGGGGGGGGTGACGTGCTTCCATTCAATGGTAACATCTTTTTACATGCAGAATTCATCGGATTCCAATCAGGTGACATGTGCTGCCGTTCGACGGGTAGCGTCAAATAAATTGAAAATACCAGCTATAAATGCATCAATAACCTCATCAAATTCAGCCAATACGTACATTGTTGAAATCATATGCTGAGACACAGTGACAGGAAGAGGAAATTGGAAGACAGTCAGTTACGACTATATCACCCCTAACAATATACAAGTATTCTATGATATATATTTGTATTTGCCCTTTCCATGTGTATATTGTAAATGAAAATTATCCCATCCTATCCAGTTAATCTTTTGCCTTTTAGGACAAGTCACTTGTGGTTTTTCTTCCACCCTCAGTATTTATATAACCTTACCTTTGCTCCATTTTTTACCAAGACTTCCATGACATCATAATGTGCCTTATCTGCAGCTATGTGAAGGGGTGCCAAGACACTAAAAAATACAGAACAAAATATAAATATTCAGGAAATACTTGTCATAGTAAATTTAAGACTCGCATAAATAAAATGAATCGCGGAAATTCCGATTGATTAGCATCAATCAAAATTCACTCTAAGATACCAGTGTGATGTATTTTCGGCAGTTTGTTGAACTAATTTATCTGAACATTTCCCCAGAAACAATTCACCACTGATATTTAGTAAAGGGTTAAACTCACTTTTTATTTTTGTCATTCAGGCTAGCATTCTTTCTGATCAGAGCTTCTACTACTTGTTTTCTTTTTGGAAGAGGTGAGGCAGCAGCCAGGTGCTGGAATGAAAATTTATAATTAAAGACATATTATGGACTTTTTCGGGTGCGTGAAATTGATGTTATTGCTCGGGCGCTATGTCAACCTGGGGAATGTAGCATTCTACTAACATCGCCAAAAATTTCAAAGAAATCGACCTTGCCACTCCATAGAAAACATTGTTGTACTACGCCCAATTGTAAATATTTACATCTAGATTCGGAATGAAACTAACGGCAATAATCTGACATAAATGACTTCACTATCGAGAGTCATTGGATTTAATTAATATATAAGAATGATGATGTATATCGTCAATTTGGATTAATATTCATAACAAATAACTACTGTGAGAAAGAATATTCTCAATTTCTATTTGATCACTCTACCGGAGTGTTTCACATCACTTTAAAATTTCCTTTGAATAGACAGTCAGTACAGAGTACATATGCAAACAAAACACTCTGATGCTCAGACAATAAAACATTTATTTTTTATTTTAAATATTCTTTTTATACTAGCAGGTAACTTTGATTTGTCTATATTTAGATATTGCTCTTGCAACTCAAGATTTAACATATTTAACCCTCTCATGACAGGAGCTGCACTGGTGCAGCAATAAAGATCTTTATATATGAGAGGCACCCAATGGAAGACTCGCATATATTAGTGTTGAAACGATTAGTCGACGAACCAGCGTCAACACTGATAGCTCCCAATGTTGACTATGTAAAAACGCAATGTAGTCAGTTTTCTCAAATGTAGCACATAATTCATGTACATATAGTGATATAATTGGGTCAACAAGTGCTCCAAGTTCCATGACGGTGAATTTGACATCAATGATCAAACTCAAAGATCATCAAATGGTGCCACTGATACACTGTCTTGTTGCAATGATTGACAGCTTTGAATTTCACCGACAACATTGTAACATGATTTAACTGTTCATAATAAATAGTTATTGATAACAAGACAGTCAATGACTGTGGGGTCGCTCACCAGACTGCAAAGACTGATAAGACTGGGACTCTGGAGACCACAACAGTCAGAACTTTTCATAATCACTTTAAAAGAAGTAGATATCTAAAGAGTTAAATCTAAAACAAAAAATTTGGAGTTATGTCCCTGGCCCTGCCCACATTTGACCCAGTGACCTGATTTGAACAAATCTGAACCCCAGTCACCCAAGGATCCTTCATACCAAATATGAACCCATATAGCCTGATGGTATTTGAGAAGAAGTCACTTTAAGAATACTATGGAGGGAAAGAGTTATGGCCCTGGCTTCGCAACTATTTCAAGTAAACTCATTTGAACAAATCTGAATGTGAGTCACCTAGGGAACATCCACACCAAATATGAAAACCATTCGGTCTTATTGTTCTGAAGATGTTTAAAAGAATTACTATGGTGGGAAAGAGTTATGGCCCTGGCTTCGCAACTATTTGACCCAGTGACCGCATTTGAACAAATCTGAATGAGAATCACCTAGGGAACATCCACACCAAATATGAACCCATTTGGTCTTATGGTTCCAGAGGAGAAGATGTTCAAATAATTGTTGTCAGACGGATGGACGGACAGACGATGGACGGACGAGGAGTGATGACTATAGCTCCGCCGGAGCACAGGTAGGGTGGCTGGTTGATAATTAAATCTCTTATCTCCGCCCCTATTTGAACAAACGTGAATCCCCATCTATGAGATCCATTCATTTGGTAATTTCAGACATTAGATTTTAAGAGTTGAACTGAACTGATTTTCATAAAATGACCCCAAATCTGAAAAAATCTAAACCCCAGTCACCGAAGGACCATCCATACCAAACATAATCTAAATAGTCCAGATGGTTCTTGAGAAGAAATTGTTTTAAGAATTACTATGGAAGGAAAGAGTTATGGCCCTGACTTCTCACATATTTGACCTGATGAACTCATTTGAACAAATCTGAATGTGAGTCACCTGGGGGACATCCACACCTAAATATATAAACCCATTTGGTCTTTAATATGTATCTGGAGAAGAAAACAATTGATGGACGGATAGAGACATAATGACAGATGGATGGATGGGAGAACAGTCTGACATAGAGACTGACAAATTCAATCCAATATACCCCCCAAGTTTTCTTTGCAAAATCATGGTATAATGAGTTCAACTGGATACTGGTGGTTAAGAACATAATATTCGAACAGACAAGCCTGAACATAGTGTCTGACATTTGCAGAATGAGGTCACCAAAGGGTGAATTTAATGACACAATCCTGCAATGCGGGCTAGCATCACCAAATTCACCCTCTGGGGACCTCATTCTGTGTAGGCCTCAACTGCTATGGGAGACATAGCATTAGATTGAAGTTCTCCAGTTAAAGTTGGCGATGTGCACCCATTGGGCACCTCAATTATGCATTTTATATTCACAAATTAGGGGATATAGAAACTAAACAGAAGGGCTAAAGTAAGTAAAAATGTCAATTTAAGTGCCTATATACTTCCCAGAAGATGAGGCCTAAGCAGAATGAGGACCCTGGCTAGTGTATTTGGTGATGCTAGACTGCTGTGCAGGGTAGCATAACTAAATTCACCCTCTGGGGACCTCATTCTGCAAATGCCAGATAGAAGACAAATTTAATCCAATATATACCCCCCCCCATTTTTCTTTGAATATTAGTCGTATGATTTCATCTGGATAAGTGGTGATTAAAACAATAATATGAAATGGCCAAACCTGAATTTAGTATGTCTGACATTTGCAGAATTAGGTCCCAAAAATGTGGATTTAATGACAATATTCTGTAAGGCAGGCTAGCATCACCAAATTCATCCTCAATCTGATTAGGCCTCAATGGCCAATAAAACCAAGGAACAGATTGAAGTCCTACAGTTGAAGTTGGTGATACACACCCATTGAGCACCTCAATTATGCATTTTATCTTCTGCAAATTAGGGGGACATTGAAACTGAACAGGTGGAAAAAGTGACTAAATCAAACTGTCAATTTGATACTTAGGATACTTCCAAGAAGATGAGGACTAAGCAGAATTAGGTCCCTGGCAGGTGTATTTGGTGATGCTAGCATGCTGTATGGAATAGCAACACTAAATTCACCATCTGGGGACCTCACTATGTAAATGTCAGACACACTATTTCCAGACTTGAAGAAATCAAAGCCATTCACAGTATCATTGAATGTCAGTCATTAAATTGCCACAGATATGTTTAGATTAGAATAATACATGTCATCTGGCCAGTTTATATAATTAATGACCTGTACCTTTACAGATATATATGCCTCTGTGGTGAGAATCTGAGGTATTAAATTGAGAGGTGATATGGCTTGGAAGGGATGTTGGTTGATGGCAGAGTTGGGCCTGGGCCATATGGGAGGGGGTGGGTGGGGGAGGGTGGAATGTTTCCATAATTTCATTAAAGAGTAAAGTTTCATAACTCAGCAGATGTTATATATAATAGTGTCACTTTTTTCAAATTTTAAAACATGTTTAAAAAAAAATTGTCCCAGAAGATGAGGCCTAAGCAGAATAAGGTAATTGAGGTGTATTTGGTGATGCTAGCCTGTTGTATGGGGTAGCAACACTAAATTCACCATCTGGGGACTTCATTCTGCAAATGTCAGACACACTATGTCCAGGCTTGGAGAAATGAATAATGGACTATTCCTTGTAGACTCTGGTAGTTGTTTACCTAATGTCATGTCTTGTAATGACAGATGGTAAACTGGTCTGAAGCAAGCAGTAATCAGCAAGAGGATCGGGTGACCACACTATGATAAATTGGCTTTTTCAATAATACAGGCTAGAGTGTCCTCTTAAAAATTAATAGTGCATAGCAAAGGGGTGTGAATTATAAAGGGCCATAACTCTGTTAAAATATATCGGATCAAACCCATATTTTAACTTGATCTGTATATAAGTGTCAAAAATTCATATACCAAATTTGGTGTTGATCAGATGAAAAATGTTTGAGTAATCCTGTCTTGGATGAATTCTATATCAAAACAAGAGTGGAAGGGGTTAAATAAACAATACCAAAATCCATACAGATGAAGAACATGCTAAGAAAAATCTAGGTAAGAAATATGAGGCTGTGATGTGTCCTAAACAAAAATTAAAGGTCAAAATGCAAAAATTAATTTTTTTGTTTTTAAAGTTATGTCCCTGGCTCTGTCCCTATTTGACCCAGTGACCCCATTTGAACAAATCTGAACCCCAGTCACCCAAGGTATCTCTGTACCAAATATAAGCTAAATCGGCCCAATATTTTTTTAGAAGAAGTCATTGTAAGAATTACTATGAGTTATGGCCCTGGTTTCTCAAGTAATTGACCGGGTGACCTCATTTGAACAAATCTGAACACCAGTCACCCAAGGACTCTCCATACCAAATATTAGCTAAATTGGCCCAATGGTTATGGACAAGAAGTTGTTGTAAGAATTACTATGGAGGAATAGAGTTATGGCCCTGGTTTCGCAACTATTTGACCCAGTGACCTCATTTGAACAAATCTGAATGAGAGTCACCTAGGGAACATCCACACCAAATATGAACCAATTCGGTCCAATGGAACTTTAGAAGAAGATGTTCAAAGAATTGTTGACGGACGGACGGATGGACGGATGGACGGACGGACGACGGACGAGGAGTGATGACTATAGCTCCACCGGAGACTTCGTCTCAGGTGAGCTAAAAACAACATGTTTTCAACTTAACATTGAATTCTTTATTCTTACTCAAAACACAATACATGTTTTGTTATCATTATCATCGAATAGTTCCACTTTGGGGGACTCGGAAGGTAAATATATTTGGGACACACAGTTTCAACGGAACTTTTTTTTATCAATACGAGTGGTTGAAGAACACCCAAAATCATGTGATTAAATACCCCGGTTCAGTAGCATGCGAAAAAGCTGATATTTTACAATCACCATGAGGTGACTTTTTACCCCTTCTCAGAAACATTTTCGTTGGCATAAAAACAGAATACATTCTGATCCTTATGTAAATAGCCGATTAAAAATAGTCTGTTTATGAGAAAATGGTTTGGTGCATGCATATTTTATGAAAATAGCCGAATTATGCATTTAAACGATATGCAATTAACTGTAATTGACTGTACCACTGATGCTTTGAATATCATTGAAAATACTTGTATCAAAGCTGGGTTATTAACCAGCAACAATATTCATAATGATGATAGTACTATTCAGATGACCTTTTTCATAAGATCTGGTGTTTCACCTTTAAAAATATGTCTGATATTATGATGAAGATGGAGCTTTTCAGAGCATATAATATCGCAAAAAAACAATATTTTGAATCAAAGCTTGATTATTCACAAACAATACTATTAAAGTATTCAGAATTTCATAGAGCATTTCAAATGACTGTTACGTAAGAAAAGGTGAATCGTTCAGATGTCTGCTTACCAGAGCTGTGTCCCACAGATATGGATGTTTGAAATTGACTGTATCAGCATGTAAATATCTCTTCAGCTTGGTTAAATCTGCTTGTCTTGAGGCATCAAGCAGCGAATGTCCTTTGAACTCATCTGAAACATCAATGTAGACTTTTTTGATATTTTGATAATAAAATAATAAATATATTTAACTCATTACAGTTTTGTTACCTTTATCAGACGTGATACTAAAAGAACTGAATTAGATGTCGTAGCCTTTCATTCCAAATCTAATAATGCGAACCCTTATGAAAATATACTATAGTATTATACAATGGTAAATAAATATACCATATATCGATCGCATCCCACCAAAAGTGAATTTGTCAACAGTATATTCTGGCTTGGACTGTACTCATAGAACTTCAGGAATAGTATGACCTTGAATGACTTTTCTACAAAATTGTCAGCGCACACCAGCACTCTATAGAAAATAACCGAAACCCCCTGCGTAATGCAACAAAACAATAGAATTACATCCCTTATACCAGATGCACCCCTGAATTCACATAAATTTGCTATTGGCAGTGACTGGACAACTCGCATTTATGCAAGATTGGCATTGAAAGAGTTAAGCAGTTTGACAGTAGAGTAGGTTTATGTTTCCTAATTTTACTTGAGTATACGATATCAAAATTTGCCACTTGGGCAATAAAAACAATGTACGCCTGTGTACGCGGCTATTTTTTTCCAATGCGGCCGGGCCTGAGAACCAAAACCCCTTTTTTTTTCCTTAAATGAAAAATATTAAGTTTTTTCCCATGATACTGGTATCGAAAAAAAAAAACTACCTATTTTTCAGTAAATCTCCCTAATTCTGATGACAAATCTCCCTATTTCCAATTTTGAAAGTAAACAGGTATGACCAGGAGTCAGAAGAGCAAGAGGTTTAAGAGGTATCCATGAGGGTAATATGTCAAACAAAATAGGTTGTATCCGCTGAGTATATAACAATGTGATTGTTTACTTGAGGATAATAAAACCACTGCAAAGCTGTGAAATGGTAACTTACTTTGGATCCTCTCTTGCAGTTCTTTCGTTGGAGCTACATCGATGGCACTCTTTGAGTGACAGTTTACGAGTGATGGATCAGCACCGTGGGAGAGGAGGAGCGAGCATACTTCCATTCGAGACTTTGATGCAGCTTCATGCAGTGGTGTGAACTGCCACAAATCCATCGCATTCACAGTCGCTCCAGCCTGTCAATTAAATAATTTGGTTACTCTGCAAGGCCAATGTTAAAAATATATTTGTTTGCAGTCAACATACCCATATTTTTCCATAGGAGTATCATTATTTTTGAGACTGTATATGTATCTATATATATGTCCACCTATGCACCGGAATCAGGGTTAGGCGAAGACAAAACTGGGTCTTATCTTTTGCCTATTTTGACATCGCTGTCTGAACAACTTTTGATATCGATAGGAAAGCAGTTAATTATTAACACTTCCATGACTGGAGATTCCTGAAATTTTGCGAAAAACCCTGTGCCAATGCATGCTCTTATATATGTGAGTCTCCCATATGGAGCATCGCATATATAAGAGAATAAATTGATTAACAGTATTTACCTTGACCGTGTAAGATGGTGCATTCCATTATATATATGATGCTCCCTATGGGGAATGCACTAGCATAGATCTTTTAGGATATTTAATGATACACAAGCGCAGCTCCCATCATGAAAGGGTTAATAATTCACATCTCTATACTTTGGTTTATCATAAAGCAATAAACTAACAACCGAATAATGAAATTGTAGAAGGGTTGCTTCATCACAAAGAGCATTAGCTATGTAAACACCACCATCATACATGTACCAATAATCCAACCACCCATTGGCACTAAATGCTATCAGATTGAGGAATTAAAAGGTTGAGTTTTTGAGAAAAACTTTACCAAAATGGGTGTTTATTAGGGACCAGCCCAGAGAGCGACTAGGGAGATATCTACTCCCTACATTAATGGTGCCCTTACTCATTATAATCATTTTATAAAAGGACCATTGTATTGCATAATACTTGCTGGATCACAGAATGGTGATAGGGAGAAGTGATTTCTCCCAATTTAAAACCTCTGGGCTGGTCCCTGGTGATTAATATACAATCCTACAACAAGGCATACTTAGACAGGTTATGGCAAGCCTGCAAATAGCGTGTCTGTCATTTGCAATATAAGGTCTCCAGAGGGTGAATTTATTGATGCTACCCCGCACAGCGGGCTAGCATCACCAAATTAACCCTCAGGGGACCTCATTCTGCTTAGGCCCTCAACTGCTATGGTAGACCTAGGATCAGATTGAAGTTGCCCAGTTGAAGTTGGTGATGTTCACCCATGTGACAGTTATGCATTTTATCTTCTGCAAATTTGTGGATATAGAAACTTCCCAGGGAGATGTAGAAACTTCCCAGAAAGGAAAAGGTAACTAAAACAATGTTAATTTGATACCATAAATACTTCCCAGAAGATTAGGCCTAAGCAGAATGAAGTCTCCAGAGGATGAATTTGGTGATGCTAGCCTGCTGTGTGGGATAGCATCACTAAATTCACCCTCTGGGTACCTCATTCTGCAAATGACAGACATGCTAATTGCGGGCTTGGGTCTTGCAGTCCAGGGGAGAGGGCAGTATATCTGAATAATTTTTTTGTGATAAATATTACTTACCTCCAACAGCATTTCGGTAACCTCAAAGTGACCATAGGAGCATGCGTTGTGCAGAGGTACTAGGCCCCTAAAACAGAAGAAAAATCAACTAAAATGATAAGCCACATGACATATCTAACAAATTTCCATGCCGAGAATAAAGTTCAGCATGCTTGATCATAAGTACAGAATATGACAAAATATGCACAGTACAAGTGAAAGCACTTTCTACTTGATGACCAAATGCTTGAAAGTTTCTAACCTTCAAA
Source organism: Siphonodentalium dalli (assembly GCA_032622095.1). Lineage (NCBI taxonomy): Eukaryota > Metazoa > Mollusca > Scaphopoda > Gadilida > Siphonodentaliidae > Siphonodentalium > Siphonodentalium dalli. Next base: position 105,819,810 of record CP136062.1, read on the forward strand.
ACAACCATAAACTAAGGTATGATTTGTAGGGCTGTAACGATTCAGATTGTTTTTCCTCATTTTACATAAATATATATATTTTCTATAAAGTAATATACAAATATCCAATATTTCAAATATGGTTGCTTCTGTGTCTCCCATTCCAAGCACAGTATATTCTGGGGTGAGATCTATTGAAAATGCACATTTTTCTTTGAGTAGCTGTTGAAATTGAAGCAATACAGTTTTTGAAATGGAACATTCATAGAAGAGATGTAGAACTGTTTCTCTTGAGTTTCCACAGAAGGTGCAAAGTTCTGTTTCTGATAGTTTGCACTTGAATAGTTTTGAATTTGTATACAGTATATCATGATTGATCTTAAATTGGAAATTAAGTAACCCTGTATCATCTGTAATTTGGTATGGATGTTTATAGATTTCACTCCAATTCAAGCCACTAATGGGTTTTCCTAATCTTTTTGCCCATTTGTTTTGAATATGGGTAGGTTGTTCAACAATATTTTTCAGAAATATGGGATAAAATGTTTTACAGGTTTTTGTCAAGTTTTCCAACTTATCTATTTTTGATTTTTGTTATCAGATTAAGTTTCCTATTTCCCCTCACACATGTTCTCCATTGAGATGGTATTGCATTCAAAAGTCCCTGGTAATATGTAAAAGGAGTGCGTAAATTATATTTACAAAAAAATTCACCATAGTCCAGGAATCCTAGTCATCTTTCATAAGATCATTTATAAAGAATATATTATTCTTTATCCACTCTTTATTAATGAACATATGCCTGTCCACTATGATATGTTTATTTAAATGAATTGGTTGGGATAGGATATCTTCCGGGGCTGTGCTGAGATTTTGGTCCACTAGACTCCAAGCATATAAAACACTTTTCCAAAAAGGGTTCACCTTTTTCCCCAAACATTTAAGGCTTCAGTGTGAAGATGCCAAATGTTATTCCCACCAAATGGCTCCAAATCATCCATGATAATAATTTTCCAGCTTGCCAGGTTGGATGGATCAAGTAATTTTTTCACCCAGGATATTTTCAAAGCATTGGAGAAAGACTCTAGATGGGGAAACTTCAAACCACCATCCTCAATATGATTGATAATAACTTTGCGTTTTATTTTATCATTTTTTCCCGACCACAGAAAGCGAAAGAAAGCTTGCTGTATTTTTCTGTGGTATCTCTGGAGGGGGGAGGTAATACTGATAGACAATGTGTTAGCATAGGAAGTGCTAGGGTCTTTATTACAGTTGTTTTTCCAATGAGAGATAACTGCCTGAATGACCAGTCATTAAGAAGATTTTCCATTTTTTGCGATTTTGTCCGGTAGTTGTTTTCAATATAGTTTTCATTGAACAGATTAAATTCTATACCAAGAATAGTTACAGAGTTTGAATGGTTCCATATAACAGGTTCTTCTGTTCGTATTTTTTCAGCACAGTGCTGTTTCGATCCAATCCATACTTGTGTTTTTTCAAAATTAGCCTTTAGACCTGATATTTGTGAGAATTTTCTAATTGTATTAAACACTTTGTTCAAGGATTGTGAGTCATCCCCAAGGAACAGGGTCATATCATCTGCATATTGTGATATTACGAATTCTGATCCATTTATTTTTATACCTTTTATGTCTGGGTTGTGTTTAATTGATGCGCTAAGAGTCTCCACAGCCAGCATGAACAGATACGGTGATAAAGGGTCTCCCTGTCTCACACCTCTGTGTATATCTAATCTTTCGGATAAATTCCCATTGTTAATAATATAACTAAAACTGTCTGTGTAGAATGTTTTAACCCAACTAATATCTGGTCCGAATTTAAAGAATTTAAAAAAAATTTCCATGTAACTCTATTCCAAAGAATCTTTTTTTCAAAATCGATGATGGTTAATAAGCCAGGTATATTGTTCTGTTCGCATTTATCCATTAGGTCGAAAATGAGACGGGTTGATTCACCAATATATCGTCCTGCTAGAAATCCTAATTGGGAGTCTGAGATCAGCTTAGGCAGGAATGTTTTCATTCTGTTAGCAATTACAGATGATGCAATCTTCGCATCAACATTCAGGAGAGTGATAGGTCTCCAATTTTTTATATATTCTCTTGGTTTATTGGGTTTTGGTAAGCAAGTTATTATTCCACATCTCTGGGTTACTGAGAGTGTTTGCATTTTAAATCCATGATTTAATGAATTTATCACAAAGTGTTCAACATCTTTCCAGAAAAATTTGTAGAATGGCACTGTGAATCCATCTGACCCTGGAGATTTATCATTTTTCATTTTTTTGAGTGCAGTTGAACATTCAATTTCCTTTAATATGCCCTCTAGGGACTGACTTTCATTGTCATCTAAAAATTTCAGGAAAGGGTTGCTTTCATCACAAAAAGTAAATTCTTCATTTTCCGCTGTTATGGGAGAGAGTTTTGATTCATATAGATCTTTATAGAAGGCATGCTGTTCTTTCATTATTTCTGATAAATTGCTTGTTTCAGACCCATCGCTTTTAATTAATCTCGGTATGCTTTTCTCAGTGTAGCTTCTTTTTTTACAAATTGCAAAAGTATTTAGTTGATTTCTCCCCTTCTACTTTCCATTTTGCCTTTGTTCTTAGTATGATTCCTTGTATTTTTTTGTCCCTTAATCTAACTAACTCTGATTTAACTTTTTCAATTTCTTCTGAGGTTGATTCGTTTCTACTTTCCAGTTCTTCCGTAAGCTTCAAAAGTTTAAGCTCTAAGTTTTTTTCTAAGTTATCTCTTTCTTTTTTTCAATATTGAAGAGTAGGCTATAGTCTGTCCGCGAATCATGATTTTTAAAGTTTCCCAAAATAGTTGATCGTTAATTGTAAAACAGTTCTCTTCACCAATAACTGTGTTTGTATTATTGCTATTACATGTATATTGGTTGTCTGCAATTGTTGTTTTAACTGACTCGACATACTTCTTGTCTCTGAGTAAACTATTATTGAATTTCCATGTACCCCTGCCTCTAAGATGACTCACAAATTGTAGACTCAGGCTAACTGGACTATGGTCAGATTTATAGCTCAACAGTATTTCCGAGTTTTTAATAAATGGCTGAAGATCAGATGAGACCAGGAAATAATCTAGACGAGCCATTTTATTTCCTGGACCTCTCCAGCTATATCTTTGAGAATCAGGGTTATGAAGTCTCCACACATCATGTAAATCTATATTTGACCCATTTAGCTAACTACTATACTACATTTTAGTTTAAAATTAACTTTATCTCCAGTTATAAACATGTTAGTTCTGATTATTCAGGTGGTATTCATTTGGGAACACTAATTTAGTGAATCGTGATATGCATTGCATTGTTGATCATGTATCGTGATTTGTATCGTATCGTAAGTGTATTGTTTCAGCCCTAATGATTTGGTTGGTCTTATCCTAAATTCAAATTTGATCTTAAAACTTCTGGTGATCAACAATGAATTTGAAAGAGACCAACATTAATTTGCCTGTAAAATGTGAATGGTTACAGAATTTACCCTTTGTCCTTTGCATGCACATCAGCACCATGTTGTAAAAGAATCTGAACAATCCTGGTTCTGTTGTATCCAGCAGCAAGGTGGAGAGGTGTTGACTGGAATTGAATTGAGAGGGTTGTTCAACACTAAATGAGCCGATATTGTCCTCAAATGAATGTTTCATACTATCTAGGCCCTATTTTTTAAATCATAGCCCTTGCAATTGGCGTAGCCGAAAAATCTGAATTGGGAGGACTGAATCAGGACCATACGGTGGCGCCTGTAGTTAAACTGGATTGAACCAAGTTTGTTTCATAATAAATGCTCCTGTATATCAAATGAAAGTATCAAGGACACTGTAGCTCAACTTGGAGAGCGGATAATGTCATACATTATTATTACCACGTTATAGGGCATTCTCTAGGCCATTTCTACCGTTTTTCGGCGGCATTCCGAATAGCGTATTGTTACCAAAACACCGGGCCGCGGGCCGATAATGAAAAGCTCTGTTCATTGTCGGCCCGCGGCCCGGCAACTGACTGTAAGTTAGATCTCGTTTATTACCACGCGAGTTACGTCGCTTCAACATCAGACTTACCGTGTTTATTTCAAGAAATGGGATATTTTCCTCACACTGCAGTGGTTTTATGATTGGAAATCACGCTATATGGTTGAATTATTGTCCCAATTGTAAATATGTATAAATAACTTCGGTGTGCCAAAGGATTTAGTCATGCAAAGAGTAAAATCCAAGATGGCTACCAGCGGCCATGTTTTCATCATTCAAGTTCAATGGCTCCCATCTGGAGGTGGTCCCAAACAAGCATGTAAATTTTCAAAACATTTTGCCAATAACTGTGGGCTGCAGGGGACTGACGACGGACACCAACCCATGGCAACAGCACAAACTTTACTTCGTCAAGTTGAGCTAAGAAATATGCCCAGAATAATTTTGATCGAAATATTAGTAAATTGTCAAATGATTTTCATGTCCATGGATGAGTTATTCTGAAATTTGTTAAGGTACAGATAATCTTTTAAGATTATTATGGAAATACAGGATGTCTTAGTTGCCAATCAATTACATGTGTTTTACTGAAAGCAGAATGTTATTGACTAGTTCTTTCCTGCCATACGTGTTTTATTGAAGGCATAACATTGTTATTTATAGACTAGTACCTTCCTGCCATCACTAGCATGGCAGTCCACATTGAGAGTGGTTATCAGAGACATCATTTTTTCTTCATTCCCAGTCCTAGCCGCTTCCAGGAGCTCATCTTTTTTGAAGTCACCTGCAACAAAAGTTTAGAAATTCATTCATTCATGGCTTATATGACTTCAAAGAGCTATATAAATATTAAGACCAAAATTAATGCCCGAAAACATAAATATTGCTAGATATTTGTGAAATATCAATTCTCTGGAAACTGATCATCAGCCTGATGAGAATTATCCATCATCCATCTATTTTTTCCAAGAAATTCTTGATATCACTTAACCAATAAATTTAGATTGTAAGACATATTTATTATTTAATCCTTTCTATACTATATACTCATTGATGAGTAGTTATCACTTAGGAAATGTTCAGATAATAAGTTCAACAAACAACACTTATTATCTGACATTTCCCTCAAATAAATAGGACTCCTTCTGCACTTAAATTACTATCTGCCATCTGCTTATTTTTCCTGAAAACCCCTCCATATGAATAATAGACTCTTCCAATGTATTGGAAGAATCTATTTGGTATGGAATGGTTAAACAATACCAAACATGATCAGAACAATCACATTGCAATCATCTGATAGATTTTACTGGATGTGAGGGTTAAAATATTGGATTAGCCATGATTAATAAACCTTTCTGTACTAAATACTCATTGACGAGTAGTTCCCTAGGAAATGTTCAGATAATAAATTCAAGATAGAAGTTTGTTGAACGTATTATCTGAACATTTCACACCAATGAATAGGATTCCTTCTGCACATGGGAGAATCCATTTAGTATTGAAAGGGTTAACGTTAACAAAATAAAAAAATCCTATCCTCCATCGGGCCAGGTAAAAGATTTTCTCCATGAGGTATTACAATTTCTCCATGTTCTTTTTGGTGGTGATGTTTTTAGACTATAATAATTTTTACACATTTTTTGGTAACGGACATACCTTTCTAAAATGCTGAAACAAAAATGCACCTTCTGATATGATTGCCCTATTATTTGTGGGTTTTTATCAGAAATAGGCTGTTTACTGATGACAAAACACAATACGCTCATGTATGAGTGACTACTTTTCTACAATGGTGACAATTTGATTACCATTTTTTTAATGGACGTACCTTTCTCAAATGTTGAAACAAAAAAGCACCTTCTGATTGATTACCTATTATGTGTGTGGGTTTTCTATCAGAAATAGGCTGTTTGCAAATGAGAAAACACTTTATATAGTTTGTATACAAGAAAGTTTACTGTTCTTAACTTTTTGCCTTTAATTCACACCATATGCATATATCAAACTGTCTTATTCCCAAAAGTTTTTGTGGCAGAGCTGAATATTATTTAGTGTGACATTTACCCACTGCAAGTACTTTGGGTTCCTTTAAGTCTTGACTTTCAAATGATTTCATACATTCATAAATTGCCATGTACATTTTCAAACACCAATAGGCTTCAACACTATCTACTATCATCACTGAGGACTGTACCTGTTAAAACTGTCTTTGCTGAAGGATCAGCTAAATCTAAAGCTGTCTTTCCATCTGTGTTGCGTATGGTATGGTCACCACCATGCTGAAGTAAAACTGCAAAAGATATTAATTTTAATAATAACGAAATCCAGAAATGTGCATTTGTTGGAATAGCAGTATTATTTCTGTTTTGAGAATTCAATGTTTCCTTCTCAATGCATTGAACGAGGTGGATTTTGAGATATTGGCATTTTTAAGAATAAATAAGTAAAATCCTGGCAACAATTTGACTCCAACTTGACAATGTCAATGACTTTCTCAAGTTATTATCTGGAGAACCCAAAAATTTTAATTTCTAAGTCAAATGACGATGACTTGCTCAAATTACCATCAAACCAAATTTTTTTTATTTTTAAGTTGAAAAAAGGTCATAACTCCATCAAAAATCATCAGACAATGACCAAAATAGAACTTGGCCTGCATCTTTTCAAATAAGAACCACGAACCAAATATAACAAGCAGTCGCAGACGATGGTACCCCCTCGCCGAATTGTGAAGTTGGGGAAGAGCATTCACAATAATGTTTGCATTCTCAGTATGTGCTAAATATGAGGTGGGATTTTGTCAAAAAGCTTGCGAAATCATTTTAGGTACTGACATTTGTGGAAATTAGCCATGTGACATCGTCCATTTGCACCAAAAATAATAAACAAAGTCCAATAACTCTGCTGAAAATATCCGGCCGGACCTGGCTTGCGAAATCATTCTAGGTAATGGTCAGGTGAACTCATATACCACAAATCTTTGAAATCCATTGACATTTGTTCAAGTTCTGACTCTTACAAATTCGGGACGGACGGACAGACAGACGGAACCCATTCCTATATCCCCCGCAAATTTTCAATTTGCGGGGGATAATAATATACATTATTAAATTATTATATATAAATCATATATAACACTGGTTGCCAATTAAAGCCCACACACATATCTTCTAACAAGGAATAAATTTACACAACTTTTTGTTAACACCCTTCCACCCTCGTTAAAAAATCCCAAAGTACATGTAGGCAACATACGAAATACCCCTCAATTTTCACTATTATCCCTTCATCTCGCCTACACATACACCCCAACCTATTCCAAAAACAAACACATGTACCATTAACACCAGATACTATATTCATCATACAATGCATCCACCAGTCATGCCAAATTTATTGTATTTCATTAGTCTTGTTGTAAAACGTGCTATATACGTTCTGCTTGTGGGGAGCGGAGGTTCGTCTTAGTTTCAAGAACTTGTCCTCCAACCCCCAGTCTCTGTAATCTTATTACAATAATAAAATATGTTTAAATCAAACAAAATATCAAGAAATTATGTTGAATATTTCTCAAGTTACGGTACCATCCGGACAACAGAAAAACTTATTTCTATGTTAAAAAAGGGGCATACCTCCATAAAAATTCATCGGACTGTGATCAAAATTGACATTAATATTAAATGTGATAGTTATTCATCAAAGAAAGTTTTGTTTCGATCGTATAATTTTAACTGGAGATAACTGGAGATATCCGGTTACGGTTCGGTTACACGTGTCAACCGGTTGGATGAGGTCACAACCGGATAACCGTACTATTGATAACGATTGTACTATCATCGTAGAACTCTGTGTAAATGTTGCCGAAATCATTTACGGAAGTTTAAGTAACGAGAGTAGGTAATAAGAAGCCGCTCAGAAGCAATTTGGACAGTTGATTGTGTATTCATATACCCCACAACACAAGCCCGTTTGATCACCGGCAGCTTTTCTAGACATCAGTCCTTCCCATGAGACGGGCGCTATTGCGCTCGTCCGCGATTCCCTATTTCAGGGTGCAAGAAGATGCGCTCGTGTTTTGACCGGACATTAAACGGAAAACCGGCATTTCGTCCGATGCGTAGACTAGCTCAAAATCTGAATTTCCGTCGCTTAATGTAAAACGCATTTTGATTGGACAACGACAAACTATTAACGAATAGAATTACGTATAACAGTTTCATGTTCGGGATACCGGAAATTCCGTCAAATTCGTTTTCGAAATAAATTTTATTTTTAATATGGTGCTGTTATCCACTTTTCCGAACTCGACTTTCAAAAATGTTGTCGGGTATTCGACGAAATACGAAAATGGGAAAACGTTGGTTACAAAAGTATGGTGCAAAACGTGTGCAAAGCAAGCGGATAGCGTGAGAAAAACGCTCAATGGAAGAACTCTTAAGGAATTTGACGTATTCACGGAGGGGAGAAATTTTGTAAATAAATAAACATTCGAAAGGCATTTAAAAAGTAAAAGCCATCAGACCGCCACATATTATGAAAACATAGAAAATCCAAATACTGACAGTGGCAGGAGTGAGAAGAAACAGGATGCGCCAATTGAGAAAATTTCAACAAACGTCCATGATATTCATTTACATTTTACTATGAGTCATTTCTGTGTTATTAATTAATAATTTATTATTCCACATTGAGGTTTTATTGTTCTACAATTAAAGTTATTATTTATACCACAATTGCAAATTCATATCTCTAAATGACTTGCTGGGTGACCAGGTGATGATAGCAAAATTGTTACCGACACATTCAACATGTGAAAGGGTATTGTGCAGACGGAAAATGTTTTTTTATTTTAGAGTTATTGACCCTTTCTCGACTTAGAAAATATTAAGTGAAAATGTACTTGGATGCCTTAGGCCAAAACAAATTATACCTGTGTTTCTAGTGACATGCAAGACAGAAATAGGGGTGGGGATTGACTTTTCATTTTATTTTCAACTTAAATAAATATGTACATGTATACCCCAGACTGCTTCTCCTTGTTTTTAATGTACTATAAAATAATAAAACTAAGTACATAGATATTAGAATTATATAGTGTAAAGTTTGATTTGGCTGTGACCTAAGGCCAAAAAAAAAAAAGATGCTATGTTTCCGTACATCGACCGACCGTAAAAATAACCCGCCGACCCTAATCTTTTTATTGATATTTTGAGAAAAAGTCAAAATTTTCTTTAAAAAAAAAAACTCCTGTAAACATCGATATATACAAGCGCACTACTAATATATACTATATTTTAGTTTGTTTGGGCTCAAAACTGAATATATTTATACACATTTACAACTATTTGATCGCCGTAACGGGGCCGCATTGTACAACCAAGACATTATTTGTGATTGCATGTATATAAACATTTCCGGGACGCGTAATAAACACTTGTTTTGCCGATATAGTGACCAGTGCATTCAATCTCGTACTTAGGGTAATGATGGTCGCGGTTAACCGGTTATGATTAGGTTAATGCCCGTGGTTAACCGGTTAGGAAAATACCCCAACCGTCCCAGCACTAATTAACTCATACTCATACTAGTAATGCTCCAGCCTCCATGTACTGAGTCTGAAGAAATCTGCTATTTGTCGCATTACCGTTGCTATAAATAACTTCCACAGACAACACCTGCAGTATGACGCCACTGCCAAATTTTTCAATAAAATAGCTTTAATTGACATTTGTACTTTCAGTTTCGTTTCCACGAACGACTTTCGCAAAAAGAAAATCATGGCTTCTTATTCTATTTCAACCCATATTAAGCAAAATCCAAAAGTGAAATCTACCTCAGATTGCTCAGTACATATAATTGAAATTCCTGATAATATTCAATTCTATTGGATATGTTAGCTAATATTGGTCAATTCTGGATGCCTTTCAGCTAGGGCCAAAAAAAACAAAAACCTGTGTTTAGGATTTCCCTACGTACCCTAGAAAAAGGTGCCTACCCAAAACTTTTTATTGGACTGCAGACACAGATAAAAAAAACAATTTCTCAGTGGGAATGGCATCGAAAGGTATCTTACCCATTTTCAAACCTCTCCTGTAAAAAATATTTAGAAGGTTTTTTAGTCTAGTGCTCCGATTAATTCAAGATTAACAATATTTAGTATTGAACCTTTCAATTAATCTGAATTGTGAAGCTTTCTAGATTGAATTGTCAATAACCCAATGGAATTGAGAATAAAAAAATTTGAAAAAAAAAAACAAAACCCTACCTACCTACCCTAATTATTTTGGACCATGTAACCCTGAACACAGGTATTATTTTTTTTGGCCTAGAGTTTAATTGGATGTCGTAAACTCTGAATTTGTAAACAATGTGTGAAATTAGCCATGCGGTGGAAAAGTTTGTACATTATTTTTAGCTATTGGGTGGGGTTTACTGGAATCGCACTGGCTGAAGGAATTCCCCTGGACTTGGGGATTCCCATGAGACTATCGCCTGATCAGTTACATCACTTAACTGATGATATGGCGACTGGCTGGCAATTACATAATTCCTGCTGGTAGTAATGGAACCCCTACCCAATCTCATCAGACTCGTACGTGGAGTGTTATGAGTATGATTTTAATCAGAACTGTGCCAGACAATATGCGGTACATGTTGTATTTAAAAAAAAATATTGATGAAACAACCAAATTCAAAATTACTAAATACTGCACAATCTATATAAAACTATACATTTCTTATATAAACTTCAGAAATTCAGATTATTATGTCAGATATACGTGTACAACGATTTAAGCTAGTGAATATATAAAAGAAGAAATCAAGAAATAAAATACTAACCAATGCAGACATCTATCTTCCCTTTGATGGCAGCCTCATGAAGAGGTGTATAATTCCAGTTGTCTCTAGAATTAGGGTCAGCACCATGACTTAGAAGCAGTTGAACGACTTCAGCATGACCAAACGAGCAGGCATTATGTAAAGGAATAAGTCCGCCATCATCACGTGCATGCACATCCGCTCCACAGTCCAGCAGATACTCAACCACATCTTTCCTTCCGAAACCTGCAGAAGTGAACAGTTGGCAGAAATGAATATTTTCTTGAGACCAACAACAAATGATATAGATCTAAAAACAATAGCTGAATTGGTACAAGGCTCAGCCCTCTAATTCACTGAATTCAGATTATTATGGCTTCGGCAATCCGCTACAGCAAGTTGCAACCATTGCCATGGGTCCAGTTTGCTTTAGCAAATTACTTCGGCATTGCTGATTGCCGTAGCCAATTATGAGGTCTGAAGGTTACAAGCATGAAGTTACCCAGAAATTCTCCCAATCGTGAAAAGTCACCCATCCATGGGTTTCCGCTGAACTCACACACCACTAACCTCACGCATTTGAACTCACACACCAGTATAGTCCAAGTCTTCTTGTACTAAAACCAGCTAAGATATTGGGATGGCGATGCTGGCGTTTAGTCCAAGCCCGCCCTATATGCTCGCTTATGACACGGCTTAAGCGTTAGTGACCCGCTCAAATAAAACCACAATTATATGAAATAAAATATCACAATTGCGACAATAAACGGATATTTTCCGCAGAAGACATGCTATTTTATCTGAAACCCACATCAGTTGTGAATTTAAAACGGTAATTTAATGCGAAAAGAGACATTTACCTCAATGTTTACAATTTTTTAAAAGTATGCGAACTCGGTTGACCTCGCGAACTGTGTTCGGCATTTTCCGTTGAAAATATTCCATAGATTTTGGACAACAACGCAAATTACGATGAATTCTCCATTGTAATCGTAATTATGTGTGTCAATAAATAAAATAATAAATAGATTAATTAAACATTGGAGATATAAATGTAATACACTAAATAAATAAACCTTAAGTTTGAAAAGTCCCACTAAAACGGAAGAACTATATTTCGAAACTGTGTGATTCGGTTCTCCGATTATTTTATCAACACAGATGTCAAAATGCACACCACACGCATGGCAAGTCAGACACAAGAGATCTAATTTGCTCCAATTTTGACAAGTTGCTTGCGATAATTGTCAACAAAACTACCGTTCTGATCCTCCATTATGTCATTAAGTTTTTAGTGCGGGAATTGTTCTGAAAGCACATAGAAAACTGGACTTTCGGGCGATCGGTTTTCACCATTTTTGTTCGGAAAAACCGCGCTATATATAGAAACGGAAAGTAGAATTCCCAGAACAAACAGCGGATTATGCCGAACTTATTCGGACCACTTCGGCTTTCGGTTAAAACGTAAACAAACAGAGAAACAAATCGATGTTTGTGGCAATCAACCGGAATATTCTATGTGTAATTTAACATTAAAGTTAGATTATTATACACCATTATGACCATTAGATGTAAGCCTTTCCGATGTATATAGCATCATGTATTGATTTGCTAGGTAAATCGAGTAAAATACACCACAAATTCCCGCCACAGATCGTGGGCGTAACTCATGCGGTAGGATTGGTATGCAAGCGGGCTTGGACTAAACGCCAGCATCGCCATCCCAATATCTTAGCTGGTTTTAGTACAAGAAGACTTGGACTAACACCAGTAATGGGTTGTGAGCGATAACGATAACAATTCGTAACGGTATCATAATTTATACAGATAGTGTGCAGTAAGCTAAACTGGTGAGTTGTGCTTGCTCTGTTAATCTCGGGTTAGAGATCATGTCCCCCTGTTCAACTATTTAATTCTTTTAGAGCACCAAACAAATTGCGTTTGAGCAGCACCAAATTACTATTTCCAGAACTGATAGACATTGCATCTTCGGCTTTGAAAATTGTATTAAATATAGTTTTCAAGGTAGTCTGCAATGCATAAGAGAGTTATTAAACTGTTATGACCAGCATCAATCGCTGTACATAGTGAGTTTTCACACATAATCAACAAAACACAACACTTTGTCACAAAATGAGTGACAGTTTTGATTTCTTTGAAGTGATTGGAGAATGACCTAGTTTAGATGCGCAAATTAGTGTTTCTAGTAAATTATCAAGAACAGCTGGTTTGAGACTAGAATATTAGCTGAATCCAGCTAGGTTAACTGAATACAGCTATTTCTCACATTTTCCAGACATAACGGCTACGTTAATTACCACGTCCAGTTATCTACATGATCACTTACAAATACACTCGTTCACAGCCACGTAAAAATCCTGTAGCAAAAGGTGGTCACCACAGTAATTACCATGACAGTGATTGACACTGTCGGCAGTGCTGATTACCATGGCTGAGTGTCGGCACACACGGTCCAGATTGTAATCGGTTAAATCCGGCTGCTGGATAAATTGAGCCCGATAAAATTGGGGGGTCGACGCACACGAGTCGGATTTTTACTCCGGTCATAGAATCATGCTATGGTAACTTTAGTCTATATACTAGTAGCCAACTGGTGTGGTCAGCCTATCTAGCCAGTTACTATAGATAGTCATGGTGGTTTACTCTTGGGGTCCAAATAAGCATACCCGTATGCTTATTAATTTTTTGAAAAGTTGCCGCCCTGTATGGTGCTTATTTGGGTCCGTATGTTTATTTAAAAAGAGGGATGTCAAGAAGTTTATACTATAGTCCTATCAGAATTGCTGGAACCTTTACTCAGATCAGGAAAAGATAATGCAAACATGTTGATGGAAGTCTGTTTGATAACTCATATAACAACAAACAGTGTAGAATTTGAGAAATATATATTATTGACCTTATATCATTTCAGATGGACTTGCTTCCATGTTGTAAATTGCCACCCCGTTCTCTTATTGGATTTAGCAGAATTGTCCACCCTGTACTTTTATTCCACACAGTATGCTTATTTGGACCCTGAGAGTATATTACTATGTATTTCTTAAGACTAATATTTATTAACAATAAATTAAATAATATGTTGTTCTTCTTCTTCTTCTGACTGCTTTGACTCTAAAGTCAATCCAGTAATGGGCTCATTGTGCTATCTTCGCTTGTGCTTTCTTGTTTGTTCTTAACGCTATGTGCTGTGATACCCTTGTACGTTTTAATTACACTTGTGCGCATGCGTTAGGCGTAACATTGTTAATTGTTTAGTTTGTCACAATCGTACTGCTATTGGAACTTTCATTAGTTCCATCAAAACGTTTGGAAGATATGATGTATGATTGGAAAGCCTCTACCATCTGTTTTCTCTGTACTGCCTCCATCTCAGTGTCATTCCCCGTAAGCACGTGTAGCCTCATCCTCACCCGCATATAAAATCACTCTGTACCTCTCTACCAATACTCCTCTCTCAATCTCAAACTTCTTGCACCTGTTAATGTAATGGTCAAAACCTTACTCTTCACATTCATCAAACAGATCTGAAGTGCAGTTGCTATCCCATTTTACTCTGCCACTAAGTAACCGATGTTGTCCTGCTAGCAACTGGTTGATGACCATTCCCACTCTTATTGACTTCCCTTTAAAAAACTTAACTTTTCCAGCTTCATTGATATGCTGATTTATATGCCTTTCCTCTCCGATTTCATATCTGTAGTCCCATCTCTCAATCGCCTTAGTTTTTATTATTTTATTTGTAACACAGGCATCTTTGGCCAGCGTGTCGGCCATTTCATTTCCCTCTATATACGAATGACCAGGCACCCATGTGCAGTCTACTGTATTCCCATCTTTGCTCAGACTCTGCATATGTCTTCTTATCTTTATTACTTCTTCTATCTGCTCTCTCGGAATCTCATGTGACTGCACAATTTTAATGACAGCTCTACAGTCCGTAAACACCCTTATTTCCTTGCTCTACTTCACTTGTGTAAGATACTCTAGCCCAATCTCTACTGCTTTCAGTTCCGCTTCTATAGCTGCACACATCGGTCCCACATATACCTTCAAATTTGCCTTGTGTCTTCTTTCTCCATTCATAAAATCACCGCCGCCGCACCAGACTCCCCTTTACCACCTTTCCATTCCTAGATTTCGTTGCCCCATCACTGAAAACAGCTATCTTCCCCTCATCACGTGCTCGAAAGTAATGGATACACAGCTTACTAGTCGGATGCGACCACTTTCAAATGAATGCGGGGAGGTAAACACCTGGCTCGCCCTGCTATTTTCATTTTTTGGAATTCCTCTCAAGCGAGTGACGTATTGACTATAATAACTGTCAAACTGTTTCCCTAAATTTTAAGTGAAAACATGTTTTACGGTGGTATAACTTTCACTTTGTTGATGAATTAGACGGTTCACTTTTGGTACAAATTATTTTACTGAAAAATAAATAAACGTGCAGACCCAAATAAGCAGCGTACAGGGGGGAATTTTCCGCCTGAAATAATAAACCTGCATGCACATTTATTTGGAGCCCGAGAGTAGGGCCAGAATGTGTTATAACCAATTTAACATGGCACTCAACTGATCGTATGCATGATTCGTATCATACTTATTCTCATTATATTGAAATTTAAATGAAATAACTATACTGATGACAGGCGGCCGCCCACACTGGCACTTCATTATAAGGAAAGTGACATGTACAAAGTACATCTATACATTGTTTTCGTGGAATCCAACATTTAATAGATATTAACCACTTGAATGCGTCAATATAACAATAACATGATTTTTGAGGGCGTTATGGTTTATTAACGGCCCGGCTGGAATGATTAACAGCCCAAGGGCCTATTAGCGGCCCGAGACGAAGTCGAGGGACGCTAATAGGCCCGAGGGCTGTTAATCATTCCAGAGGGCCGTTAATAAACCATAATGCCCGATGAAATCATGTTATTACTATTATTACCACAGTTTTGGACATTTGACCCATTTGAGGATTTAGTGGAATAATGAAGTAGATTAAGAGAGAAATATTTTCAAGAACATTTAAATTTGATATCATTTGACTTGTCAGCTGACACGGACTGACGGAGTCTCGAAAATAGGACAGGGGAGAAACAGCATTGGAGACGAGTAACAACCAATGAGAGGTTGACAGCTAAAATTATCAATGCATACTTACGCTTGATACAATAATTCAATCATATAGCGTGAATTCCAATCATAAAACCACTATAGTGTCGAGGAAATCGGATACATCTTCCGATTATTTTCTTGAAATAAACACGCAGATCGGAAGTTGAAGGGACGTAACTCTCGCGATAATAATCGAGATCTATAGTTTCCGGGCGGCGGGCCGATATTGAACTAGGCTTCTCATTATCGGCCCGCGGCCCGTTGTTTTGGTAACAATACGCTATTTCGAACGCCCCGAAAAACATTATCAATGGCCTAGAGAACGCCCTATAAAGTGGTACATCGTTGCTAATTGATATGACGGTAAATACGCAATAATATTCGCGATAGTTTATTATAACTGGAGTAAAATAGTGGATCAGACCGGAGAGTACCGGACCGGCGGCAAAAAGCGGTCCGGTCCAGTGACACCCGGTCCAGACCGGACCTCTTGTTGCGATTTAATATTATACAGGCACTCATTTTCTGCCCACAGGTCTATACAGCTGTCGATCAACCAGAATTCTTTACTTTAATTTTGAATAGCGGTCGCCGCTAACTATTCCGACATTTTGAATGAGGTTTTGCAACTTTTGGTCATGTGTATGATGTGACGAAGCAAAACGCGCGTTCCCATCGTCACGATTCGGATTCTCATGATGAAATCAAACTAAGTTTGATCGGTCCGACAAAATCGACTTGATTGTTAGGTGCACACTGTCCCGATTGTCCCCGAATTATCCTGCAGCTAATTTCGAAGGTTGATCATTCAATCAATGGCTCAAAATTATGAAATTCTAATCTATAATAAAGCCAGCCCACTGATCAACTGAGCTATTCTTTCATCACATAAAGTATATCATGTGCATGAACGCACGCCTGGAAGTGAATTCGAATTATTAGCAGATCTCAAACTACAACATCAATATCGAAATAACGGTTTGTGAAAACAAAAACAAATTGTTTACCGGCAGCGAAATGAAGAGGCGAAGATTTCCGCCCTGCCGTGTCTTTAGCATTCACATTATGGGAATTCACGAGCTTCTTGACTTTATTTATGTCTCCGTTCCTGCAGGCCTCAAATAACTCGCGACCAGGGTCATTTTGAGGTGGGGAAATTGGTCCATTTTGAAGGAGAGTCCGACGAGCGGCCGCCATCTTTTGACTTTGACACTTCGCGTTCGTCTTTATATCGAACGAGATTTATTGAAAATGATAAATAATTGAACGATTTCGGTTAAATATATTTCGAGAAATGATCTTTAATGTAAAATCGATTCCTAGTTTAAAATTTAATTCTTTTTTCATTTTTAAATGAAAGGAAAATTTCCCGACCAATCACATTGTTCGCATAAAAAACGTAAAAATGGCGGGAAAATCGACTTTTCTGTACTCACAAAATAATGTCGTCGTTAGATTTTGACAACCTTGGTAACGATGATGCAGATGACGAAGAAGTTTTGACGGCAGCCGAAGTTTTAAACAAACTTGAAGAGGTTTATACTAATATTTTATTAAATTATCGTTCATAAAACTCGCGAGTTAAGATCCTAAAATGATGAAATTGACTCAGAGAGTCAGATTCAGAAGATTAACAAGTGGGCGTGGCACCACCATTTGTGTTTAAAGTGATGTGAAACACTCCGGTAGGTGATCAAATAGAAATGGAGAATAATCTTGTTCAAAGTAGTTATTTTTACAAATATTATATCTACATTGACAACACACACCCACATACTTATATATTAATTAAAATTTAAATGCACATTATGCAGTCTTGACTCGAGACGTTGAGTCTAGCTGTCGATGGCGAAATCGTTTTCGTTATATATATAGTTTATCGCAGATAGAAGCATCCCGATTCGAGTAGTAAATATTTACAATTTAGTGTAGTTCAGACAATGTTTTCTATGGAGCGGAACGGTCGATTTGTTTGAAATTTTCGGTGATGTTACACCTGAATACTAACTTATCAGTTTCACGCACCCGAACAAGTACCGTACTACTAGCGTACATAAAAGTCATAATATGTCTTTAAATCATAATTTATGTTGTTGTTGTTCTTCTAACTGCTTGGACTGTAAAGTCATTCCAGTATAAATGGTCTCGTTGTACTCTCTTCTCGTGTACTTTCTCGTGTGTGCTTAACTCTATGTGCTGTGAGTGTGATACACTTGTATTTCAACGGGTCATGCTACAGAAATGGTATCTTTTAGTGAAGAAAACAAGTTTATTTGTAAATATTATTAAATTGTTAGTCCACCAAAGTACGTAGACTATTGAATATTTTGACATTTACGAACCCCTGATCCAGGTACAAGACGTTTTGTACCATCTGGTCATTTCATACCATTCAATTAAGCTGTATATATCCTTTGTCGCTCCTGCCAACCGAGCACATCCGACCAGCATATTTATGCTGATGAGAGACCACCCCAACAACCAACAGGCAACATGCCCATGATATATACAACTATGTTCAAGCACACTTGGTGGAATCTTGGTGTGTGCATGTTCGCTCCATCAGAATGAACAATACGGATCGAGGGTTGGCAAAGACATATATCCAGTACAAGAAGTATAACCAACATACCATAAATATTGCGTCCTGGTATCAATGTTAAAGAATTAATTGGCCACAACCGGCATGACAGTCAAACTAGTTGGAGAGAAGATGAAGCAGTACCAGCGAGTACAATATAGAGAAAACCAAACTCAGTTATTCTGTCTGTGGAACAACTATGAAAACGGCGGCATTTCAATGAGTGAACTTCTCAAGGCATGCGCAAAATTATTCGCTCCGGGGGACGACAGTTGCCATCGCTGTCGATGCAGAGTCTGCCAAATAAAATGTAAATTAATTAGTTCATGTCATTGATTTATTGTTATCTAGGGATCTGCGAATCAGGGATTTTGCATCGAATCGAATCTCCTTCCTGATATCGACATCAAATCGAATCTCAGATTGAATCAGCTAGTGATTGACATTGTTTACCAGTGTGTATTTCGGTGTCTCCTGACAAAAAACTGCAAAATTCACTGGATACCATATAACAATGTTAATGTCCTTAAAGATCCATTGGAACTTTTTTTTAGGAAAATTGTGACATAGGCAAGTCACTCTCAGTCTCAGGAGGGTTTGGGATTGGGATATGTTGCATTGAATTTCTATCTAGCTGTGTCATGGCGAACATGATGCAAGAAGTGACAGTAAGACACTTAAGAACAGTTCAATCAACTTATCACAAACCCATGGCATGGAAGTCACTTGTCTACATTATAATGAAGATTTGACACAAGTGGACATGGGTACACCATTCAGCTATATAATTGTTGTAGACAGTCCGATACCAATGGTAGTTATCTGTTAAACTGTTCACCCCACAATATATCAAACACCTACATTACATATTCACAGTAGTTGTCTTCACGGAGGGGGTCCCAGAAAACAGACACAATTTATAAGTGTTCAATGTTATCAACAAGATTCAACGGATCGAAACTTGGTGCAACGCGCTCGATTTCCCGGGAAACAGAAACTGAAAGTAGGAAATTTATAGGAATTCAGCTGGCAGTGTCGCAGATAACTGGTCGCACTTGATGACTACCATTTAAGAACATAATAGACCGATTGTTGTAAGGTTTCTCACCGTTTCTGTTCATTCCAATCTATGTTTTGTCGCTTATGAGTCATAACGACGGCTGACATTGAATTTTATTCATATAATCTGAATTGGATATCTGAAGTTCTAATCATAAGGTAATCAATTGAGTTCCGCATCTAGTGATCACGCACTGTGTAGACAATTTTCATAGTGTCGATACAGATTACAAATATGCGGCGATTGATCACTGTCATGGGTTGCGATCAAAGCACATAATTTGCATAATGCATGTCTATTCTGAACAGCATACATTAAAAATTATCTACGTTGGCTAACTTGACAACCTTGTGCTTAAATTTTTGTGATTTCAGTTCATTTGGCATGTGTTGTTATCTAGGCGCAAAAAAATGAGACTACACCAAAGTAACACCGATTCGAAAATATATCCGAATCAGCGGACCGATTCGGTGTCGATCTCGAATCGGGTGCCCGATATCGATATCGAATCTTGAATATTCGCAGGTTCCTATTGTTATCATCTATAAAAATATAATAAAATACTGTCAATATGTTGTTGTTTTAATCAATAAAGTGTGTCAACACTGTTTTCCCAATTCCCAACATGGTACGACACAGTACGAAACAACCAATAGATTTCCTACATGGTACGAAATGACCAAACAATCCAGTACGAAACGATATAAAAATATGTTAATAGGAAATGTCGAGAATGCCCATATACTCATAGAACAGTCATAAATGTCCAAGTATAAAATAAGTTCTTTCCCGATAAGTCTACTTCAGTGGACTAGGTAAATGTAGGCTGTGAACGAATACAACTTATGTAGACCCCACGCAATCTCAACCCCAGGGAATTCGGCCCCATGAATGAGAGACATTCTTTTTTTTATAATTTATTTATGGATATAAATTAATGATAAATAAATGACAAAACACAATAATCAAGTCTGGCAAATGTGAGAATACAGCTACAATAGCAAATCTAGCTGAATTCAGCTATATATTCTACTCTCAAACCGGCTGTTTTTTTCAATAATAAACTAGGACCGCTATAAATTTGCGCATGAAAATTAGGTTTAACCATACTTTCAACCAGATCAAAACCGTCACTTGATTTGTGACAAAGTGTTGCCTTTTGTCGACATCAGCCCTGTTAACACGTTCACTGCTGAAAACCAATGTGCCAACATGGGATTTCATGTTTTGCCTATAGTAGTTGATATTTTATGTACTCACCGAGAGCTTTCCAATGAATGGCAACAAGCCATATTTCCAACTAAATCCTGAAAAGTTACCCATAATTCTGCTGTCTTTAAGGAATTGATTATTTAGGGCATTGCGTATAATCAACATTTAAAACATTGATAATTTTCGTCTGATTTCCAGCAAACAGGCTCGTAACATCACACGCTAACTTATTGTATTCCTGATTTTCTTGATATTTTAAATCCCAGTACTGACATTTAAAATAATAATTTAGTTAACATGTACAGTGTACCTGTGGTCCAAGGCTAATGATATCTTTGATATATATGTTAATTAGATACATGTATACATTATTGAACAACAGAATTAGAATAGCCAAGTTGATAATTTGGCTAGTTTTCAATTACATTCTTGCCCTGAGAATGTGAGACCTCTATGCTATTTGAACTGTTCACAACTTATTCATATATTCTTGGTGAACAGTTTTTTAAAACAGAAATCTAGACCAAGAGGTATTACAAATCATCGACACATTTTCATAAAGGCTTATTTATATTAATATGTTTCTGTATAGACAATATATATATATGTTTCAATTCCCCTCCCCCCACGAAGAAACCCAATCCCGCCATATGCCCCACACCCACCTCCCTCACTATAACTGAAACAACTTATTGTATGTGTTTGATTCAAAATGTAAGTCAAGGTTTTGATTGTCAGCTGTCTTGTTTCAGGCATGGTTAAATGAAAAGTTTTCACCAGATTTGTTGGAGGCTAAGTCTGATCTTGTGGAATGTATGTTGGAACAAATCAACGAAATGGAAGCAAACATACAGCGGGCCAAACGAGGTGACTTAAAAGTGAGCCTACACCGGATGGAGGTGGGTACACAGTGACTGAATAAAAGGCTACTTCTATTATTGAAGTGACGTGATTTTCTGGTTCTGCTATATTCAACCCTCAAATTAGAAAAATGTCCCATGACACATTTAATGCTGTGGCATGATAGATACCACATGTTGCCAACGTGTTTCCAAATTCCCACAACATTGCTTATTGCCGTGGCCAATTTTGAGGACTAACATAAACATCCTTTGTTTCCGCTAACCAGACCAACCCTATTTTTAACTGCCGTGTCTACACATTTTATTGTGAATTTGGAATCCAAGAAAATATAAAAACTTAAAATGTCTTTTGAGCAGTTAACAACTGTTGTGCATCATACTGTAATGCTCTAAATAATTGACTCACTGAGAGCTTTCCGATGAATGCCAACAAGCCATATTTCCGACTAAATCCATAATTCTGCTGTGGTTATGCCACTGGTTAAGGAGTCGATTATTTAGGGCATTACTGTATATATAAACTCTCTAAAATTGGGTCATGTAGTTTATTAATATAGTTCATGGTAATTGAAGTTAAACTTTGCACATGGAACTTGAATTGTTTTTCTACGCATGTAGCCTTTTTTTATGTTATGAGAATTAAATAACGTTGGTTTATATGTTTGAAAAGATTTGTGGAAAAGGGAGTGACAATAAAACAACATAATATGTAAGATATGACTTAAATATTTCCCTGTGACTATGTCAAAATGTCCCTACATCCATTTCATTCTGTTATATAGTAGAGCTGAAACGGTTAGACGGTTAACCGGTTAGCATCCGGTTAGCGACGTAACCGGTTAGAAAAAAATGAACCGGACGTAACCGCATCCCGTTGTCAGTTGAATGTGAACGTGAATAATCCTCAAAATATTAGGTTAAATGATGCAAAACTAATAATAAATCACGTGTCACCGATAGTAGAGTGCAATGCAAGCATTAATTGGTACACGCGGTAGTATCAGATACTTAGTAGCAATTCTCGAACTGTCTGGAAGTGTCGGCGACCTTCAATCAATTCCGACCCTTTGAAGTTTTCTTCCGACAAAAGCACGTGTGCAGTCACTGTGTATCAAGTCTGAATGCACACAAGGAAGTGACAACGTAAAAGTGGCGTTGTGTGGCAATGCGTGCTTTCGTAACTTAATAGTTAATACTGCACGAAGCAACATGGATTAAAATTGGAACCACACCACGACATACTATATATAAAACTGTTTTACAGTGGGGTTTATAAAAACTATGTAAGTCGACAAAGTTTGAAGATTGAGATCAGCTGCACAATGTCTTCACTCTTCCCGTTCTTCATCCCTGTTGTGATTTAATATGAATGACAAAACAGACATCGTAGTTGAACTTGAAGCAACCCAAAACTTCTTCAATAATCTTCCCTTTTATCAAGGGAATTGATGCTCCATGCTACTCTGTAACTGGTTGTGTCTGTGGGACTAATTAACACTCAATTTGGCAGTAATTGCTATATGTTAAGTGATTGCATACTAAAACCGAAACCGAAACGTAAATTATATAACCTCCCAACACTAGTGTCCGCTATCATGATACCGACGAATAGCTCGAATACTGAATAGGACTGCGAGTCTGACCTAACTGACCTTCCTTTTTGTTCTCTAGTTATTACTTTCTTGTCTTTATATATAATGCATTGGAGGATATACCAATGATGATCAATGATAATGATATATTACAGATCTTTAATATATAGTTTTGTTACTCGTTTTACCAATACCCATACTATTTTACTCGTTTTACAAATGCCCAAACATATGCTAATCACGGCAAATAAGCGATCTCTCCTGCCATTCACAAATTTCACTTGCTCATTCCCCATCACGAGAGCCAACAAAAGAACAGTGAATGCGTGTTTTTGAATATCGTTAAATGCCGTGAAGAAGGTCTTTATTTCGGCTACTACTTCTCACCTAGGTTTGTCCCTGGAGCATGGCATAATGTCCACATAATTAGTGTGAGAGAAGTCCGCCAGAAATTTAGCGGTTAACCGGTTGAAATCCGGTTAACCCCGATGGTTAACCGGTTAGAAGAATGGGTCAACCGTTTCAGCTCTATTATATAGTATATATGCTAGCCTCCCTAGAGACTTTTTTTTTTATTAGAGAGCCTCACACATATAAGAGGATATATTGGCCTAACAATATTTACCTTGACCGTGTAACCCAGTGCATTCTCTTGTATATGCGTTGCTCCCAATAGTAGCATTTATAAGAGAATGCAATGGCACAGAATCTAAGATCTTTATTGCTGCACCGACGCATTCCCATCATGAAAGGGTTAACTAGCTTTGTATTGGTATTCAACCTGAGGCATACTTATAGTTTTCTATATTTGTCCCCCGACATTCTGTCGGAGTATATAGTAATGACCCCCGTCCATGTGAGTCCATCCGGAACTTTGTCCGAGCCTGTGTTTTGTCATTTTCTCGCAGGCCTTTAAATTACCCCAAATTCACGGCGTTTAACGATGTCCCCAAATTAAAGAGATGTCCCCAAATTAAAAAAAAAAAATTCTTTATATACAAATACACAATCTAAAATTGGATATATATCATATGTCATATCTATTTAAAAGGGCAGGATTTATTAAAGTGATGAAATTTTTTCAGAAATGTAATAAAACTTAAACTAGTACAGGATGGAAATATATCTCATTCTATTGTGAGATATATGTCCTGTTAGAAGCCAAGATATTGCATTTCACGGGTTTAGATTAAAAAAAATTCTCACGACGTGACGAACCATGGTCGGCACGCCGTGTCCGATATCCCCAAATTAGACCAATATAAAGGCCTGTTTTCTCGTCAATATTTTTTAAAATTTGGCACATATATCAACCAGCATGGGATGATGGGAACCTGCGCACCTGCTATTTTGAGTTTGGTTGGACTCATTTCGGCATAGTATTTGCCCTTTTTCGACATAGAATTGTACATCCTGGGATGCATCTTTTGTCTGAGTATTTATTCCGTCATTATCCTGTCAATTTGTTTTTAACTTGGACAGATGTCAACCAACATGGGTACCTGCGCACATGCGATTTTGATTTCAGTCGGAGTCATTTTGGTGGAGTTATTGCCATTTTTCGACGCAAAATCATACATCCTGGGGCTCATCCTTTGTTATGCCTGTATTCCGTCATTTTCCAGTCATTTTTTTAATGGGAATGTTTATTTCAGTCAGAGTCATTTTTGCAGAGTTATTGCCATTTTACAACATAGAAATGTTTTATGTTTTTTTAGTTTAGAGTTATTGACCCTTCTCGACACATTGAAGATGTGCAATATATTTAGTGAATGTACACTTTGTATCATATTGGCATAATCAATTCCTCATACAGTTTGTAGTATAGGGTTCTGAAACCCACAAATTCTTTAAAACTGCCACCTTCGTCCGTTCGTCGGGGGACATTTCGGTCAGCGATCTTTTATTCTTTTTGTTTTTACAGATAAACCGAATACGATATATAGTGAGCAGTTTCCTGAGAATTCGTCTGCAAAAAGTGAGCAAGTATTACAGCATTAAAGGCACACATAGTGTTTAGAAAATATTATCTAACAATATCATTCACATTATCAGGTTGAAGAAAACCTCAATTCATTCTTAACTGGTTCGCTGCTAAATATCCTACATACGCATAATGAAATGCGTATATTTATTTAAATAAACAGAAAAGCATTGGATTTTATGCTCGGAGTAGGTAGTTTACTACATTTGCACTCTTTTATCAAATTTGACCCCCACATATTTACATTTGTGATTATGTTATGAGCCTGGATGTCTCAATAGGCTATGGTTATGAGCCTGGATGTCTCATTAGGCTATGGTTATGAGTCTGGATGTCTCATCAGGCTATGGTTATGGGCTTGGTTGTCTCATTAGGCTATGGTTATGAGCCTGGATGTCTCATTAGGCTATGGTTATGAGCCTGGATGTCTCATCAGGCTATGGTTATGAGTCTGGATGTCTCATTAGGCTATGGTTATGGGCCTGGATACCGCATTAGGCTATGGTTATGAGCCTGGTTGTCAAATTAGGTTATGGATATGAGCCTGGATGACTGATTAGGTTATGGTTATGAGGTTGGTTGTCGGACGCTGTTGGGCAAAACAATTTATCATTTTCCTCAAACTTTTTGCAATAGAAGTACCTTTTCTGACAATTTTATTGGTCTGCATCCATTAAAACTTCACAATGTCCCAATTTAATTATATATGCAACAATATTTCCAAAATATTACCTGACAAACTCTATTTAAATGATTAAACTAAACAAGCAATACAGTGTTATCGCCAAAGCCCAGATCTGGGCTTCCAGCACTCTTACATAGGGTCCAAATATGGGCTTTCAGCACTGAACCAGTTAATGGGTTGATCAAGATTTATGTCATCATATGGTTGGCGGGTGGAACAACATTTTTGTCGTTTTTCAACAGGTTTATCAAAAACTGATAGTGCCATATTTTAGCACAGGTATCTTTGCAATATCAGCCTACTAAACGAAATGCATCTCTAGATATTTGCAGAGTGATATTTATAATGTTAACCCTTTCACGATGGGAGCTGCGCTGGTGCAGCATTAAAGATCATGTGCCAGTGCATTTTCTTAAATATGCGAGTTTTCCCATAGGGAGCCACGCATCCATACCGGTATATACGAGAATGTCTGGCTTATAAGATTAAAGGGGAAGGAAGCTATCGCAAAACGAAAAGGTGTGTGCAGTTAGTAAGCTGTTCTCTGTTCGTGTATAAAATTTCAGTGCAAATCTCCACACAGGGTGAGAGATATGCCATCTCAAACTAACCTGTGCAAGCAATTACACCAGTTACTTAACACCGGCATTTTAGAAGAAATATTATCTCCCTTTGTAGCTTGTGACGTCACGGCCGCACTTGGCTGTTTAACTCTAAACTGTATCGTGTACGATAGTCTGTTTTTAGATTTCAAAATAAATAAAACAGCAGATTGAATGTTTGTTGTGCACAAATAAATGATTATATGTTGTGAATAAATTATTTTTAATCGTCAAAGATTGTTTGGTCGTGTGAGTTTGGCCGAGATTGTCACATTCAAATATTATGCGACCATTAGCTGGCCGTAAACTAATTGTTCAAATTTATAACGTAAATAGTTATTGGCTTATAATACATGTCTGTAGTCTCTTGGATTTTGCCCATAACAACAAGCAAACATTCTAAAATTATTTTAGTGTGATAGCCTTTATACATATCTGTACAAATGATGAGTAACGCGAAGTGAGGCCGTGACGTCATGATCTTATAAATATGGATGTGCCGTAATTACTAATAAGTGGGAGTTTTGTACTATGCAATGTGATATCATTGTGTTTGAGCATAACTGAGAAATGAGAGGTGTTTTATCGCACCATGGATGAGATACTAAATATATTAACGACCTGATTTGTTGAGGGTTTCCTTCCCGTTTAAGGTAAATATTGTTTGGTCTTCCCATGGGAGACTCGCATATATAAGAGAATGCATTGACACATGGTTTTCGCAAAATTTCAGGATGCTCTAGCCATGGAAGGTTTATGTAATACCACTTTCAAACGCACTTTTAGAAATACAGCACTCATCAATTGGGAAAATTTTAGTGTGGCATGTGAAGTTGTGTGCAAATAATTTTTTAATGACGTCATTATAAACTGAACAAAATTGCCATGCCCATTTAAATAACTGTGGATCGCACGTACACAAACTGTTTAATTTTCACATGTGGACCACTCAATGATCGGATATCCTGAATAATTTAATTATTTTATGTCAGCACTTAAAATAAGAATATACTGAAGCATATTTGCAAATATATTCTAATAATTTTAATAACCATGTCTGCTTCGATATCTTTCATAATAAGGCAATAATTATCGATGTGTGTAGCCCTGAAAAAGCATTCTTTGATGCTATTGGGGAGCAAATAAAATGATCTGAGTTTATCACCTAAATAATCGACACCACACAGAATTATGGGAATTTTTTTTTCAGGATTTAGTCGGAAATATGGTTTGTTGCCATTCATCGGAAAGCTCTCAGTGGGTGAGAGCTTTCCGATGAATAGCAACAAGCCATATTTCCGACTAAATCCTTAATAATTTCACATAATTCTGCTGTGGTTAAAGGGTCCTATACTTCAGGCATTACTGTATGTAGTGACAGATACATGGGTGATTTAGGCATTAATCTGTGGATCGGTATGGGAATATGTCAGAGACGGAATGTAAATTTGGGTGTGAGGGAAAAGGACCATCTTCATGTGTGGGATTAGATGCTTACTTAATTTTTTTAGTTGCAAGCTCAAAATGCTAAACAATCCTATTAAAAGACTCCCTTTTCATGTAATTTTAATATTATCTTTTCCTTGTTTTTAGATCGAAAAGTATGCCAAGCACATATTGGAAGCAGAGGCCAATCGAAAGGATGATGATACCCCACATCTTTCTCCAGATGAATATGCTTTTGCTAAAGAGTATGTTTTTTCAACTTTTTGTCCTATCTGTTAATTTTTTAGGAGATTGAATTTAAGTTTTTATGGGAATTTATGCCTGGTATTTAATGGGGACAGGTTGTTTGTATTTATATGGGACTAATTCTGTCATATTGAAGTTACGGAAAACAATATTCGAACATATACACATACGACTGAAATGATGTACAAGTACCAATATACAAGACTCAGACCTGAATATCAGAATCGGTTCACAGGAACCTTACGTCTGATCTCGGACATAGTTATCACACACTGATTTCAGTTCCCCAAATATGTTCATGTGTCATAAACCATCACATACTGATACTGATTTCAGTTCCCAAAATATGTTCATGTGTCATAAACCATCACATACTGATACTGATTGCAGTTCCCAAAATATGTTCATGTGCCAATTTCATAAGAGATAACCAATCCCATTGTGTATTGACAAAGTCCCTCATTTAACCCTCTCTACACTGAAGCAACATTGATGAGTAGTTCCCATATGAAGTATTCACATAATAAGTTCAATAGGTCGTTTGTTGAAATTATTATCTAAACATTTCCCTCAATATATAGGGCTCCATCTGCTCTTTTATTTATCTGTCATCTGCTTATATCACATTTATAACCTCCAAATAAAAAATAGACCATTCCGATGTACATTTTAAACTTTTTAACTGACTGGGAGAATCCATTTAGTATAGAAAGGGTCCGATTTAACAGCCCTAAATTACTTTAAAAAAAATATTCTGGGGGGGGGGGGGGATAATTGATTAGAGTTGAGGAATCCACCCTTCAAAGCTCAGATCTAGTAGATTTTGAGTTTTGAAATCTTACCAATTTAATCCACTTCAAATTTTTGTCAGCCTAGCAAAAATTCCACTGGCTTCTAGAAATATACGGACATGATCAGAGACCGTCACGAGTGTTCAATATTGACGCAAGCTCTCAGTGATCAGAATTTATTTTTGGAGTATAAAATAACATTTGGAAAGTATTGCCAACAACAACAAAATAAGGTATCTTGTGATAGTTGGCATGCAGATACATATAAAAACTTATTTCCGAATCAGTAATCATGTTCTATTCATGAAAATAGACATGTTATTTTACACCATGCTGATAAGTGATTACACGTGGAAATAGATGTTTGTTTATGTCTGTGATGACTCATGTTGGGGAATTCCAGTTTGTACTAAGCATCAACATATATGAAATTTGTAAACCATACTCGCTCACCTCCAAACTGCCAAGAAAAACCGACTTGATGAAATTCCGTTGTCGTAACTGGATGATATGCGGGACCCCCAAATCAGAAGTGTGTATCTTTATTATACATAAAAATCATTTGTAAGGAACTATTTTCCTTATCAAACATGCTTCCTTACTTCCACCTTCGATCCCGGTAGGCTTCAACTATCAAGCATCAAACCATCATTCTTATGATACTTGGGTCTGTCTGCTGATACACCTACATTAATGCCCTTAGTAATCGACTCCTTAAACACAGCAGAACTATGGGTAACTTTTCAGGATATAGTCGGAAATATGGCTTTTTGCCATTCATCGGAAAGCTCTCCCCGAGAGCTTTCCGATGAATGGCAACAAGCCATATTTCCGACTAAATCCTGAAAAGTTACCCATAATTCTGCTGTGTTTAAGGAGTCGATTACTTAGGGCATTACTGTATTCCATAATAATTTATGGACATATTATGGTAATCCTTTCTATGCTAATTTAAAAGCATCATTGATGAGTAGTTATCCCATAGGTAATGTTCAGATAATAGGTTCAACAAACGACGTCACCATAGGTCAATTGTTGAACATATCATCTAAACATTTCACTCCTTCTGTACTTTTATTTATCCCATCGTCTGCTACTATTACCTGTACATCCCTGAAAATCAATAATACACCATTCCGATGTACACTTTTTAATGGACTGGGAGAATCCATTTAGTATATAATGGGTTAAAGATAATCATAAAATGTGTTTACGGGAATCCGCTTGTTCATACATCTGCTTGCAAACCACAACTTTTCCTTACTTTTACTGGCATTCTTTTCTGGTCAAAGGTCTTCTGGTGCTCCAAGATTATGGTGAAGTGATGAATTAAAGGGACTGATAGCCTTCGTTGTAGGCTATACTTTAGAAATAAAATTTATCAAATTATAATTTCCTCAAGAATATACTAATAGTATAGCACAATGATGATATGAATGTGATATTATTCACAAAACACGCTTTGTGTCAGAGAAAATGCAGGTCGAATGTTGATCAGTTTCTCACAAAAAGTGCAGTGAATTGTTTATAAGAAGAGTCACGATATGCGTCATTTCCTTATTTAGATTCGTGTGCATTATTTGTCGGTTGTAAACCCCTAATTTGGTGTGTCTACAACTTACAACTCACAATACTATCATAGTAAATTTCTTATTTGTTATGTATTACCATATATAGGTTAGGAGAAAATATTAACTGGATTGAAATATATTCTTCTCTTTGCAATAACAATTATATTATGTACACATTTTCTGTCTGATCATTTCCCAATCATGAAGTAACGTTGATTAGCTGGACTTTGAACTAACAGCGGGTAGAATGGGTCAATTAAAATAAAATTTGGTGTGATTTGAATGCGATTGTTGATGGTGCCAATAATTTCATCTTGCCCTTCCACATACAGCGCAATGGAACATTTTGATTGGACGATCGGGTAGTTCCGAGTGTTTGTTTATAAACAAATGGTTCTGTAACGTTTTGATGTTTGTTTACATAACAAAGCATACAAACATGAAAATATTTATATTGATATAAGAACAACATCTGTCTATTATTTAATATTCTTTCTGTTTATGGCGGTTTTAGCGGATGTGACTATTTTAACAGCTATACCCACCACGAAGGCTGCCCATATCTTCAATAGGTAGAAGTCACTTCTCCATCCAGCAAAATTAGGGTAAAATGAGGCAACTTTAGGGAGAAGTGATTGAACCCATCTGTGATATGTTATTCCAGCTGAAACAGGCTCCTTTTGGATGCCTTTATGCAGTGGCGGAGTGCCCCCTCTTAGTCTTTGTATGGTGGCGCCCTTTGTGTGCATTTTGATCGTTAAACAATTTTGATATTTAAAAAAAAAATTAATTAAAATTTTTTTTAGATTGAACTCCTTGCTCAATTTATTAACAAACAATATTTATTTAATTTTTTTAATTAAATTGAATAAAAAATTTTTTAAATCAAAATTTTGAAAATATATGCCTTTATAACATCTGCCAGGGTACCCTGATTCACCACACCAAAGTTGAAATCGATCCAGGGGCTGTGATAAAGATTGCAGACAGACAGATCCTACTGATTTATATATATACTAGCTGAAGCAGAATCCCTTCGGGAGCCTTTATTCATTGGAGGGGCCTGTGGCCCCTGTGTGCGCTTCGTTCACATTTGGACCTAAATTTTCACATATGTTCATATTCGACTTATTATACGCCCTTTTGAAAAAAAGGCCGTATTATAGTATTGGTCTGTCCGTCCGGGCGGGCGTCCGTCCGTTAACCTGTTGTCCGGATGATAACTTTAGTTAGAGTGAACCAAAATTAGTAAAATTTGGTATGTGGGTTTATTAGCCGAAAAGTAAGTTCAAGTTCGAATTTGGGTTCCGCCCGCCAATTTTCACCGGAGTTATGCCCCTTATTTAACGTTTTTTGACTTAGAAAATCCTTGAAATTTGTTGTGTGTTTTTTGGTTTCCGGATGATGACTCGATTTTGGAATGTTTATACGCAAAACCCGTTTTTTTGTGGATTACATATATCAAAATACAGCTCAAGTCCGAATTTCGTTTTAATCCGATAATTTTTGCGAGAGTTATGGCCCCTTTTTTGACGTAATTTGACTTAGAAAATCCCTGAAATTTGTTGTCCGGATGATAACTTTAGTTAGAGTGAACCGATTTCAATCAAGTTTGGTATGTGGGTTTATTAGGAGAAAAGACAGCTCAAGTTCGAATTTGTGTTCCGTCCGCTAATTTTCACCGGAGTTATGCCCCTTATTTGACGTAATTTGACTTAGAAAATCCCTGAAATTTGTTGTCCGGATGATAACTTTACTAGAGCTTATTGGATTCAATGATAATTTGGTATATTACTTTCTCCCACCAAAACACAGGTCAAGTTCAAATTTGAATTCCGTCCGCCAATTTTTACCAGAGTTATGCCCCTTTTTTACCAGTTTCCGCCGACCCAAGAGAGGGCGTATATTGCA
Source organism: Siphonodentalium dalli (assembly GCA_032622095.1). Lineage (NCBI taxonomy): Eukaryota > Metazoa > Mollusca > Scaphopoda > Gadilida > Siphonodentaliidae > Siphonodentalium > Siphonodentalium dalli. Next base: position 105,852,325 of record CP136062.1, read on the forward strand.
CGCCCAGCGTAGCTCTTGTTTTGATTCTGAAATAAGCCAAACCCATAGTGGACTTATCCCCGTTATTCTGTTGGATGGCGCGGGCCACACTGAAAACACAGATATAAAGAGCATACATTTGGTCTGCAAATAGATTCATATTGAACCTATAAAATATTCACATTTATTTGATTCTGAAATAGGCCCATAGTTCAGCATAGTTAGCTTATTTTAATTTGTTTGTTTTTTTATTTATTTCATTAAAAAATTTTATAAAAATTTTGAAAAACTAATGCCGTTATAACCTCTGCCAGGGTACCCCGAGACACCACACCAAATTTGGTTGAAATTGGTATAGTGGTCTGGGAGAAAAATCCGAACAGACGGTTCCAATTCTTTTATATATACAGTGAAACCTGCTTTGGGCGACCACCTCGCTTTAACGACCGGATTGGCTTTGTACGGACTGGTTTTACTATATAAATGACCTGCCGTGAGCGACCACCTGTCAAACGCGACCAGCGGCCGGTGATTTGTGGCAAAAATGACCAAATTTACCCATTATGAACGACCACCAGACATGAAAAATAAGTATAGATATATGATTTATGGAGGCACAGACTCAGCATAAATATAGAATACACCCATAGTAGCCGAGAATACCAAATTTTCACCACGAGTGGAATTGTGGTTTTAACCACAAGCCTCTTGGCAAGTGGTTAAAACCACAATACCACAAGTGGTGAACATTTCATACTCTCGGCTACTATGGGTGTATTTTATTTATGCCATAATTATCATTTTTAATTTGTTCTGCGAATACAACTCCTCCATTGTTTACTTTTAATGTATATCCTCACCGAGACACAAACACGACGATATCAGGAATGTGCATCACGCATAGTCTGTTTCTGAGCCACCAGCCACTTGATACAACCATTCATATGTTTCCTAGTTCATATAACATTTGCAAGCTGCATTTGATTGAAATGCAGGCAATGTTCCTCATATCTAATTGTAATTATGATAACTTCCAATTTAAAATGAATGTAACATAAGAACTATTTTCCCAAAATACGATGTAGTTCGACTATGGGTCTAAACGTTTAACACATGAAATTACACATGAACATTTACACCACAGTAGAAATTTATACCCAAAGTAGGAAGCTGTATACCCACTGTAGGGTGTAAAGTTGAAATTTACAAAATAGGTATTATATACACAATAGCACAAAAGTAATTATGGTGTAGTGTTCATTATAGATACAGTAATGCCCTAAATAATCGACTCCATAACCACAGCAGAATTATTGGTATTTTTTCAGGATTTAGTTGGAAATATGGCTTGTTGCCATTCATCGGAAAGCTCTCACTGAGATCTTTCCAATGAATGGCAACAAGCCATATTTCTGACTAATCCTGAAAATGCTGTGGTTAAGGAGTCGATTATTTAGGGCACTGTTGTATCGTAAGAGAAAAATATTTTCTTAGTTGAAATATCTTCAGATATTCACAGAGCATGGATACCCATTTCAAGCAGCTGGCCTTGCGCCATATGCCACAGAACCTTCAGTCACTGGACCCTAAATTAACAAGTAAGTTAGCTCAACTAATGTTGACAGCTGGATGGTAATATTTATATACTGCCTTTGGTGTTACTCAAATTACTCTCAAGTTTCTTAATGCATCGAATTTACCATAGGCCACGCAAAGTTAAATTCCTGTTTCTAAGACCGATGCATATGGTCCCAATTTTACTCACTCCCAAAACACTGCTCATACAATCTTTTATTCACATTCAATCCATTGGGGAAAATGTTTAATCAGAATAAAATAATTTTATGTCTTTTATACAAACGTGCGTAGCAGTGAGATCGAATAGATCTGTTTTTCGATTCATTGCTGTAATTGGTAACTATGTTCAGGCATGTGTTAAACACATGATGCATTGCATCTGCAAACTCAATAACACTGTGTCAATGATACTTTATTGGGTGATTTTTGACAAAATAAACCCAGAGCTTGGCCGCAGCATAGTTGAAATTCTTTGTTGGCATGTGCCCCAAAAATTAAAAAAAATGTAATTAAAAACAGCATGCACGCATGTTTTTCAAATTTGTTTGGCCTGAGAAACGGGGAAATTGACTTTGCATGGCCTTATCATGTTTGTTTGTCTGAGAGTTACTAGTAGTGTTTTAGGTACACAATATGCAATGGTTTCACACTCATGTTTCTGAATGATGTGGGCTGCCATCTGGTGGCAGTTTGTGTTTGGGTTTCTATTTGTGATGTGGTTAATTTAGTTGCGTTCCAATTACATACAACTAAAATTAACACTTTCACTGCCGACACCCATTCAATTACAAGCAAAAAGTACAAGATAACTCGTAGTCAGCAGTTAACGTGTTAACACATTGTTGATATAGAAACCCAGTTTGTTTTGTTTTACAATGCAGTTGTAAGTATCAACTAAATTTGTCCATCTGAAATTGTTTTTGCATTATAAAAACAATGGTAATCTATCTTAATTTATTCACACACATATGAAGCAATGTACACATCATGCTGCAGGGAAGATTCCAGAGATAATTCTGGGACACCCATTTCCATCAGAGGATACATTCCCATATAACTTAATAAATCTTCTACACCGAACCAACAGATACATATATTATAAATATGACATAATATTTCTGATTTCAAAATTAAACATGCAAATAAAGTCTCTATTGCAACTGCAGATTTTTTATTTACATAGCATATTTTTGAATTGCTTGAAAAAGCAGGAAAAAGTGGAAAATTCAGGTTGTCTCAATTTGGGGACATTTGGGCATCTCGAATTTGGCGTCCATACCTGTAACAGGTATCGAAACAGCCCTGGATATTTCCATTTACTGAGCCAATGCCTGCACCCATTATAATATTACTACATACCTTTACTCATATATAAATTTGTGCAGTACTATTTTTCGAGCACCCACAGGTGCACGAATTTAAAACTGAGCGAAAAATAGTATGACTCCTGAGTTCATACCAAATTTCCAAATGGAAAATAAGAGGGTTATGTTATGTTAAAGACATATTATGGTCTTGTTCGGGTGCGTGAAACTGATGAGTTAGTGCTCAGGTGCTATGCCAACTGGAGGAATTTAACATCGCCGAAAATCTTAAGCACTCCATAGAAAACTTCATCTGAACTACGCTCAATTGTAAATATTTACTACTCGATTCGGGGCGCATCTATCGGCGATAAACCAATTAAACTAATTTTGCTGCATTTAATTAATAAAGGACAGTGTGTGTTGTCAACATAGATATAATATTTGTCAAAATAATTACTTTAAACAATATTTTTCTCCGTTTCTAATTGATCACCCTACCGGAGTGTTTCACATCACTTTTATGAATTGCATACATTACAGAAAATTGGATTGAATAGACATTTATATTATTCACATGCAGGCAACCAACCCCAACACCATTATTTACATGTAAAGCAATTAGTCATGGTAAAATGTTCGATGTTGCATTGCTTGTAAAATGTCCACATGCATGGTACCCAAAGCCCTGAACTGCCACCCTGGTCATGCAGTCTGAGTTAATTATGTCAACCCAATTATACAACTTTAAAATACATGCGGCCAATTGTTGATTTGTCCAGAAGCCTATACGCAGTTGTGGTTATACAACTTATACTTCTTTCGCGTTCATTTCAATAAAGTCCATAGTATTTAAATAACTTATTAGCATATACACCCATCGTCAAAACAAAATTATGATACATTGATTTCCTGCTAGATGTAAATTTCTGCTGTGATTGTCCTCAATACACACACGTGTCTTCGGGAACGATTAAGAAATTAAACTGTTAACAGATAGACAGATACAAGACTTTTAGGCAAATAATTTTGTCAGTTTTGAATTCGCGCAGCACAGTGCGTGAATTTAATGTGTGCAATTTAAAAACTGAGCGAAGAATAGTACTGCATGAAAAGCCGTGAATTTAACTACGAGTAAGGTATGCACGTTTTAAATTTACTGACAGCGCTGTGAAAATTAACCAACAAACATTTTCTATGATAAATCTTCCCTTTCTTGATCCATAATGGAAATCGACAAAGAATTTTTTTTTTTTTCATGGTTTTATATCACAGATGGGAATGAGCATCAAGACTTGAAATAGTGTATCTGTCATTTGCAGAATGAGGTCCCCAGATAGTGAATTTAGCAGGCTAGCATCACTAAATTCACCCTTTGGAAAGCTCATTCTGCTTAAGCCTCATCTTCTGGGATGTATCTATAGACTCAAATTAACATTGTTCTAGTCACTTTTTCCCTTCTGATGAAGTTGGTGATTTCGTTGATGCTTGCCCGGTGTGCGGGATAGCATCACTAAATTCACCCACTGGGGACCTCATTCATGGCAGACACTATTTGCAGGGATGAGAAATTTTTGATGATAACACTGTTGATAATTTGATAAATTTTCAGATGTGAAACCAAACTTGAATAGTTATGTCTTCTTGAAAGTTAACGAGAATACTGAAGGTGTACTTGTTGAGGAAGAGACTATGGATGCTGGGTAAGTTCTGTACTATTTAGTTATCCACTCACAAAGTTAGGTGTGGGATATAGAAATGGGTTTCATCCTTGTGTCTGTCCATAATAACTTTGGAGCTCTGTTTCTGTCACCATATGTTGCAGTCCTCAAAATTGGCCACGGCAATAAGCAATGCTTATATATATATATATATATATATATCTCAGCAATTTTGTGTAGACCATAAAATAAATAGCGAACCCATTTCTATTACTTCAATATGCAGTCTTTTACACAAACTAGAATCAATTGCTCTCATACCCATTTCATTCCGTTGTTCCGTCTTCAATGATTTTCTAATGTCTGTGTGACAATAGTATTAATTTTTATATGCCCGTTTTCTTAAATGAAAGTGTCAATGACAGGCCAAGTTATGCAAAGAGTAAAATACAAGATGGCCACTGGCAGCCATGTTTTTTTGCCGAATGACCCCAAAAAGACTCGTTCCCATTTACATGTCATTGTTAACATCCATCACAAATTTCATGATGATCCGACAAAAGATACGACCTGTAGCCTGTGCCAAAGGATTTAGTCATGCAAAGAGTAAAATCCAAGATGGCTGCTGGCGGCCATATTTTTTGGCCGAATCACCCCAAAAAAACAAATATTTCCCATCTACATGTCATTGTTAACATCCATGACAAATCTCATGATGATCGGACCAAAGATACGACTTGTAGCCCTTGCCAAAGGATTTAGTCATGCAAAGAGAAAAATCCAAGATGGCTGCTGGCAGAGATGTTATTGGCCAAACGACCCCAAAATTACTCGTTCCCATCTACATGTCAATATTAACATCCATGACAAATTTCATGATGATCAGACGAACAGTACGACCTGTAGCCCATGATAATAGATTGAATTTTGAAATCCAAGATGGCTGCTGTTGGCCATGTTTTTTTGCCGAATGACCCCAAAATGACTCGTTCCCATCTACATGTCAATATTAACATCCATGATAAATTTCATGATGATCAGACCAAAGCTACGACCTGTAGCCCGTGCCAAAGGATTTAGTCATGCAAAGAGTAAAATCCAAGATGGCTGCTGGAGGCAATGTTTTTTGGCCAAACAACCCCAAAATGACTCTTTCCCATCTACATGTCAATATTAACATCCATGACAAATTTAATGATGATCCGACAAAAGATACGACCTGTAGCCCGTGCCAATGGATTTAATTTTGAAATCCAAGATGGCCACCAGCAGCCATGTTTTTTGGCCGAATGACCCCAAAATGACTCGTTCCTATCTGCATGTCAATGTCAACAGCCATGACAAATCTCATAATGATCTGACCAAAGGTACGACCTGTAGCCTGTGCCAAAGGATTTAGTCATGCAAAGAGTAAAATCCAAGATGGCTGCTGGTGGCCATGTTTTTTGGTCAAATGACCCCAAAACGACTCGTTCACATCTACATGTCATTGTTAACATCCATGACATATTTCATGAAGATCCGACCAAAGCTACGACCTGTAGCCCGCGCCAAAGGATTTAGTCATGCAAAGAGTAAAATCCAATATGGCTGCTGGCGGCCATGTTTTTTGGCCGAACGACCCCAAAATGACTCGTTCCCATCTACATGTCAATATTAACATCCATGACAAATTTCATAATGTTCAGACGAACAGTACGACCTGTAGCCTGCACCAATGGATTTAATTTTGAAATCCAAGATGCCCACCAGCGGCCATGTTTTTTGGCCGAATGACCCCAAAATGACTCGTTCCCATCTACTTGTCAATGTCAACATTCATGACAAATTTCATAAAGATCAGACCAAAGGTACGACCTGTAGCCTGCGCCAAAGGAAATTGTTGACGGACATACAGACACACGGACAACGGACGCCAACCCATGGCAATAGCTCAAACTTACAAAGTAAGTTGAGCTAAAAACGGGACATATTATGTTATTGGTCTGTCTGTCTGTCATCCGTTCGCTTTTTTGTTTCTGTGTGATAACTTTAGTAAGTCTGATTTGAATGGAATGAAAATTGGTACCGGTATGTGAGTTTACTAGCCTAAAATACAGATCAGGTTCGAATTTAGGTTCCGCCCGCCAATTTTCACCAGAGTTATGGCCCTTGGTTGGAATTACCAACAGGTGTATTTGCCACGCCTAGCAATGCTCTTGTTTAAATTATTTTTAATATAGTGTCTGCCTTAACAAAGACTGCTCTCTTAGCTTTTATTATTCTGATTTTTCAGTGAAGAAATAATAGACTTCGAGAAAGGAGACCAGCACATCATGCGATACAAGCCCATTGAATCGATGGTGGCTTCCAGTGTAATATCATTGATATGATCCAACATGTCCAATATGATATGTAACGGGTTACGAGGATAAGCTGACAAGTGGAAGTCTACTTCTGTCAGAAATGTTCCAGGAGTAGCCCGAGCCTTTGTCCCGTGAGGAAGGTCTGAGGTGCTACAAGAGTTTGTACTTCTTAATAGTATCATCACAGTCTGGAACATACAGTAATGCTCTAAGTAATTGACTCCTTAACCACAGAATTATGGGTAATTTTTCAGGATTTAGTCGGAAATATGGCTTGTTGCCATTCATCGGAAAGCTCTCAGTTAAGGAGTCGATTATTTAGGGCATTACTGTACTTCTATCAGAAATGTTCCAGGAGTAACCCGAGCCTTTGTCCCGGGAGGAAGGTCTGAGATGCTAAGAGATTGTGCTTCTTAATAGTATCATCACAGTCTGGAACATAACATGTTGTGAGATGTTGGCATGGATTATGTTTTCCCCTTATGGGAAAGGGTCCCGACCCTTGGCTTATAATTGGGAATATGTAGAGACTATTTATATTTTGTATTATTTATTTCTGGGGGTCTGTGACTATTATTTCCCGAGCAGTTGTCCGTAAAATATCCGTAAAAGATTTCATGCGACTTATTTCTTCAAAATCTGCCTAATCAAGTATGATTGACTTATTTATGATTTATCACATGCTTTACAAATGTTTGATCATAGTTCATAGAGTAATAGATCGGAAATCTGAACTGTGAAACTGGCCTGTTCGATATCAATTCTGCGGTTTTCTATGAAAAAACCTACAGCAATTATTTTCTACTGATTAAAGATTTGTACGCGAAAGATAAAATGCAAATTAAAATATTGCATGCATGGGGTTTCTGGACCATCTTGAAGCCTTAATCAGTACCAGTTATAAATAGGCTGTGCAATTTTAAAATGGATGAAGAATTAGATTTCATTCTAGATTATAACGAAGAGGACGTGGTACCCATGACATTTCCTTCAGATATTTGGGCCACGTCAAATACCAAAAAGAGTCGATTGTGCCCCATAACGTGTTAACTGATTTAGTCACATGCGCCATCACATACTATGGTGACGTTCGCCTTGGTTTTATGGGGCAGAATCTGCTTGCTGGATTTGTCATCAGCAATTTAGTAAATTATAAGCAATGTTTCACAATGAAATTCCATACTGTAAATTTAATTCTGATGTACATTCCACAACTTGGGCCAAACCAATGATAAACTTGTTCGATCTTATAATCAAATTCTTAAATTGTAACAATACAGCTTAAAAGTACCTGCTAAAAATCTGTTCTGAGAGAAAACTAGAGCTCAATCAACTCAGTCTGTCAGCAACTACAGTAATGCCCTAATTAATCGACTCCTTAACCACAGAAGAATTATGGGTAACTTTTCTGGTTTTAGTCGGAAATATGGCTTGTTGCCATTCATCGGATAGCTGTCAGTGAGAGCTGTGGTTAAGGAGTCGATTATTTAGGGCATTACTGTACACATGACAGTTCGCTACTGACAGTTGATAAATTTTATTATTTTGCCAGTGATTCTTAATTTCAGTTTAGGCCCTGACTTAGGTTAGGATAGATGACATTTCTTAACTGAAACTTAATTGTCATTTTTACAGAAAAGAGCCTACAGGTTGGGGGAGGGGTTGTAACCCCACCCCTCCCCAATTTCAATAAAAACTTTTAACAGTTGAAAATCTTAGGCTGAAAATATTTTAGGCTTTACTGTATGTTCAATTTGATGGGTGAATTAGATTGAGTCAGTGAGAGTACAGTAATGCTCTAAGTAATCGACTTCTTAACCACAGCAGAATTATGGGTAACTTTTCAGGATTTAGTCGGAAATATGGCTTGTTGCCATTCATCGGAAAGCTCTCGGTGAAAAGTTACCCATAATTCTGCTGTGGTTAAGAAGTCGATTACTTAGAGCATTACTGTACTCAGCAAGACTTGTAGTCTCTATCCACCCACTGGACTCAGCTCATTATGTCATCCAAATTGTTTCATATTAATCTTAATGAAATAATCCATAGTCCATACCTTAATATACATTATTGTTATATGTTAATGTGTACATCTGTTAAAAATATACCTTGAATAAAAGTTATCAAAAGATACATGCCTTGTTTTCTCAAAATGTTATCCAAAGTGGTAAGGTCTATCGTAGTTTCAGCCCATAAACTCTCACTAACATTCAATGATGGTGTTGAGTCGCACCCCCACCCTGTAATGATCGTTTACAATTAACATTTTACTCAATTGCACTTCCAAATCCTCAGTTGACAAAACAATCCATTTAAGTTTAGCCAAATATACATCCATATCATAAGATATTCCAAAATCAGCATGCAGTATTTTAATTATAGCGGGGGGGGGGGCGTAGCATGACACCCCAAACGCTGTTGGTTTTATTGTTTAATCTTGTAGAGTACTCCTAGGGGGTCGGGAAACAGCTTGTTACCAACTCTAAAAAAGTGTCCAAAATGGCCACCATTCATTATGAAATTTAGGTAAACCTTGGATTTTCCATCTACACATAAAATTAATGCATCAATTCACCACTCTGATTATTAAAACATGCTTGAATGGTGTTGTGTTAAATAAATATGTAGTTTGTTTAATATTTTTCAAAGTGATTTTAAGTTTAGTGTAAATATAAGAAACGAATGCTGATTTTGTTGCGTTTGGCTGCAAGTTTGAAATTTTGTGTGGAACGAGAAATCAACGTCCATTTCTTAACTAGAATTTATTTATCCGAATTGGTAACCAGTGTCCCTGCAGTTCTAAATTAGTATATTTACGTCACTCGTCAGTTTTATTTACACTAGAAAGTTTATATGAAACAGGGACAAAAGGACATCTTTCTTTTTATGTATATAAACTGTTTTTAAACTGCTAATAATCTGAAAGGCCATAAAATAGTCTGGGCCATCATCAAATATACTTAAGTAAGTTAAGTTTCCCCTGGTCCTACCTACCTACCCAATGCCTAACTAGAGAAGTGACTGTTAGTTAGGGAGCCCGCATATGTTCTATTTACACTTTTGCGTACAAAAGGTTTGACCCCCTAAAGTTGGTGCCAATAATGGAACATTCTGAAAAACCGATTTCTTAAGTTGCGCATTCCTGGGGTTTAGGGGCCGCTGAACCCCAAAAAGTGCCAAAAATCACTTCTATTTACACTTCCGCGTACATTGATGATCCTCCTAAGTGTACTGATTAAGGAAACACAACTTAAGAAAGGGATTTTCCTGGGGTTTTCAGATAAGAAAGGGGGTCCCATGCTGAACCCCAAAACGTGATTTTTTACTTTTTTTTATACTTTCGCGTACATCCATAATTTTTGGTCTCAAAGTACTTTGAGATATACTAATTATAAAAACACAACTTAAGAAGCAACTTTTCCTGGGGTTTTAAGATAAGAAGGGGGTCATCGGGTCACCCCTCAAAACGTAAAAAAATCACTTTTATTTACATCATTGCATTCGTCCAACGTGTGTGTATGTGCGTACACCCCTGGAACGTTGCACCCCCCCCCCCCCCCCCCCCATACACCACACCAATGACCATACAGACACACCGGGTGCACCCGTACTGGATATACACAATCATACACCATACAGTCACTCCATGCATACCGATTCACCTCAGATCTGACCATGACTTCTCCCTGTATACCTAGATGCATCTTACCATGGACAACCCACTCATAACCATATAGTCACTCGTTGTATACCTACTCACATCAGTCATGACATACAATAACTCTCTGTATACCTATTCACCTCACATATGATCACAGAGTAACTCCCTGGCTACGATCTTGGCATCCACACTGTATCCTGTTGACATTTTTTTATCATAATGAACCAGAATAGCCAAAGATTATGGTCCATCTCAGTTCTGTCTCATAGTTCTGCCCATTTCCTTTCAATAAATATGGCCAAAATCACAAAAGAGGTTCTCGGCAAAATTATATACTTTAAAATGAATTTGTCATGCCCCATTCGGAACTGGGACAACTGGGAATAGAACATGTAGTTGTCAGTTAATTAACTAACACGTATAATAACCAAGTGAGTCACAATTTGCTACCTTTTCGGATAATGATATGCCTCACTTACATTACAAAGTTCTGTTCATTTCTTGTTGAAATATGAATAGAATCCCAATTGTAATATTTTGTGAAATTTTATACCAAATTCTGTACAATCGAATATTTGAGGGATCGGAAGGGGTTAGGACCCAAATAATTGCATATTTAATTGCTCCAATGATCAGTTAATATACAAACACAAAATAAAGTTGTATTACTCAACCAGTTCCGAACAGCATGAATTGATCTAGAAGATATTTGTGAAAAAATGTCATATTTTCAACTTCCGGCGGCGATTTTGGTGGCCATCTTGGATGGTGAGTTTCAATTTTGGCCCCAAAAAAGTGTCATTATGTCTTAGTTTTGGGGGGTGACCCGATGACCCCATTCTTATCTTAAAACCCCAGGAAAAGTTGCTTCTTAAGTTGTGTTTTTATAATTAGTATATCTCAAAGTACTTTGACACCAAAAATTATGGATGTACGCGAAAGTTGAAAAAAAAGTGAAAAATCACGTTTTGGGGTTCAGCATGGGACCCCCTTTCTTATCTGAAAACCTTAAGTTGTGTTTTCTTTATCAGTACACTTAGGAGTATCATCAAACCAAAATTCATCAATGTACGCTGAAGTGTAAATAGAAGTGATTTTTGGCACTTTTTGGGGTTCAGCGGCCCCTAAACCCCAGGAATGCGCAACTTAAGAAATCGGTTTTTCAGAATGTTCCATTATTGGTACCAACTTTAAGGGGTCAAACCTTTTGTACGCAAAAGTGTAAATGGAACATATGCGGGCTCCCCAACTATGTCCCAATGGGACTAAGGATACCCCCAATCCCCCATGTTTTTAAAACATGTTTCACATGTCAGTAAACATTTAGTTAAAATAATAAAATAAAAAAATCCCATTGCAGGTGCACAACCCTAACCCCTAATCCTAAACCTATTGACCGAAAAATGTAGGAATAAAAGCTCAAGACAAAATTATGCATGTTGCAAACAAATTTTGAAGTCGAAAAAAGGGGGATAACTCCACCAAAAAATATCTGACAGACGTCATAATCACAGGTTCCCATGATGGTCTGTGCCATGTTTAAAAAATGACTGAGAAAACCTCCAGACAAATTTGTGTCCACGGACGGATGGACAATCTGATTCCAGTATACCCCCTCCACAACTGCGGGACCTCATTCTGCTTAGGCCTCATCTTCTCTGGAAAGTATCTATTAGCAAATTAACAAGTTTTTTAGTTTCTTCATAAAATTTCTTTTATAGTTTAGTTTCTCTATATCCCCAAATTGGCATATGACACAATGCATAATCGCAGTGCCTAATAGGAACTTGGAACTTAAATCTGTCTTGGTATCCCATATCAGAATGAAGTCCCCAGAGGATGAATTTGGTGATGCTAGCCTGCTATGTGGGTGGCGTCACTAAATTCACCCTCTGGGGTCCTCATTCTATAAATGTGCAGCACCATATTATGAGGCCTGACATCGATGCTAGTAAAGGCAAAAATACAACCCACATGCTTCACACAAATAATTCTTGCCTCACAACCATGGCCATGCATTTATAGCTACATAATCAGATTTAACGCCCATAAATTACTGTTTCTTCTGCTTCAGGAGTAATGAAAGTGTCAATGACACTGTAGCTCAACTTTGGGAAAGAAGTAAATTTGTGTGATGAGCAATGAATGGAAAGATTTAGAATTGAATTTTGAAATCCAAGATGGCCACTGGCAGCCATGTTTTTTGTCCGAATGACCCCAAAATGACTCGTTCCCATCTACATTCCAATTTAAACAGCCATGACAAATTTCATGATGATCAGAATAAAGCTACGACCTGTAGCCCGTGCTAAAGGATTTAGTCATATAAAGAGTAAAATCCAAGACGGCTGCTGGCAGCCATGATTTTTGGCCGACTGACCCCAAAATGACTCGTTCCCATCTACATGTCATTGTTAACATCCATGACACATTTTATGATGATCCGACCAAAGGTACGACCTGTAGGCCGTGCCAAAGAATTTAGTCATGCAAAGAGTAAATCTAAGATGGCTGCCGGCGGCCATGTTTTTTGGCCGAATGACCCCAAAATTATTCGTTCCCATCTACATGTCAATATTAACATTCATGACAAATTTCATGATGATCAGACCAAAGGTACGACATGTAGCCCGTGCTAATGGATTGAATTTTGAAATCTAAGATGGCTGCCGGCGGCTATGTTTTTTGTACAAATGACCCCAAAATTACTCGTTCCCATCTACATGTCAATATTAACATTCATGACAAATTTCATGATGATCAGACTAAAGGTACGACCTGTAGCCAGTGCTAAAGGATTTAGTCATACAAAGAGTAAAATCCAAAATGGATGCTGGCAGCCATGTTTTTTTGCCGAATGACCCCAAAATGACTCGTTCCCATCTACATGTCATTGTTAACATCCATGAACAAATTTATGATGATCCGACCAAAGGTACGACCTGTAGGCCGTGCCAAAGAATTTAGTCATGCAAAGAGTAAAATCTAAGATGGCTGCCGGTGGCCATGTTTTTTGGCCGAACCCCCCCCCAAAATTACTCGTTCCCATCTATATGTCAATATTAATATCCATGACAAATTTCATGATGATCAGACGAACAGTACGACCTGTAGCCCGTGCTAATGGATTGAATATTGAAATCCAAGATGGCCACTGGTGGCCATGTTTTTTTCCCGAATGGACCCAAAATGACTCGTTCCCATCTACATTTCAATGACACATTTTATGATGATCCGACCAAGGGTACGACCTGTAGACCGTGCCAAAGAATTTAGTAATGCAAAGAGTAAATCTAAGATGGCTACCGGCAGCCATGTTTTTTGGCCGAATGACCCCAAAATTAGTCGTTTCCCATCTACATGTCAATGTTAACATTCATGACAAATTTCATGATGATCAGACTAAAGGTACGACCTGTAGCCCGTGCTAAAGGATTTAGTCATACAAAGAGTAAAATCCAAAATTAGTCGTTCCCATCTACATGTCAATGTTAACATTCATGACAAATTTCATGATGATCAGACCAAAGGTACGACCTGTAGCCCGTGCTAATGGATTGAATTTTGAAATCCAAGATGGCCACTGGCGCCCATGTTGTTTGTCTGAATGACCCCAAAATGACTCGTTCCCATCTGCATTCCAATTTCAACAGCCATGACAAATTTCATGATGATCAGACCAAAGGTACGACCTGTAGGCCGTGCTAAAGAATTTAGTCATGCAAAGAGTAAAATCTAAGATGGCTGCCGGTGGCCATGTTTTTTGGCCGAACAACCCCAAAATAACTCGTTCCCATCTACATGTCAATATTAACATCCATGACAAATTTCATGATGTACAGACGAACAGTAGGACCTGTAGCCCGTGCTAATGGATTGAATATTGAAATCCAAGATGGCCACTGGCGGCCATGTTTTTTCCCCGAATGAACCCAAAATGACTCGTTCCCATCTACATATCAATGTCAACAGCTATGACAAATTTCATAAAGATCCGACCAAAGGTACGACCTGTAGCCCGTGCTAAAGGAAATTGTTGACGCATAATGCACACATGGCACACACAGACGACAAAGCCATGGCAATAGCTCAAACTTTACAAAGTAAAGTTGAGCTAAAAAATAGTTGAGTTGAGTTGAGTTGAGGAACCCATCCACCAAAGTTCAGAGTTATCAGATTTCGATTTTGAAATCTGCTATTTTTCACCACATCGAATATTTGGCGGCCAAGCAAACAGCGGCCATGTTTTAGTTGGCCGATTGACCCCAAAATGACTCATTCCCATCTACATGTCAATGACCCCAAAACATTTACATGTCAATGTTAACATCCATGACAAATTTCATGATGATCCGACCAAAGGTATGACCTGTAGCCAATGATTTAGTCATGCAAAGAGTAAAATCCAAGATGGCTGCTAGCAGCCATATTTTGTGGCCAAATGACCCCAAAATGAGTCGTTCCCATCTACATGTCAATATTAATGGATTCAATTTTGAAATCCAAGATGGCCAGTGGTGGACATATATTTTTGCCGAATGACCCCAAAATGACTCGTTCCCATCTACATGTCAATGTCAACAGCCATGACAAATTTCATAATGATCCGACCAAAGGTATGACCTGTAGCCCATGCTAATGGAAATTGTTGACGGACATCTCGACATGCACATGCAAAGTAAAGTTGAGCTAAAAACTCCTAAAATGTAATTTGTCTGATGGATTCTGTCACATGAATGGTATAGAAACGTGTTATATACACAATGTGTTTTTTTTAAACATATTTTATTGTATCGTTTATGTATAATTGGGATTGGGGCACAAGTTATACAACTTAGATAGCCCCTCTCCCCACACACAATGTGTTTGTAACAATTCATGTATCGCGACTCGGCTATTTTTCATGGCAACAAAGTGACTCTGTCACCAAGGTCGCTATAAGGCCACGAAAACTAGCCTCGTCGTGATACATGAATCGATGGAAACACATATTTATCCAGAATGGTTATGGTACTGTTCCATACATGACGGAATGAAGTTCTTGTATTTGAGACGTCTTTTGGGTGTCAGTATTGTACGACACTTCATCCCACTGCCAATATATTGTAATTAAACAATTTGCGAGATGTCAGTAATTACTAAATAATGTTTAAGGTATGTCATCTCAAAGGCATATGAGTTACTTAACCCTTTACCCAACAGAATGGCCCTGTGCCAATGCATTCTCTTATATATGCAAGTCGACCATAGGTCGCCTCGCATATATAAGAGAATGCATTGGCTTAACATATTAAAAATGATAAAATTGTCAAAGAATGTTGAAAAATATTTTTTTTTCAATTTGTTTAGGCCAATGCATTCTATGGTCGACTCGCATATATAAGAGAATGCATTGGCACAGGGCATAACTGTAACTATCACAATGTGGTCAATGAACCGGTTCCAATGATGTCCATATTTGTATGGTGTTATTGAGACATACCGAAGATATTTTAGGCTGTTGAAGCTTTATTTGGGCGTTTTGTTGGGTAAAGGGTTAACCATGTCTGTAATTTGTCTAAATGCAGGGCTAGCCAGAAGAAAAAAACACGCAATTTTGCAATTGTACATATTGGTCAGCACTTAGTGAAAATAAGATAAATTTTGCCTAAATTTATTAATGCAGTTGACTTAAAGCCACTTTGCGGTTTGCACTCCCAAAATACACATAATAATATTTGCTTTTGAATTTTTCCTTGCAACGAAATAGGTTGATAAATTCTTGAACTACCTTTCTACAAGTATTTTTTGTCCCAGAAAGTAACATTGAAGTAATACAAAATACAACTCTGAACATGTTGTTTAAACAAAAAACAGCCATTTGCATGGAACAGCAAAGAGCGATCAGTGTTAAAATACCCCTAATTTGGTAGAAATAAAGCGTGTTTGTTTCACTTATGAGCGAAAAATTGAAAACAGCTGGAAAATGGCTGTGACCATGGAAAGTATTTTTCAAAGCATATGAAGCCGGTATAACAATATATTGTGTAATTGTGAAACTATTTAATACCTCCTTCCACTTTACGAAGACAGAATTTGAGGCTAAAATGAGCCATATCCGTTAAATGACTCATTTTTTGTCTAAAGCCCAAAGATATGGGAGAGATTCCAGAACAATTTAGATTCAATAACCTTTATTCAGCTAGAACAAAATGTCCAGCATGAACATTCATACGGGACACTCTACATATCCGTGGTTACCATTCAACAAATGATTTACAATAAGCACGAATGGCAGATCATGCTTAACAGAGTTATGAAATGAAATATGCTAAATTAGGAAGGGTATCTAAAAAGCTGAAGCCCACTTAATTTTCAATACCCGATCACATTATATACAACATATTCCATATTATATTTGGAAGAGGAACTAAAAATATATATTATCTACCGGAATACGGAACAGTTGTGGCCCAGGAGTTTCCACAAAGTGAGATTCTCAGATTCACACCAAGATTTCCAGCGTTATTTACCCCAGAAAACATCATAATTCACAAATAAGAGATAGAGTTATTACTCTTACATTGAGAATAATAGACTGGCAGTACAGACCAGATCAAAATTTAGCGCAGAACACACATCAGTACCTTGACCAAAACAACATGTCCACAGTTTATTCCACCAGATAAGTTGATAATACAATGTTTTGGAGCTTCTTCTTGGTATATAATATGGAATATGTTGTATATAATGTGATCTGGGGATCCGAAAATTAAGCGGGGGTTTAACTGATGATATCAGGCCATCTATCACAAAGGCATTTGTCGTGAACAAATGAAATGCATTTTTCTAGCAATATTAGAGAGTCAAAGTTTCTAAGAATATTTCCTTTCATAACCCATTCTATCAGTTGATATAAAATAAATAACACTTCATAAAACATTTTAGTAAGCTCATTGATTTGCTCTCTAACATGACTTAGTCATGGATTGATCAGCGGGTGATTTCTCAACTCCGCCACACAATTTATATCAGAAGAATATACAGAACTGTTGGGACTTGTGAGCATTTTTTAATGTCTCTGTCATACACTCAGATCAAGGTGATGGTTCTCCGTCCTAAATTTGATGGTTGAACATGTTGCAATGTTGTTTGAAATTCCAAAACATCTATGAATGGCCTTCGTTAATTCTTTGGTGGATTGTACAGCATTTTCCTAGATTTTAATAAAGCCCAGGTGTGTTTCTTCCAATAATATGAGGCAGCAAGCATCAAAAGAAGTAATGGGACAAACTGAAATGAGAGATAGAATTATGTCAGTAAATGATCACATAATAAATAAGCCGAAAAACTAATAAATATTACAACCACAAGTTAGTCTGAGATTTCCATGGCTTAACTACAATGACCTCAAAACAGTCCAGCAAATTAAAAACACAAATTTGGAGCCGGAGCTTATTATGCTGTCTACGGTGACTTAAAACTATACTAAAATTCGGAATTGTCTGTGTGCACACTAGGCCTGTAACGATACGCTTGGTCAAGATACGATACGTATCACGATACGGGGCCAACGATACGATACGTATCGCGATACGCAAAATTTGATCCCACGAGTAAATAGCTATTCAAGTTCAACACTCCAAATTTGCACAACTCTCAGGTGTTATCGTAGAATGATGAACTATACTAAATTTAATGAACAGTATATCATTTCACAGTTGGCAGTCAGTTGCTGGAGTTTCTGACTGAAATGATATTTTTAAAAATATAATATATATTTCCTTAAAGAAAGCCTGAACACTGAACTATATGGATAGATGTCCTGCGTTTGTAAAACCATAGTAGAAAAGGGGTTAACTTTTTGTGTGTGGTCGCCTAAGGTACCTCGCGGTCTGTAGTGGCTTGCTCGTATTAGTCACGCATGCGCAGTCCCAATATAACTGACTGAATACGCCAGTTTATTTTCAACTCAATCAGGAGATTGGCGAGTTGCGGGGTTGGGAATGGCACCGCCATGGGAGGGCCCTATGATAGTTCAGTGTTCAGGCTTTCTTTAAGGAAATATATATTATATTTTTAAAAATATCATATTTCCGCTAAAGGAAGCCGTTCACACTGAATTTTATGGATTAGAATGCAAGCCCAGGAGGAGGCACGAGCAATAAAGTTAATAGCCAAATTTTGGAGGGAATGCACTCTTCTAAAACAAATTGTACCTAAATATGAACTCTTTAATGAATCTGTTATGATTAGGTACGTGAAATAACTCATATAATTAGGGTGCTATATTGCCCAAACATGTACCTCCCCCCCCTTGTTTTTGGAAGCAACATCCCAGGTGGTGCCATTCAATTCAGAATTGCGAGCGAACCGAGCAATTCTCTGTTCTTCATCCGTCAGTTCTAAGAATCCAGCCGATTCGAGATTCGAGGAGACTAACTCCCTCTCCGCCTTAGCGACATAACGACCTGCACAGGAGGAGGCCCACTCCAAAGATGGCAAGACAACCAACATTAAGAGTTTAACTAACTGCTGTTCACCAACGCAAATGGCAGATAACCTGATGCCCAATCTATGGCACAGGTATCAAATGGAGAGCCCATTAGCCCAAATGGGTTATACAACTATAAGCGAGTCAAGCCATCGGATCAGAGGGAGCCCCCACCATCGCATGCTGCAGGTGGTCATGCCCAAGCTAATATCCTGGCCAAGCTGGAGGGTGGGGAGAGGTCATTTTTCTCCGATCCCTTCACGGAGGAGTGGCAGGCAAGGCCGTGTCGTCATTTTGTTCTGCGATCGTGACCAGGGGGACTCGGCGCTTTACCTCATGGGTACGGCCCCTGCCCTACGCTTAAGCTGCCTAAGGCCATCCAGCCGGTGTCGATACGTACGCACGCGATTTTTGGCAGCTTTAGCGCCCAGAACCGCTAGCGTCTGGTGGGGGCCAAATGGCCTGGAGGTCCCAAGTACCCCTGCAGCTCCACCAGACGTATCCCCACGAATTGGTTAAACCGTCGAGACGTATTTACCGGAGGAGCGTGAACTGGTCCTGCCCTTAGAACAGTTATCACACGTTCACATGTCCCTGAGGTACCTATGTATCACAATATACACATTGCGTATATATATATATAAAATGATATAATATATATATCCGGGGGATATACATATTAAGTTTTCCTCATGAGACCATATCAGAAGGCCCTTCCAAAGCTGCGCCCATCAATCTAATGGGCGGAGCCAGATCACAGCTCCCTGTCATGATCCAACGTATCACTAAATATAGATATACAACCCCACAGAGAACATGTCTCATGTCTCTGAGGTACCGTACCTATGTATCACCGTTTTACAAGATATCATTGCAGAATCCCGGTGACACAAATCTTTCGCATATATAGATATATAAAATGATATAATAGATATATCATGGTGATATATAAGTCATCATGAGATCATGTCAGAAGACCCTACTAAAGCTGCGCCCAACAATCCAATGGTCGGAGCCAGAGCAGAGATCCCTGGCACAATCCAATGTATCATTAAAGATATATATATAGCCCCTCAGAGAACATGGCCGAACACCGCAGGTGACCAGAGCATCCGATGAGAAAGCACACCGCTACTCTCAGGTGCCAAAACAATAGTGTCGGTACGAGTATTAATTTTGGAGAAATTTCCCAACGAGCACCATCCTTTGGAATGGAGACAGACAGCAAAATGTGCAATCACAAGTATTATGTTCAGCCTAAATCCACACACATTACTATTATTAGGCCATCACGACCACTAGGCACCTGAGAGCAGTCCGCGTTCCCAGCGGAATACCCACCGCGATCCGATTCTAAGAAATGAAGGTGCGCCTTCTACAACCGAAATCAGTTCAAATGATGTAACATGTAGTCAGATGATGAACACAGGTAAATTTTCAAGGTCACCATACGGAATATTCAGGTCCGAGCCTCTGCCCCCCCAAACATGCAGCAGAACGACCTAGGTGTGTGATAGGTCGGTTAGTGTGAAGCATGCAGCAAACTAGGGGAAGACCCGCTCTAAAAATGGCTCCCCTAGGAAGGAAAGGAAAGAAATTATCATTCTCCTAGTAAAGGATACACATACCTTTATAATGTTGTTTTATTTTAATTTGAAGAGCCAAGATAGAGAGGAACTCCCCCGACCTAAGTGGTCCCGCTTATGGCATGTTTAAGGAAGAGAGGACAGCATAGACCGAAATGCGCAGTTGGCAGCATGGCTTCAGGCCCTTATGATCGGGCATCTGTGCCATGTGGATGGGATGCCACTCGAACGGGGTGGTCCCCTGCCTGCGTCTTAGGAAAGGTCGGTAATGCTGGTCAATGAGCTTCCTCGAAAGCTTAGCTGGACAGCGCAAACGTCTTTTCCTGTTTTATTGTCTATGTGCCAGATAATCAAATTGATATGGGCAATAGAAGTATGAAGAGCCATGCTGATGGCCTCTTGTCGGAAAGGCTATTGGCAGTGGTCGTGGGACACATGGCAATATAAATGCTTTCCATGTAAATATGCTTCATTCGTGTGTGAAGTATATTCGCCATATCAACGGTATGAAAGGTCGGGACACGTATATATTTTAAAATTCATTGAGACACCAACTAGTCCATGAATACCTTCAAAATACCTACCATGCCCTTTATGAACAATACATGCTGTATTGGATGTACAGCCTGTTCTTGTACCAAGCTCACATTTGATATGGTTACTTGTCATAAATAATGTCTCCCCCCACCTTCCTCGTCTTGGAATACCACTGCTATTATATCGTTATTCATTGGGGAGCGTCATCCAGGCCACGGTCGCCAGTTATTGCCAGTGGACCAGTTACCTGGAGGGGTCAAGTCACCACGACTCTAAATACCTGTCAGGCTGGAATCATTCACATAATTGAATATAGAAGGGGAAAGGTTGTTCAAACCAAAGTATCTTCAAATATATTTTTAGATAGTGAAACCATGAGTAAACACCGTCAGAGTGACGATAAGCCTCTTGCCTTACTCTAGAGAATGCAAACCGGAGCACCCATGATTTGTAATTTTTGTGTCCCAATTAGAGCCATATCCAGAATCGTAGTAATCCAGACCCCCCTGCTTCTTTTCAGTAAACCTACACAGGAAGGAAAGCAATTATGTTTGTATTCCGGAAGGAGACACCATTTTGTCGCGATACAACCCGGCAATTTTGAAAGGATGGGTTAATCTTTGGATACTAGAGCTGAAACGGTTGACCCATTCTTCTAACCGGTTAACCATCGGGGTTAGCCGGATTTCAACCGGTTAACCGCTAATTTCTAGCGGACTTCTCTCACACTAATTATGTCGACATTATGCCATGCTCCAGGGACAAACCTAGGTGAGAAATAGTAGCTGAAATAAAGACCTTATTCACGGCATTTAACGATATTCAAAAATACACATTCACTGTTCTTTTGCTGGCTCTCGTGATGGGGAATGAGCAAGTGAAATTTGTGAATGGCAGGGGGATCGCTTATTTTCCGTGATCAGCATATGTTTGGGGATTTGTAAAACGAGTAACAATAGTATGGGTATTGGTAAAACGAGTAACAACACTATATATTAAAGATCTGTAATATATCATTATCATTGGTATATCCTCCAATGAATTATATATAAAGACAAGAAAGTAATAACTATAGAACAAAAAGGAAGGTCAGTTAGGTCAGACTCGCAGTCCTATTCAGTATTTGAGCTATTCGTCGTTATCATGATCGCGGACACTAGTGTTGGAAGGTTATAGAATTTACGTTTCGGTTTTGTTTTTTTTGGTAAAAAAAACCTCGGTTTCGGTTTTAGTATGCAATCACTTAACATATAGAAATTACTGCCAAATTGAGTGTCAATTAGTCCCACAGGCACAACCAGTTACAGAGTCGCATGGAGCATCAATTTCCTTGATAAAAGGGAAGATCATTGAAGAAGTTTTGGGTTGCTTCAACTACGATGTCTGTTTGGTAACTCAATTGAATTGATCATATTAGATCACAACAAGGTGGAAGAACGGGAAGAGTGAAGACATTGTGCAGCTGATCTCAATCATCAAACTTGGTCGACTTACATAGTTTTTATAAACCCCACTGTAAAACAGTTTTAGTATGTCGTGGTGTGATTCCAATTTAAATCCATGTTGCTTCGTGCAGTATTAACTATTAAGTTACGAAAGCACGCATTGCCACACAACGCCACTTTTACGTTGTCACTTCCTTGTGTGCATTCAGACTTGATACACAGTGACTGCACACATGCTTTTGTCGGAAGATCAGAGAAAACTTCAAAGGGTCGCCGACTCTTCCAGACAGTTCGAGAATTGCTACTAAGTATCTGATACTACCGCGTGTACCAATTAATGCTTGCATTGCACTCTACTATCGGTGACACAGGATTTAGTATTAGTTTTGCATCATTTTTAACATAATATTTTGAGGATTATTCACAGTTAACATTCAACTGACAACGGGATGCGGTTACGTCCGGTTCATTTTTTTCTAACCGGTTACATAGCTAACCGGATGCTAACCGGTTATCCGTCTAACCGTTTCAGCTCTATTGGATACAATTCAGAATAACTAAAATCTGGAATTATAGTGAAACTGTCATCACGATTAATTTTAGTGTCATGCTTGCAATCATTAAATGCTAGCAGTTATTAATTTTGACAGTGAAGTTGAAGCACTGTACGAGAATCGAATCATGTACTCAACAGAAATCTGACTCCTGTCAGATGTCAATCCCTGTCTGAAATGAATGACACTAACTAATCATAGTACGACAACAGTCATTATTTTTCTGATATTGATAAACTGTAGTCTGATAAATTCAAGCGTCGACCAACACATCTAAATCATAGGAGACATGTGTGACAGTATTAAAACAGAAAACACAAAGTATTTTGTGAAAGCATGTTGTTTAGATGAGATCTAGCGACTCCAGTAGTGTTCTCTAACATGCACACACCTAGGTGTGTACATGTGCAGCGTAGTGCACCCACGACAACATATTTTTCCTGAACAAGTGTTGTAATGGGGAAAATCGGCATGTGCATTCGGATTTTATTCAGTAATCTCAAATGGGACTTGTTAGCCTGACAAACTTGGTATCGGACCGAGTTCTGATTTCTGTCAGAATACCCTGACCAGGGTGCAATCCCCGGTCCGCTAGCACATGGCTGAGATTGTTACATTGAAGGTGATGCTCCGTTACGAGAATCAAACCATGAACATAATTATAACACTTGTCCAATATCAATCTCTGTCAATTTATGAAAGTAATAATGACACTACTGTTTTTATATTGAATTGATAAACCCAGATGTAAATTGTAATCAACTTTTAAGATTTCTGTCAGAATACCCTGACCAGGGTGCAATCACCGGTCCGCTAGCACATGGCTGAGATTGTTACATTGAAGGTGATACTCCGTTACGAGAATCAAACCATGAACATAATTATAACACTTGTCCAATATCAATCTCTGTCAATATATTAAAGTAATAATGACACTACTGTTTTTACATTGAATTGATAAACCCAGATGTAAATTGTAATCAACTTTTAAGTTCAGATGTGACCAACACATCTGGACAGTTGTATTGAGCCATAAAACAACAAAATATTATGAGAAAGAATGTAGTTCATAACATTATGATAAATAGCGTCAGTAGCGATGGTAATTATTGCTAAATAAATGTCCACGCGTAAATAAATTCCCACGAAATTAGGAGACTTCCGGTAAAAAACACGTGGCATTTTTTATATCTGACAAAATATATCATACCTTATAGGTTCTATAATAATTACATAGATGAATTGTTCACAATAGTCTATGCGCCTCGTAAGGCCTTGAAATGGCGGCTGATTATGGCGAAATGTCGATTTTCAGATTCGAAAAGTTTTAAGTCCGCCGCCTATTCGAAAACACGGAACAATTGTATGTTTGAAGCGAAACGGTCCGTGAATTCGAAACAATAATTCTAAAAACTAACGCGTAGGCGACCAGTAATTATTGTATCGATAAATTGAATTTGTTGTCTAGTTGTTAAACGACAAATTCGGAACAATACTCCCTTATGACTTCTGTCTGTGGTAGCAGAAAATAAACTGGCGTATTCAGTCAGTTATATTGGGACTGCGCATGCGTGACTAATACGAGCAAGCCACTACAGACCGCGAGGTACCTTAGGCGACCACACACAAAAAGTTAACCCCTTTTCTACTATGGTTTTACAAACGCAGGACATCTATCCATATAGTTCAGTGTGAACGGCTTCCTTTAGCGGAAATAATGAGCTCCGACAATATACTCAGATATAACTATTGACAAGTAGTGTAAGCACCCAGCGACAGTTCGCCAAGCACCATTAAACTATATGCCTAATAATGGCACATGAAGAAATGTCGCTGGGCAGCTGGGCTCTTATACACTACTTTGTATTATGCTCATAGTTATATCTGAGTATATTGTCAGAAAAGCTAATTTTCAATCCGAAACTCATGCAACAGTGATTCAAGTCTTATTTTTTAAATTCATTTCATATTTTAATCAACAGTAATTCAACACAACAATGTGACATTAGTCACAACTCACAACATGTAACAGATAACACTGTCACTGTCAGAACCGAACCGAAGTGGCGAGCATGATGGAGCATCAAACATCAACTGAGTGTTTGTAAGTAAGTTCACCCGAAGTTGATGTTCTTATTCATGAGGCATTGAAGTTGTGCTAGGTTTTTACATGTTGGTCGTAACACCAGTTTTGTAAGAGGTTGCCGTCGAACATAATTTGCAGATCGTTTTAGTTCTGTCTGCCTTAATGCGTCCATCCTCTTCAAGTTCAACGGTGTACGTCCCAAAACGGAAATATTGCCAGACTTTCGACCTGTAGGTCGCTGGCGGATTGACAAGTTTTAAGCTTTGAGCAGACATCTTTCCACGGCCCACGTGTTGTTGTTTTGCCGCAGACGATATATCCAATTTAATTTAGTATTTGATTGGTTGAAATCACAGCAGTTCATCATATTAAACCAATCAGAGCATGGCTTACAGTCTGAGGCTAGGTTACGGAGGTCAGTCATTTCACTTCCGCCAACGTTTGTGTCAAAGGTCAAAGTGCGAGCTCATGGAAACAAACGAAATTTACAGATTCACTTCCGATAACACTTTGTAAGCATTCACAGCTTACGGAAACGAACGAGGGGACCCGATTGACTTTGTATGGTAACTGCATAATAGCGGAACTGTATCGTAGTGTATCGAAATTACAGTCAAATGAATCGCGTATAGAATCGTGAATGACGAATCGCGATGCATCGAAATCGCGATGAATCGTTACAGGCCTAGTGCACACGATGTATCGATTCCATCACTTAATTAATTAATTAAGATAGTGTAGTTCAATTTGAAAGTAAATCTCGTATAGCAGACAATATATATATATCAATAAAGTAATTAGTAATTTAGTAGTGCCCAGGATGTTTGTTTTTGCCGTCATTAATAACATGCCACCCTGTGTCTTGTTTGTTGAATAGATGAATGATAGTAGTGCTTCGATATCATAGTCTCTCATTCACTTGGTGAATTGTCATCACTCAGTGGTTATTCATCTGTTTTGTTTGCATTAAATGGGACCCAAATTCAGAAGTAAGGGCAGACAGCGGTCGCATCAACGTTGCCATAAGAAGCTGCCAAACGATATAAAATCACTGGGCAGAATAATGTTAACTATAGTTAGGTGATTCAATTGTTGTTTTTTTTATTTTGTATACAGATTAATCGTCAGTCAGTCAAAGTGGATCACAATTTTTCATCCAAGTTAAACATGAATTTTCAGGACTATTTTATGTTAGGCCACGCAAATAAAGTTTCCAGACAGACAGATCCTACTCTTTTATATATATATAGATAAAGACAAGGACTAACAGTCTACCACGTGACTTCTAACGATGACCATTTCGATATCTATCAGATTATTAAGTCAATATTAAATTGACGATATCTGTAGCCCTGAAGAGAATTATTTTTCCGCAAAATGGGCAATAGTGCTCATCGTTAACTGATAAATATGTTTATCTTTGTCATTCCCAGTTGGTTTTTATTTAGTGGTGGACACACATGTGATGTAGTCATTAATATGCAGATCGGTAAGGGCAATGTCGGACAGGGAAATTTGGGCTAAGGGGAAAGGGACCCGCTGCCCCTCTAGCAGAAACCCTGATATTTAGCCTTTGAATGTTCTAGGTCACTTTGATGAAACTTGTGTATGAGAAACCACATTGCAACCTCTATGAAGCATGTTGAATGAAAAACATTCTCAAATCATTTTACATACCTGTACTGCCAACTTCTTTCTACGATCATGTTGAGGTTGTCCCGCCCAATGGAAAAATGTTGTAACATCTTTAGCGAGCTGACTCTGCGTGGCTGGTGTACCTGTAAGAATAAACTAGTGATATTTAATACACTTCTAAAATCTGTGTTTTGACTTAGTTTTATATATATACAGGGTATCCGCTATAGCGGCAGGGGGTCCCTTTTTGGGCCCCATTCCCCCAGCCAATTTCCCCCCTTCTGTCATACCACAAGACATATTCCATATGTATACAGGTATAAAGATGTTTACTTCTCAATTTCGTTGGGACAGCACTAAGAAATTTAAATAGTTGACAACTTTATTTGATTTCTAGCGAGAATACACACTCGGACAGATCTAACACGAACTGAGGAAGTTATCAAATCCGACATCGCTAGAACACATGCTTTGGAGTCCGCTGGTTACGTTGCTGCGGTTAGGTTACGAAAAATGACCGCCGATAATTTAATCATGTTATATTCCGGTACATTATGCATCCGAACTTTCTGCCGAGTCTTGAATAGTGGTCGTTTAACTTCAACGGGCGTGTTTCCGTATACAGCAATTAATTTTTATCTAATAAATGTTCTATGTTTTAAAGTTATTGCGGTTGATAGCATAGTAACTTAGGTAGAAAATGGATGCAAAACGGTCAGCAAATCTACTCTCTGTTTCTTCTATTGGCCGATACAACAAAAGTAGGTCCACTAATGTTTCCACGACATGAAAACATTGACTGCATTTTACCCTCGGCGGATACAGGAACCGTACCCCAAAACCTAGCGGAAAGCCTGATATATATAAGCTTAAAAATAATAAAAAGTGTGAACAGTAACAAAACTCATTTTGACAGTAAACACACAGATATCATTTGAGAAAACTTGTATCTGATATTACCAAGTAATCAGTTGTCTGATTTATGTACCAAGTAACCAAATATTGAATTATATGTCTTTCTAAGCACAATCAGTCACAAAATTCTATTTTGTTTGGCCTCAAAAGTTTTTTTTTCTAATACAACTGAGGTCAGTTAGTGATTTCATAACACAATATCTCTGGTCATAAGACAAAGCTTTGATTTAAATGTTAGAATATTTTACATGAATTGCTCCATGTTCGATCGATTCCTTGATAAGCAGAGTGCAAAAATTTCTGTCAATAATTTTCATTCAGTAATTTTTTACCTGAGCATTCTATGCAATTTGTCAATTTCCTCTAATAAAGCCAGTAGATAGTGTGTCTATCATTTGCAGAATGCAGTCCCCAGAGGCTGAATTTAGTGATGCTATGTCACCAAATTCAACCTCTCTGGACCTCATTCTGCTTACGCCTCCTCAACTGCTATGGGAGACCTAGGTTCAGAATGAAGTTCCCCACTTGAAGTTGGTGATGTTTCAGCCATTAATCACCTCAATTATGCATTTTATCTTCAACAAATTAGGGGATAAGTAAAATGAGATCCACAGGGGTGAATTTGGTGATGCTAGCCCGCTGTGTGTGATATAGGGGTGGGAAGATACGCTAGTGCCACGATACGATACGTATCTCGATACACCGTTCGCGATACGAGTGCGTATCTAGATACATAGATACACTCCAGACATTGTTTCAGAATTTAATCAAATCAAACATGACAACTCAAACACAAGCTTATTAGGGCAAATAGCATTACTGTGCCTACTTGCAACTGAAACAACTTTCAAACAAGTCAATAGTTATGATGAGTCTGATCTACTCTAAACAGTAAATACAAGATCGACTATTTATTGGTAAGTTAATGGTAACGCAGGTTCTTTCTCAAAAAAATTAAAGTGTCAACATTTTCTGAGTTCAGCATTGAGCGCTGAGCATTTATAATATCGCCAGCAGTCGAAAACACTCGCTCACTTGGGACAGAAGTTGCAGGTATGCACAGAGTTGTAGCGGCAATGCAAGCCAGCAATGGATAATTTCTGGAATTTGCCTTCCACCACTCTAACGGAGAAGTGTTGATTCCAATGGACGGCTCATTTCTATAGACACTTAATTCGCTTTTACACAAGCTTAATGAACTGGAAGCTGCTGACTGTTCAATCTGGTTACACACAAAAGAAGACCCGAAGATGTCCTCCAAGGCAGTTCTCCGTTTTGGTGGCGGAGGAACTGGTTCATCATTTGATTCGTTATCCATTAGAGATCCAAAATTTCCAGCCTGAACAATATTTTGGCCATCTGAGTTCGATAATTCTTTATGATTTTTGATATCACAAAGAGCTGCCGCACTCTCAGCTAGCTTAGCAAACACATCATCGCGGTCCTTGTCTGAGATGAATGGCAGAGTCTTGAATTGAAGAAAATCCCTCAATTCTTCATCTTCATACCGCTTAGACAAATCCTTCATTATTGTCCCCTTTAGCTGTTTCACTAATGCATTATCTGTGTCCTTAGGAGCCAGAGAGGTTAGTATCTGGTTTTGTAGTGGCAAAATGAGGGAAATGGTTGGAGTCTCCTCTTCACACATAAGTGTTGTGATCATTTTGAGTGGTTTTAAAATTTCCACAACCTCTTGGGCACTGTAAATGTCATCATCTGATAAGGTGACTATATCTTTGATAGTTTTCCGCACCTCTGGAGACAACAGTGTTGCATGAACAGCTGGCTGCTGCTCTAGGTATCTTTCCAGCATATCATATGTGCTATTCCACCGAGTTGTGACATCACCTATCAGTTTATGGTTCTGCAGAGAAAGAAGATCTTGTTTCAATTTCAATGTGGAATTTGCTATGGCACTCTTGTGGAAATATGTTGCAATACGCCGTACCCGGCCACACAATCTTGACAGAGCTGGAACTTCAAGACTCTTCTGCGTCGCCAGATTGAGGGTATGTGCAAAGCATCCAATTTGTAACCCATCTACATACTTGACTGCAATGCTATTAGCAGAGACATTATCAGTAGTTATGACAGTTTTGATACCAGGGCGCGCTACCTCCCACTCGGATATGGCATCCTTTAGTACCTCTCCAATATTTATGCCGGAGTGCGACACAGGAAGTACTCTTGTCTGCAAGACGTAGTTAGCAATCTCCCATTCCTGTGTTGTGAAGTGGGCGGTAATGGTGATGTAGCTTTCAGTGGCCCTAGAAGTCCACCCGTCTGTTGTCAAACTAACTGCTGTGGCACCCTTTAAGACATCTATCAGGTCCTCTTTGCTCTTTTTATACATGTCAGGTATCACTTTAGAGCTAAAGTGCTTCCTGGAGGGCACTTGGTACTTCGGTTCAAGCTCACAAATTAGACTTCTAAAACTCATATCTTCAACAATAGAGTATGGTCGCATGCCTTTAGCTATGAAGATCCCTATTTTATTTGTTATTGAGAGAGCTCTGGTCGAGTTTGGTGACATTTTTAGTTTGAAAGCATCTATCAGTCTGAGCTGTCCAGTATGTCCATCACCTGCTAATTGGGCACTGCCACTGGCACTAGTACTGGGAATGGCAGAGGAAGTTACTTCACTTTTAATTGGAAGCTTAACTGATGGGGTGAAGAAATAACTCATCTTTGGTTTTAATTTCTCTGTGTTGTCGGAAAGTTCTGGGTGGTGCCGTTTGATGTGGCAATTCATATTCATTGTACTACCGGTGTATTTTATCTCCACTTTACATGCCCGACACACTGCAAATGAAATGGAAGGTTTTCCTGAATTCTCTATCTTCTTAATGGTCTTTATCCCATTTACTAGGGTAGCTAACAAACCGAAGTGCTGCCAAACTTTAGACTTGTATTTGTCTGCGGGTTTGGGTTTTATAATGAATTTTTCCTGCGATTGCTGAGGAATCTCAATTGCTGGCTCCGTAGACGCCATTACATTTACAAAGCTTATTTAAAAAAAACGGATGTTGAAACTCAAGAGTTCAAGGACGATGACCACAAAATCGGGTAATCAAGACTTGCACAAAGAAAGTCCGTAAGTGTCTAAAGTGATCATGCTTAAAATCACTTGTTAATAAATCACAAAACGCGGAGCTGCCAATGTAAGAGGAGTAACTCTAAATACAATGTACTAGATTCAGACCACTGGACTCGTAACTATACGAATTGAGTTCGAGTGACACGCGATTACGCGGTCAAAATGAAGGGTACCGCGGAAAGTACCGGTATATTTAGAAGGCAGTTGTGCGTCAGCTGCGAGCGCACGTGACATGTGCTTCCGAAAACGAAACGGGAAGTTATATATCAATTGTGCCATGTGGCGTAAATATGCACCGGCTCTAATCAAACACGCGATGCACGTGCAGCACGGTACCGGCTCTAATCAAACACGCGATGCACATGCAGCACGGACACATTATAATCAAACACGCGATGCACGTGCAGCACGGACACATTATAGTACGTTTCATCACTTTCGCGCGAAGCTATATATGCACATGCGAAGTCTTGTTTTAACTTTGTTTTAGGACTGAAACTCTCGATATATCTTAATAGCCGATCAAGTGACTATGCTTTTCGAAGTTTTAGTTTTCGTACAGTAAACATTTATTATGAATTATACGTGTATCGCAATACGACGATATTTAAGGATTTGTATCGGTGCATGCATCGTGTGTTACCGTATCGCGATACACCGGTGCATCGGTGTATCGTCCCACCCCTAGTGTGATAGCATCACTAAATTCACCCTCTGTGGACCTCATTCTATAAATGACAGACACTATTTGCAGGCTTGCCTCTAATAAAATTTGGCTTACCGTCTTCATATTCTATAATTTCATTGTACAGAGCCTGTTGCATTCCTAAGAGACCACCTGGGAAATATGGGTTATAATGTTGTCCTTCTTTGACCTCTATGCCTGCTGGTGGATCACAGTAACCTGTGAGCAGTGAAAATATGTAGTCCTGAAAATAAAGAAATACAAGGACTGCTCAGGTTGATCCAATTCCATGAACCCAGATCAACATGGATGTTATCTGATTCCAATACCAATAAAAGGTCGCCGAAACAAATTATTTTCTTAGGACATTGGCTTTTTCGAAAAATAAAATTGAACTTGGGTAAAAATCATTTAAAAATTAATATTAGGATGGTAAAAAGTTATCGGAGTCAAGAAAGTGGAATAACTCTATGAAAAATATTTTTTTCTGTTATACATGTTGCACATTAACAAATGGGTAACAATATCCTAAAGGTCCAATTCTCTACATTCAAAATTGAGGGAGGAGTTGATTACACAATGAAGGTACCCAAAATAGAAACGGTCAATAAACATTTTCTAAGGGAGGGGAATAACTAGGTGAAAAATTATGTTGCACATTAGCAAAATATGGGTAACAATATCCTGAAGTTTTTTTCTCTACATTTTAAACTGTGGGAGGAGTTGATTAACCCTTTGGTGAGTAGAACGACATATATGTCGTCTATCGGTTGAGGAGTAGAACGACATATATGTCGTTTCAGGAAGTGTTATTTTATTTAGACATAACTTCAATAAATCATCTGATTTATAAATGATTTGTATAGGAGTTATCTTGATTAATATAATGTCCCAAATGTATAAGAGCAATCGATTATGATAACACACGTTAACAAAAAATGCACCTAAATTAAAATGAATTATTGGACCATTTTGATCGAACTTGTTAATAATTATTTCTATGACGTTGATGTTAAATTTACTCATGACGTCATGTGTATGACGTTACAGATACTCTCCAAATGGTTAAACCATGAATGTAACCAAATTTAAAACAGTCAAATTTTTCAAGTCAAGAAAGGGGGAATAACTCTATGAAAAACATTTCAGAAGGGGTCCTGTTTATTGGATGGAAATGTTCATATAATAAGTTCAACGACCTATGCCAGTGCTTAAAATCTAACGAGAATCAGAATAATGATTCGCATAAAATCAGCTGATTCATGTATAAAAGCTATATTTTGATAATCGCAAAAATATTATGGATTGTAAGGCCTGTATGGTCGTTTGATGAACTTATTATCTGAACACTTCAATGAGTATTTAGTACAGAAAGGGTTAATTTTCTCTCTGAATCATACATCCCACACCGTGGAATGAGATTTATATCGAGTGTCCTTTTGATGAATAATATCCAGACTTAAGACATTAGAATTGGCCTCAGATCTTTTAGACTTACTTGGCCCCCTTCTCTGGCAAACGTGATGAAGTTAAGATCTGGTGGCAATGCTCCATTGTTAGCTGCACGAGCTGCTTCATCATTTGGATATGGTTTTGGGAATGGGTCAAACAGTTTTCCAGGTCTCTCAAACATGTTTCCCTCATCATCTGGACCGTCTGTTACCATTACCTGAAAAAGGGACACAGTTATGACATAAACCAGGGTTTTGAGAGTACAGCAGGCCGGCCGGTGACTGGCCTTATTTCCCTCCCATAGCGAGACTTCATACCAAGTAATGAAAGTGTCAATGACACTGTATCTCATCTTGGAAAGGGGATAATATCAAGTTACATTGTATTACAATTAATGGAGCGGTTTGGAATGCGAAAAGTTGAAATGTGTAAGTAATACTTGATGTCAACATGAAGAGATATATATAAATTAAAATCCAAGCCGACAGCCATTTTTTAAACGGAAATTCAATTCAATTCGGAAAAATATGAAGGCTCCCATCTAGAGGTCACCCCGAAGATCCATATGAAGTTTGGTGATGATCGGATGAGAGATGTGGTCTGTACTGTAGAGTGTGTCAAAGGAAGAGTAAAATCCAAGATGGCTGCTGGTGGCTATGTTTTTCATTGAAAATTGTTCAAATTCAATAGCCCCCATCTGGAGGTGATCCTAAACATGCCTGTTAATTTTCAAAACAATTCTCTCAAGGTGGAAATTTTACGTTTTTCAGTGGACCCACCACCAAATTTATGAAAATCTTGTAAATTCTACTAAATAATGTGTTGTTGGCAGAGTAAGGGTCTCTCATTGTGTCTGCACCGGAACTGAGAGAACACTGATCAAGTACACCCACAGAAAATAAACAAACAAAGCACATGGCTGAAAAATATGCCAACAAAACCAGTGACAAAACCTTTAAAAACCCAAATATTTATGGTTATATAGGTAAAATACCTACTTTAACAGGATAGTTGTCTCAAATTAGCAATAGGTTAAAATATGTGCATGTGTAAAGTAAAAACACCATCAATTTGATTAAATAAACACAGTTCCAGTCCTCTCCATGTGGGAAATCACTGGTGAGCAATGAGGAGCTCCCCTTAAAATAATTATAGGCGAGTGGCGAGTAGCTCTCCCATAAAATGTCAAGGTGAGTAGTATCCCAGCAGGAGATGCCAAAGGCCTGAGGGGGGGCGAGTACGGGAGGGGTAGGGGGGGCCTCCGCCGGAAAATTTAGAAAATTAGATGCTCTGAGATTGAATCTGGAGCCTTTTAATGCTCCAATCAGTGAACAACACGTTATTATGTGACTTAAGTCACTGTAGTCATGTATCGACATCGACCATGTACTTCGACCATGTGGTCACTGTATTTATCGTTTATTCAATATCTTGACTGATATCATTAATATAAACAAATGAGGCCAACGATTTTTCAGCTTTTTGACAGCAAATCAATCTAATGGGTCATACATTACCGGTATTTATTTACAAGTACTAGGGTTTCCAGTAGGATTTCAAGGAATAAGGGAACCAAGAACTTTTAAGCAATATGATTTCTATGTTAGAGGATACCTGCGTGTATAATAAGTTAAAAAAGCCATGATAAACTATGAGAAAAGATGAGAATGGATTTTTTTTCATTGCAATTTTTTTCCTCGACCAAAACCGGACCCACCCCATGGTTTCAACTGTTAAAGGGAGAAATTGTGGACAAAAAATTAAAATATAGAGCCCCCCCCCCCCCCCCTCACTTGTATAAGGCTATAACATGCATTGTTATCCTTCATCCCATTTCCCTCTCTTCTGATTGGCTGAGAGTGCGTCACATGGCGGGCGATAAATCACCATATTACCCTCGAGGGTAACATTGTCTCAGTTATTGACCGCTCAGCTGTTACCAGTAAACATAGAACTACGAAGAACTCACCGCGCAGAGATTCTCTGACAGCTCTCTGATAATTTCGAAAAACACTGTTTTTATAAACCCCACTGTTTCACAACCGCGAACTGTGGTGTTTGCTAATTTGCATAATTGTGTGTTTTTTATTTGCAATTAAAGCACGCTATGTATAATGGTGTTATCATAGACACATATCTGTTATAAGGTGTAATATTCATATTGGACCTTTTTATATCAATAATAAAGACCGTGGGACAAATATATAAACCTTATTATGTAGTTGGTATGCTGCAGACAATTGCACATACGATGTACATACGTTACAACTACGTTTATGTACTATAGATCAAATGGCCACTCTTTGCTGTTTATCAATTGATTATTTCTTTTCTTCAATACATTCATCAGACTTCAGAGAATACCCGTATGTTGCGTAACGATCTGTGACAGATGTCAATTTCTTTTTGCACTACTACAACGTGTTAGTTCCACATTTTAGCATTCTGGAAATTAACACGTCTGTCGGCGTCTTCACGCTCATTTGAAACGAAACCGAACATTTCGCTGCATGGCTACTCAACTTCGAAATTGCTTTACTCCTCTTTCCGTGAACCGATTTCCACAATGCAACCAGCAAACTGACCGGAGAATATCTGCGCAAATGACGGGTCTGTTAATTAATCCAGATTATGAATGTTTTATTTTCTAAATAGCGATTCCAACATAGAATTAACTTTTCGAACTGGATTAAATAATATATGCGCGCATTTATGCCTGCTATTAAGGAGGTTCGTGTGTACTCCATTGTCAGATAACAAAACAGTTATCACCCTTGTTTTCGTGAGACACGGGGATTTGTCACCGCTCTCGACCTGGAATGTCACCCTCGGGCCTGACGGCCCTCGGGTGACATTCCAGGTCTCGAGCGGGCGACAAATCCCCGTGTCTCACTCAATCGCGGGCGATAACTGTATACTACTATATGAATCTGATTGTTTCAATTCATTTTGAAGCTGTAATTTGTCTTAGAAATGATTTTTGAAAAAAATTGCATGATATCAGAAAAAATCTGCATTCCGGGATCGGGGACACCCACCCACCCGGTCCTTGTATCCTGTAATTTTTTTTTCGACCCCCCCCCTGTTATGTCATATTTTGCGCTAGTTTAACGTCAGGTATATATATCAGACGCAATATCTTCACTCCCTTTAAACAAAAACCCATTTGAAATTCCATGTGGTAAGCTTTCTCACCTTAACTTTCCCAGGTATAGTTTAGTATTTTTAGTAATAATGTCGCACAATTTGAAGTCAGGTAGTACATATACCACTTTTGGAGCCTCAATCCTAAGGTGGCGTAGAATGGCCACCTCCTCTTCAGTTATTAATCTAATATATCAGGTTAGTTTCGGAGGGGGCTACATCATAGTTAGTGATTATGGGATAGCTGGACACTCCGCTATCGTGGATTCTCCAGCTATCACATGTTGAGCATTTTTGTCTATGACTGTCTACTCAGGGCCTAGCTGATTCATTAGTTAACCCAGGGAAGTGACAACATGGTTTGGTGGTTGGAGTGGTGAGTGGGAGGGGGGGCTACATCCTTGTTAGTGGGATATATCTGGAATCGACAGCGATCGCCCGTTGCGCGTTCTGATATTAAATGGCCTTCTTAATAAGACCCTAGCTGGTTCATTTAACAACCCAGTGATGCTATGACAGGGATGTGGTATAGTAATCTGATATATCAGATTAACTAATCTGATATATCAGATTAATAACTGAAGAGGAGCTACCGGTTCTACGCCACTGTACAATCCTTATTGTCATTTGCTTGACTATTTTGTCGCAAATTTGTCCATGCATGCACAGACGAAAATTGAAAGTTTCAATGTGATTTTTGATATCTAGTGCATTGTCAAAACAAAATCTGTATGGCCATTTTCAGCAACCTGCATGGTTCGTTGTGTAGTTAGGTGCAGGAAATCACATTTACGCATGTATCATTTCCATGTTTTTAAATTCAGGTAAAAGAAATATGCCCAGTATCGATTAATTTTCTTTCTATATGTCAGTGCTTCAATGTTCCTACTTTTTGTCTCAGGCCTCAAGAAAATGTCTTAATTTTCATTCCCAAAAATTTTCTCATTACGGAGCCAAGTTCCAGCAAACCCATGGTTGCAAGTTTCTCCAAATAGCCCCAGCATTAAACCCTGCATAAACATGCATATATTAAAATGTATTACAGGTAAACTGTCTTTCTATTTGGAAAATTGGAGATTTGCAGTATGTGGATAACTTCTTTCAAGTCAAAGCAATTATTTAGCCAAAGATGAGCTGTGAAATGTTTTACAAGAGCATGGCAAAATACGACCAATGTAATTCCTACATCGGGCCATAACTCTGGTGAAAATTGGTGGACGGAACACAAATTTGACCTTAATTTTGGGCTAGTAAACTCATATAGCAAATTTCATTCCATTCTGTTCAGACTTACTGAAGTTATTATCCGGAAAGAAAATTGAGTGGAAATTCTAAAAAAAATGGCCGTAACTCTGGTAAAAAAGATAAGAACCTGAATTCGAACTTGACCTGTATTTTGTGCTAGTTATAGTTAACCCACACACCAAATTTCATTCTATTCAGTTGAGACTATCTAAAGTTATCAACCATAAACCAAAAGCGGACGAAGTGATGGACAGACAATAGACAGACCAATATTAAAGTGATAAAAAAAAAAGTTGGGAAGGACTGGTTTCACTGTCACATGGTCTTTAATTGCTGCACCAGTGCAGCTCCCATCATGAAAGGGTTAAAGTAAAACAAGTTACAGTACCTCAGCGGCTTCAGCTTTGGCCTCTTCTTCGGTCATAAATACATCAACCAATTGTCGGTAGTGCATATAGTCCATAGTGTGGCATGCTGCACAGACTTGTTTGTAAACCTGATAACCACGCCGCACACTGAAAATGAAGAATTCATCAAATGATTAATAATATTATGAGTAGCTTATTAGCTATTATTTACTAAGTCGTAGAGTGCAGCAAGATGAGCTCAAGAGTTTTAGTAATAGCTCGGCCTCATAAAACTTTGTTACATCAAGTTTTCGCAGCTTTTAAGTTCTGATTTCAGTATATGGTGCAAAGAGCATTAAAACATGGTATATATAGACTATAGCTAAGCCAAAAAAATTCTGCTCCATATTTGAACTTGATCTGTGTTTTATTGTGAAGTAAACCACATACCCAGTTTTGTGTCAATCGAAAACAAATATAAAAATTATCATGATACCAAAATTTGTCATATTTTAAAATGATTTGAAACACTCCGGTA
This sequence comes from Siphonodentalium dalli, assembly GCA_032622095.1. Classification (NCBI taxonomy): domain Eukaryota; kingdom Metazoa; phylum Mollusca; class Scaphopoda; order Gadilida; family Siphonodentaliidae; genus Siphonodentalium; species Siphonodentalium dalli. Next base: position 105,890,592 of record CP136062.1, read on the forward strand.
GGGTGCTAAACTAGAAATGGAGAATACTCTTGCTCAAAGCAGTTATTTTTACGAATATGAATCCAAATTGACAACACACATCATTATTCTTATGTATTAATTAAATGTAATGACTCTCGAAGGCAAAATTATTTGCGTTAGTTTATCACTGATAGTTGTGTCCCGAATCGAGATGTAAATATTTACAATTTAGCATTGTTGAGAGGATGTATTCTATGGAGGGGTATGGTTGATTTCTTTAAAATTTTCCGCTATATTAATAGAATGCCACATTCCCCAGGTTGGGATAGCACCTGAGTACTAACTTGTAAGTTTTACGCACACCCGAACAAGTCCAACATATGTCTTTAAGCCCAACAAGGGCTGTAACTCAGGCAAAAGTTGTTGGATGCTACCCCATATTTGAACTTGACCCTGCTTGACCTGTGTTTTCTTGTGATTAAACCACACGTCAAGTTTTCAGTTGATCGAAAAATAAATACTAAAGTTATCATCCGGGAACCAAAATATTGACACACACGAACTGAGACTGAATACAATGAGTATTTCTAGGGTTTGGCGAAATACGCCATGGTAATTTCAACAAAGGGCCATAATGAGTAATACATATGCCAAATTTTAAAACAAACAGATAACTATAACCAAAGATATCAGCCGGAAACCAAAATAATCATCAAATTATAAGTCAACAAGGAACATAACTCTGGTTACAATAGGCGGACGGAACCCAAATTCACCTGTATTTTCATGAGTAATCCATATAACAAATTTTAAAACAATCAGATAACTAAAACTAAAGTTATCATCTGAAAAGCAAAAAAATCGGCAAATTCTAAGTTGACAAGGACCATAACTAGGACAAACATTGACAGGCGGAACCCAAATTCAAACTTGACCTGTATTTTGTGCTAGTAATACCACATACCAAATTTCATTCCATTCAGTTCAGACTTACTAAAGTTATCATCTGGAAACGAAAAAACAGGAAATGAATGGCAGATGGACCAATGACATAATACTTGTCATTTTTTTCAAAACGGGCGTATAAAAACATTAATTTTTCAAGGGACTATTAAAAAATTATCTTAAGAAATTCAAGATGCCAGTAGCATTTATTTAATAAATTCATGCTCCCAACCTACTGTGCATTTGCTCACTACAATTATCAGTCATTATACTCACCTGGCCATATCAAAGGGTGTAATGAGTCCATTGTGTTCCCATGGATATTTTCCAGGATGTAATTCCAAATCACTGGCTAGAACGCTACCACCGATGGCTAATGCTACTCCAGCGCCTCCAACACCAAGTAAACCCAATGTCTGTGCACAGAGACAAGAACAGAATAAATCATTCATGCCAAACAAATTTCAGTTACTATTTATTTACCCTTCTATACTAAATGAATTCTCCCATTTGGTTATGAAAGTATACAATAGTCTATTATTCATCTGGATGGATATTCAGGTAATAAAACCAGATGACAAACAACTTAAAAGGTCGCTTACCAAAATGTCTCCCGACAAAGGTGACAGGTTTGAAGGATTTATGGGTTCCAGATCCCTATACTACAAACCATAGGAGGAAATGATTACACCAATATGATACAAAGTGCATATTCACCAAATATGTTGCACATCTTCAATGTGTCGAGAATGGGTTAATAAATCTAAAATAAAAACATAAAACATTTCTATGTCGAAATGTGGTAATACCTCAGTCAAAATGACTCTGACAGAACTCAAAATCGCAGGTGTGCAGGTTTCCATCTGTGCAAAGTTTCAAAAACATTGACTGGAAAATGACAGAATACAGGCTCGGACAAAAGATGCGTCCAAGGATATATGATTCTATGTCAAAAAAGGGCAATAACTCTGCCAAAATGATTCTTACCGAACTCAAAATCGCAGGTCCCATGATGGTTAATAGATGTGCCAAGTTTTAAAAAGATTTACCAGAAAATTACAGAATACAGGCTCGTACAAAAGTTCTGGACAGACGCACACATACGGACGCACACACGGACAAGGGTCCTCCAACGGAATGACGGGGGACAAACAGACAAAAAATTATATATTTATAAGAATATATATTCTTTGGTGGGAAATGTTCAGATAATATGTGCAACAAGTATTCTGTAAAATATTATTAAAGTTATCATTGACATTTGGATGAATGGAAAAGACTGACTGAATGACACCACTTATTTCCATATTCTCCACACAAAAAAATGTACTGTAGCTATCTCGGAGAGGGGTTAATATTATGGGGAGCAGTCAATGCAACGATAAGAATAAGGAAAGTTAACTAGAGGTAATGAGGCATATGAAGCAGGGCTCTATTTAACAGGATTCGCATCACAAATTCCAATTTCTGCTAACCAATTTACATTGAAAAAACATGTATTGGTAGGGAATGCTATACAAAATCTATCCAGTGCTGCAAAATGCTATACAAATTTTAAAAATTAAATCAACCCCTGATATGAAGTTTGGTGACGATCGAATGAGGGATGTGGCCTCTGGTGGGGGGGGGGGGGGGGGGGGGGGGGGGGGGGGGGGGTGCCAAAGAAATTGGTCATGCAGAGAGTAGTATCCAAGATCGCCTCTGGCGGCCATGTTTTTAACAGAAAATCCGAAAAAAGGTATTAAGCCCCCATCTAGAGGGATATGGCCTGTAGTGTGTGCCACAACACGGGGCGTCATGTGCCCCGCGAGAATCGGCTCCTAAATTGAGTTAAACAGCGACAAAGGTGATTTTTTATTTCCATATTTACTAGTAATGACTAGCACCATATATATATGAAGCCACCAAACAGGCATAAACAACCATTATTTGGTCAGATAACAGAAACAAACTTGTGTAAGTTTGAGACGATACATTATATAATGTAGACAGTAGGCCTATTATGATTTTAGCGACGTGTACGCAACACGAGTCATATCGGATCAATGCCAGGTGTGTATATGTATTCCCACTTATTGTTTACACATAAAAACGACATCCTTTTAAATAAAATAATAGTTTGTGCTTCGAAGTCGCCTAGCAAGGTGCATATAACAAGATATCACCGTATAAATAGTGTTATATGTGGTGCTAGTCATTACTAGTAAATATGGAAATAAAATATGCGTGATAAGTCTCCAACGAGCACGAAAATACTGGTCAAATAATGCGAAAATATAATTTTTAAAATTAAAATTAGTTTTTCCTCAAGGGAAGCCCGAAACTGAACTATATGGATTATTATCCTCGGCCTTGTGTTATCAGGAGGGTTAAAATTTATTGTCCGTTTATTAGCCTACTCCGGTCAATCAGCGACTCCGGTCAATCAGCGCTCGGATTAGCTCACGCATGAATGCGTCCCGTGCAAATCCCACGCTCTTAACAATTCATCTAGCCAGTTTTATTTCCGACTTTTAATAATAAGATTTGCGAGTCGCGGGGTTGGGAATGGCACCGCCATGGGAGGGATCTATGATAGTTCAGTTTCGGGCTTCCCTTGAGGAAAAACTAATTTTAATTTTAAAATTTATATTTTTCCGCCAAGGAGAAGCCCTTCAACTGAACTATATGGATTAGAATGCAAGCCCAGGAGGAGGCAACGAGCAATAAATTTAATATTCCAGTTTGACGGGAATGTACTCTTCCAAACAGATTTCATGTAAATGTGATTTAGTCATGAATCAGCTTTGATATGTTATGTGAAAGAGCTCATAAATTCAGATTCCAGCATTGCTCAAGCTTGTACCTCCCCCCCCCCTTGTCTTTTGGAATAAACATCCCAGGCAGTGCCATACCATACGTGCCAGCTACTAGTAGAAACCGAGCAGTAGAGACTTCTTCTTCTGCTGCTGCTTTTTTCTCGTGTCCTGCGATGAGAGCGATGGCGGTATTTACTATTTATATCTTCCCAAATAGAAAGTGCTATTGACGGTACGCGACAGCGAGTCTTCCTCACACAGAACAGCCTCCAAAGGCTCGGGTGCTATTGTCCCGGAGGATTGGTTGCCCGAATCTCAGAGAACGGCACTCTGCCTGCCACGGTCTGCTGATGCAGGACCAGGGGGCGCGAACTGGTACAGCCCGAGGACTGGTACAGTTGTGCAAAGTTTGTGTAATTCATTGTAACAAGATTTGACACATATCCTGTGATGAAGTTTTTACAAGAGATCGACCCGTGTCGTGTCCGTACGCAAAGCGAGTTCCCTAGGAACGACAGAATCCTTGACCGACAGTGGGAACCACCGTCGGCCCGAGATCCTTGCTCATCGTCGTCAAAGCCATCAGACGCCAGGAGAATTATAGAAACTAGAAAGCATGTCAGGATCGACGCCAGCAACAGAACAGCCTGCATCAGGTTGAGGTAAGGTACTAGAGGGAAGCCCACACTGGGAATGGCTCGAACGAGGAACAATTGCGCTCGCAGTTAGATTTTAAGGTGTTATTTCCACCCCAAGGCCAAAATGGCGGAAAAAAGGGAAATTGAAAGGATCCATTTGACCAGGGAAAGCCCCCCACCGAATCTCCCAAATGCAGGTGGTCCTGACACGCTGACATAAACGTCGATGACATACCACTAGGATCCCCTGACGGCAGAGGAGCAGGCCTGGACGTATCACTTGGGATGACGTTTCCAGGGGGACAAGACCGACCCTCGTAATGGAGTGGGCCACGGCGCCGTGGGGAAGCGTCAGAAGGCCAGTTGGCTGGTGCGCTTTGTGCGGCACGGGACAACGAGGCTTCCCCACCCAGAACAGTCGCCAAAGGCGCGGGTGCTTGTGTCCTGGAGGATTGGTTGCCCGAATCTCCGGAGGACGGTACCCTGCCTCCCACTGTCTGGAGAAGACGGGGCTTGCAGCATGACCAGGGGGGACCGAATGGTTCCTGCCCGAGTTAAGACTGGTACGTTTGCTCAAAATGTAAAACTATGACAATATCGCATATATTCATGAGCAACCCGTACGGCCATCAAAGTCGAATCTCGTTCGACTATAAGCAAGACATTCTGTTAGTTATTAGCAAGCATAATATACAAAACATTTGTTAGTTATTGCAAAACAAGGTTAATAAGGTAAATTCCGTTATTTACTATGGCCACGTGATCTTACCTGCTAGAAATTAAACCGCAGGTAAGATACTGTCTTTTCTCGGCGAAGAGGACGATGAGATCCGATTTCTCCTGTGCAAGAACATAGCGGTGTCCTTGCTTACGGTGAGGAGAACGTTTTATACACTTACGGAAAGTACACAGATGGTGGAGCAGGCCTGGAATATCCCGAGGGGGCGCGAACTGGGGGTGTGGGTCTGATTCCAGGGGGACAAGACCCACTCTCGTAATGGAGTGGGCCACGGACCGTGGGGAAGAGTCAGAAGTCTCAGTCCTTCCCAGGAGACAGGAGCAATTGTTCACGCAGCCGTATGCAATTGTAATTTTCTAATTGACTAATATTAAACTGTGCACTGTTCCCTCTTGACAAAATGTGCATGGTCATAGTAATCATTGATTCAATATTAAACTATTGGAAGGTATATATAAAATCGTTCCCATCGCAGTTAAATTATGGGAATGTGAAAGTGCCATGGAACATGCATGTTTTGAGGTCTATCCCACAATGACATTGAATTTGAGAAAAACACAACTGATGATTATACAGGCGCAAGTACATCCGTCTTCTGAATTGCGAGAGCAAATGAGAGCTCGAGCTGCGGTTACATCTGGGAAGAACTGAAGTCTGGTTGGCTGGTGCGCTGTTAGTGGCACATGATGAGTCTTCCCCACCCTAAGGCTCAGGAGCTGTGGCATTCGCCCTTGAAGATTTGTTTTCCAAATCAACGATGGTAGCACCCCGCCAGTCACTGGTACTGGGCAGTGGTCATGCACAATATAAAGGCTTCTTGCGGAACGGCGCTTTATATGTGTGATGATACAAATGCTTTCATTTGTGTTATTCATTTAGGTTTTCTATTTACCAGATAATCATATGGATATGTAGTAATAGGAGGAGAGCCATGTTTTGGACTCTTTTGAAATTGGCACTGGCAGGCCTGCCGAATGCAAAATAAATTGTAAGCCGTAACGTATTTGTCGGTTGTCTGGTTGTGCTTAGGTACCCATAGGTTACACAAACTGTTATATTCAGTATCACGAGAGCCACATACAACTTTGACGCGACCTAGATTTCACAACCTCCAGGTGAACCGAACCGTCGTTCGCCTCCAATACGCAGGCCTGCAGTGGTCGTGCGCAATATAAATAGAAACGCTGTTCATGTAACTGCACTTTATATGTGTGACAATACAAATGCTGTCCTTTCTGTTATTTGCCCGATAATCAATTGGATATGAGGCAATAGAAGGAAAAGAGCCATGTGTTGGTCTCTGATGGAAATTATAGTGGCAGTGGCCCTGCGCAATATAAATGCATTTCCTGTAACTGTGCTTAATACGTGAGTGAAGGCTATTTGACATTTGATCATTTCTATTAATTCTATATGTGGAAATAGAAGGTAGAGAGCCAAGTGATGGACTCTGTTGGAAAGGCTATTGGCAGTGCATCGGGGCACATGACAATATAAATGCATAGTAGTTCACCTTGACTATTCACGGATTGAAAGCGCAGAAGTATGTCGGTATCAGTGAAAATTTACGCCATATTGATATAGTCAGTTCGTATGTCATTGAGCCTTTGAGGCACTGATACCCTTGTACTAGTATGGAACAATTATGGCTGGCCATACATGTTTTTAAGCTCACCATTTTGTATCATTTAAATTCGTAATTTGAATGTATCTACAAACACTAATATCTGAGGATAACAAAATCATCAAAAGTATAAACATTGATTGACTGAAAATTTATTGAGACACTGGCTAGCCAATGAATCATTTCAACACTGCGACCATGCTAGGTCACACGGATATGGTGACTTGCCACAAGTAGGCCAGCCAAAGGCTCGCATCCAAAATTTCTCCAAAGAGATCTGACCACGGACGGAAGTATCCTTGGATATTTAAGCAAACTATAGCTGAAGGTTCAGGCTACTGCATTTGCATATCTGTGCAGTCATGGAACAGGGAAGCCCATTCTGCAAAATACATTGAGTGAATGCAAAGAAACAGACACAATTGTCGCCGAAATAACGACAGAGTACCGATATGAATTGATGGAGATCGCCATTCGACAATGGGAACTCAGGCTTCAAGATTCGACGAGAATCACCGAATCGATTCCCGTAATGATTCTCACAAAACTTTACAATTTTCAGTGCCTTATGACTGACATGATTCAGCATTTGATTCTCGTAAAATGAAATGTATTTTGAGCCCTGGAACTTGAAATGAAAATCCTTGGTGCCCAATCTTGTGTCAGATAATCCTAGTCCCCAATCAAACCAGTTGCACGATTCGTAGCAAGCGGACACTGTCAGTAATACTGGACAGACATGTAAAGAAAGAGACTATTCAAGAGACACAGCATTATTTGAACACAGGCCATATAATACTATATGTTATAACAAACATAATCTCATTGTTTCTAACGATTGTTCCGATAATACAATGAGGGAAAGGAAATGGAATCGCAAGATCAGAGTCAGAATTTCAAATAAATATCTTGAAGTCGATGTAACGTTTGCGACGTTCCAAGTATCCAAATACGAGCCCTCATGTTAATAGTAATACATTCGGGCTAGCTAAGATTTGCAAATATTAATCGGTAAGCACAATTAATTATAACGACATGTTGTATATGTACAATGATGTTCTGTGATAATCATTTACCAAATGACGGTTAAGTTCCAGTCGCTCAACTTCAACTTACAATTAGTTGAGGCAAAAGAAATTTCATTGGATTACAAGTTCTATCTTGTTTATTAATACATGTAAATTATCGCCAAAGGAGACATTTCTGTCCTGGCCAACTTTCTGCGCACTAACAGAGCTGTAGCATATATGATTAGGTAGTGTACATGAAATGAACGTAGCGAGAAGTCGGCGTCATGAAATATAGTTAGCACGGAATTAGGAGACTTCGCATACCGTACCACGTGGACTCAGAAATCGGACGATTCATGCCACCATATATGTTGCACAATAATGCAATATAGGTTCGCTACAAGTAAACGATGTGCGTCTGTAGTCATTGTCAAAATGGCCATCAATGGCGAAGTTCCCAACGTGATTTTGTCGATTCCAATCCCAAATTTTTCGAGATAAAATGGGTCGATAAAAACACGGAATTTTTATAAATATCGTTGCGCATACTATGAAACGAAGAGTTTCTGCGCGAACTTAAAAATATTAAACGACCGGGTAAGCAACGGATAAATTGCAAGTTTGTTATCAACAATAAATATTGAGTTGATAAACTCGCAATAGAGAAATACTTCCTTTAGTTAAAACCACGTCTGATAGGTCCAAGGAGAGAAATAAAACTGGCTAGATGAATTTGCACGGGACGCATTCATGCGTGAGCTAATCCGAGCGCTGATTGACCGGAGTCGCTGATTGACCGGAGTAGGCTAATAAACGGACAATAAATTTTAACCCTCCTGATAACACAAGGCCGAGGATAATAACCCATATAGTTCAGTTGAAGGGCTTCTCCTTGGCGGAAAAACTAAATACGTGCAGATTCGGAACTGGGGCATGATCAAACCGATGCGAACCCAAATGCTAACAGTTGACGGAAGGGAACCGTGATATTTTCGGGTCATTTTAAGATTCATTTTTTGTGGCATACAAGTATAATACTAAACTTACTTGTGGTTTGGGGGCTAGGAAATGTATGTATCTAACATTGAGCAACAGTATACTCAAGCGTAGCTTCCAAAATTGCGGTTAATCACTCGTGGAAATTGGTTGATATTCCATTGAAAATGCACTTGGAAATAATGACTTTTGTAAACATGTAAAATAAACAAATCTTATCGCATAATGCTCCATAAAAGCTACTGATTCGATACTAGTGATCATTGTGGAGTATGCATTGTGTGTTATATTCTGCATTAACTCACCTTTGTCGCTGTTTAATTCAATTTTGGAGCCGACCCTGACATTTGTGACCGGTAGGGTGCCGAGACACGTGCGATTTCGCGCTGGGTCATCTGCAGATTTCGAACCGATTCTCGCGGGGCACATGACGCCTCGTGCACAAAGTATTTAGTCATGCAAAAGTAAAATCCAAGAAATTTAAGATGGCTGCCGGCGGCCATGATTTTCAAAAAAAAATTGAAAATCGGAAATAAGGTATAAAGCTCCCATCTAGAGGTCACCCCGATGATCCATATGAAGTTTGATGAGGATTAGATGAGAGATGTGGCCTGTAGCAGGGGCTAATCCAGGTTTTAAGTTTGGGTACCCTATAGATCCTAACACAATATGGCATAGTTATATCTCCAAGCGTTCCAGTCTTAGTTGGGGGAGGATATGCCCCCCATACCCCCATATCCCCCCAGGATTGCCAGGATTAGGGCTGGGCGGTATTGACATTTAAAAAAAACGTGATATTTCCAAAATAACGCCGCGATACACATCTTTATTGAATAATATTTTCTTTTGAAATCAAGGCTCGATTTAAATAGATTGATATCGCAATTTGTGATGCGCGAATCGCAACTTCCTATTTCAGCTAACCAATTATTCCCAATTACAATGAAAAAACATGTCTTCATAAGGAATGCTACACAAAATCTACCCAGCGTTGCAAAATGCTATACAAATTTAAAACATCAAATCGACCCCTGGAAATATACAGTTGACATGAAATCACATTTTAAACAAGAGATATAAACTCTGGGTTTTCGTTCTAAGGGATGTAAAACCACTATTACCAGGCAGTAACTGAGTAAACTTAGAATGGCATGTTCCCATTTATAAAGTTCCTGTCTTCCTGAGCTCACAACATTGAGCAAATTACAGGCTTACAGTGTTTATTCCTTGATTATTTATGGAGACCCCAGCACGTGGACATCAGCATGCGCTGCATATTATTGTTACGTCACAGCAAAGCACATGCTCATAGCTTAATAGAGGACCTAGTAGAATTGGGATGAGATGGTTGATTCTGGGCTGTCTGTGGTTTATCACACACAAGAAATTACAGAATGTTTTGAACACACGAACAAGAGAATTCATAATTAATCATTGAACAATATTGACCATGAACAGTCAACAATCACCCATAGTGTTACTTATGGAATATAGAATGTCTTCTTGGCTGTGCAAGTTTTGAGCCCAAACAAACTAAAATATAATATATATATAGTGCACAATAATTCCCACTTCCTGATGGTTTGTGAAAGAGCAATCGTTTGTGGTCGCTAGTATATCGATGTTTACGGGAGTTCCGAATAAACAACGCTTGCTTGCAAAACCTTCCGCGACGAAATATAGTTCCTTCCTCGTGTATATCCTGAGCATGATTAGCCCAAACATGTGTACTACAAGCTACTGAAGGTAGGTATACTGTTGTTTAGTAATGTTTACTAGTGTTTGGATATAGGTAGGTATGTATTAATCACAGTGGCTTCACGATGTTACTTGAATTATTTAATAAACAAATTCAAACAAAATTAATTGTTTAGGAAATAAAGTTAAGCAATTATAATGACAAATGGGGGGGGGGGGGGGGGGGGGGGACATTTTCAACAAAACAGACAGACTATTGATGACATAGTAAAAGTCTAGACTTGATTGCTTTGATTTAATCTGCGGTGCGCGTGCAGTCGGAACGTCACGGACTCGCAACCTTTCATGTAAGGCCGCCAAAGGAAATTGGCATCGAATGTGTACCAAGTGATTCGCAGACTGACAGAGTGTAGTTGTTGGTTTCATGTCTAGAAAAGCTGCCGGTGATCAAACGGGCATGTGATGTGGGGTATATGAATACACAATCAACTGTCCAAATCACTTCTTATTACTTTATACTCTCGTTACTTAAACTTCCGTAAATGATTTCGGCAACATTTACACAGAATACTACGATGACAGTACAATCGTTATCAACAGTACGGTTATCCAGTTGTGGCCTCCTCCAACCGGTTGACAAGCATAACCAAATCGTAACCGGATATCCGGACAACCGTCCCAGCACTAAAATACTGCCCAGCCCTGCCATGATGGAAACATTGACAGTACAGGGCCTGAATAGAAAATTTCAAACTCACAAGCTTTTTTGCTCTTGATCTGAATGTTGACTTGCATGCCTGAAAGATAAAAAAGATCACTCTCAAAATAAGGGACTTTTGCATCCAAATCATACACTAGTCAAAGTTTGCTCGTATGTAAACCAGCTAGTTTTATTGGTAGGCAAGATGCTGCTTTACGTCCAAGTACCATCAAATTAGTCCTCTATAAGAGACTTTATGCCCAGACATGGTGGTTATAGAGGACAAATGTGATGTGGTACTTGGACATAAAAAAGCATCTCTACTACTAATATAACAAACTGTATGTGTACTAGTACTGTATCTGAACAATTTGGTTCTGATAATTCAGGTCATATTCATTTGGAAACATTAATTTAGTGTATCGTGATATATATCATATTATTGATCATTGCAGCCCTCTTTCAGATTGTTTGGCTTTTGCAATCTGCTACGCAACCCTTTGCCGTGGCCCAGTTTGGTTCAGCATTCACATTGTATCCATGTATATAGTTGAATGCTACAGCCCTACTAGTAATGTCTTAAAATCCATCAAAATTTGCAAGAATCCCATTACATGTATAGCATTTCAACAGCAAATCAGCTACTTTTACGAGAATCAAAATTCTGATTCTTGTCAGATTTCAAGCCCTACTCAAGAAGTGGTCAGATCATCAAAAAGTTCCCATGCATGTAATATGCATGATCTCTACAGGCGTTAACCAGAGTAGAGATTAATGGCATGATGATGATCTACTAGTACATTTACATTATAATTTATATGAGTCAACAAGTCAAGGTCATCATCACCTTATTAACAGGGCAGTGTATTGTAGGTATTTCTATTTATGGAAGAGGTTATTTCCGACCAAATCGAAAATGGCCCCAGTCGTTGAGAATCTAAGAATGACACTGCAGTCTGTACTGTAGTCACGGTGTGACTTTCTCAGTCAGTCACTCGAGCTGATGGGGTCGTTGATGTAACGTTTTATACATAGATGCACACCGTGTGCATTCACGTATACATAAATGCACACCAGTCTCGCATGTCGCGTGACAGTCTGATATGGGTCATTGTCATAGCGTTTTCTACATAAATGCACACGTTGATCATATTTGTAAGTTTATGTTCTTCCGTTGATCGATCAAACAACCATGCACAGGGATTTTTTAGGTGTCCTCAGGGTCCGGTAAACGGCCCCATTCCCAATGGGAAAAAGGCACCTTTATTCCCAATTTTCAACTACCAAATTCCCAATTGCAGGCAGGTATATAATACCATCGGTTTATTGAATAATTATCAACTTTTTTCCGAGTTTTGTACACTCAGTCGATCGATAAACGGCTGAAAACCCGTAGTAAATCGGCGATATCGGGAACATGCCCGCATCGTGTAATGGCGACCTACCTATTAGCTTAACATGTGAATTACCTCCCCTCTACCAATCAGCGCATTTATGAAAGAGGGATGATAACTCTAAATAAATTGCTGATTTAAAACACGTGTACAGTAAATATAAATATAAATATTTCCACCAACACATACTTGGAAAGTCTTAGTGTCCCCATTAAGTAGTATTTAATATGTGTACACAGCAAGGACTTGCATAAAGTTTAAAACAACTTGTTAATTTAATTCACCCCGAACTTTATTCAGTAAACTAATTGCGTAGGTGATGTAAAAACAGCATTTCACAATGACACCGCTGCCTGAATGAACATGAAAGATGCCGCCGACGTTATTCACACTTTCCCTGAACATCGTGATTAGAAATCGCTGGGTGGCAGCGAGGGACCCTGGACAGTGGGCTGGCTGCCAATCAGTGATTGCTAATCATGTTGTTTACATTGTTGTCATGTGAGAGTGCAGTGAAGTGAAAAGAACTCATGCATGCTTTTTTTTTAAATATGAGCGGTAATCACCTGTGTTGTCTCTTCATTGTGGTAGTACCGTACTGGTAGCTCAATATGGGAATGATAACAGTCATAACACGGACACATTCATTTGGTATTAATTATTTTATTTTATTTATTGAATTACAACTAGATACCTATCCATCCTTGGGTGTTTCATTACCGTTTTTCCGTCGAAGTTTGGTGGATGGCTTGAATTCTTCCGTTGTTATTCCATGAATTTTCAACTTACCTGAGGCTGAAAAATGTACCTCAATGGGCTGGGATTTTACTCCATCTTTGAGTCACCTGTGTTTAAGTTGCGTTATACACCAACAATTACGGTATTAGTACTATTTACTTGTGTGTAACAGTGATTAATTTAATTTTTCTAAAACATGGAAAATTCCCAATTTTGGTCTGTAAAGAGTAAAGACACCTTTTTCCCAATTCGAACGGACCCGGACCCATTCCCAAAATAGGCAAAGGACTCGTTTCCCATCTACGTGTCATTGTTAACATCCATGACAAATTTTATGAAGATCTGACCAAAGCTACGACCTACAAACTTCATGATGATCAGACGAACAGTATGACATGTACATGTAGACCGCCAATGGATTGAATTTTGAAATCCAAAATGGCCCGCGCGAAAGGATTTAGTCATGCAAAGAGTAAAATCCAAGATGGCTGCTGGCGGTCATGTTTTTGGACAGAATGACCCCAAAACGACTCGTTCCCATCTACATGTCATTGTTATCATCCATGACAAATTTCATGACCATCTGACCAAAGCTACGACCCCAAAATGACTCGTTCCCATCTAAATGTCAATATTAACATCCATGACAAATTGCATGATGATCAGACGAACAGTACGACCTGTAGCCCGCGCCAATGGATTGAATTTTGAAATCTAAGATGGCCACCAGCAGCCATGTTTTTTGGCCGAATGACCCCAAAATGACTCATTCCCATCTACATGTCAATGTCAACATTCATGACAAATTTCATAAAGATTAGACCAAAGGTACAACCTGTAGCCCGCACCAAAGGATTTAGTCATGCAAAGAGTAAAATCCAAGATGGCTGCTGGCGGCCATGTTTTTTGGCCGAACGACTCCAAAATCACTCGTTCCCATCTGCATGTCAGTGTTAACATCCATGACAAATTTCATAAACTTCCGACTAACGCAACAACCTGTAGCCCGCGCCAAAGGATTTAGTCATGCAAAGAGTAAAATCCAAGATGGCTGCTGGCAGCCATGTTTTTTGGCCGAACGACCCCAAAATCACTCGTTCCCATCTACATGTTATTATTAACATCAATGACAAATTTCATGATGATCAGACGAACAGTACGACCTGTATCCCGCGCCAATGGATTGAATCTTGAAATCAAAGATGGCTGCCAGCGGCCATGTTTTTTGGCCGAATGACCCCAAAATGACTCGTTCCCATCTACATGTCAATGTCAACATTCATGACAAATTTCATAAAGATCAGACCAAAGGTACGACCTGTAGCCCGCGCCAAAGGAAATTGTTGACGGACACACGGACGCCAAACCATGGCAATAGCTCAAACTTACAAAAGTAAGTTGAGCTAAAAAACAAGAATATGTGCATAGATAATATTCACCACAGGCTCACACGTTTGCCATCGCACATACATTCCCATGAACAGAAACTGCAGCAGTTGCAGCGAGCGCAATTACATTTTAGTTTATTGCACATCAAGTTACACTTGATGTCCGAGACAACTAACGGGCTCATTCCTTCAACAAGAAATTTCCCTTCCATTTACAAGATTTTCTTCATACTTAATTTGCATAACAGTATTGGATTACGTTATCTTCACACTGACAGCTCTAGTATTATAATCGTTATCGTTCATAGACATTACAAAGTGTAAACCTCTATGTCGAAATTTGTTTCACAGTGGTAAAGACCCAGGACCCATTCCTCAAAACAGGGTGGACAAATTTATATAAATGTTATTAGATGAGAAACTGGATTACGACACGGTGCATAGTGATGGAATACGACGATTGAAAACAGGTAAATATGTTTATTTAATATGTATATATACAGGGTTTCCGTTAGTATGGCACAGCGTCCGTAGGACGGCCTCATTCCCCTCGCAGATGATCTGTTTGATTCATACATGTACCAAAAGTCAGCAGCAATACAGCAATATGTCATAACAAATTTGGGCTGCAACGCGAGTTCGGGGGTTAAACAGAATACTGGTGAAAAAGCGGTCCATTGAGCACAGTGTGTTACGGTACATCATAACCCTTTGAAATCAAAGCGCCAAAACTGCAACGTAATGTTTGATGTACATTGGAATAGCGACGTTACCGTATATACAGCGTAATAATGTCGCGGTAACATCAAAGAATGCCGGACGACTGAGTACGGATATTTTTGTTCACGTGATTTGCGAGGTTGAAACTACTCACGCTCGGAGATCCCGTGCTATCGTACAATTACATAATTTGATCAAAGAATGCCGAATTGCTGAGTTAGGCAGAGTGGGATCAACATACACCAAAAGACGGTTCTCCTTAAATTCTCCTTGCCAGGTATTATTGGTCATTATACATGTACCGTACCATCATCAATTTGTAAATACTGTGACTTGTAGCTTGTTCATTTATATAGTCTCAATCAGACGTACCGGTAATTGCATAATTGCGTGCGTAATTACATGATTAATTATCTGGATCAACAGAATTAATGCACCCACGGAAATGATCGACTTGCGTAATATACGTAGCTTTGGATTGCTTTGTGGGACACTCAGGTGCAAGGAAATTGCTACTTTTTAGTGTCAAATAACAAAATTTTCGCGTTATGTGTTTTCCCAATACGGACTCATTAATTTTCCCTTGGCGGAAACACTGATATATATGTATATATAGGCAGTATTCTGTTCTACTTCTGTATCTTTTACGTCCAAGAGATCAGGCATGTTTCTGTTCTATTTCTGTATCTTGTACGTCCAAGAGATCACTGTGGGTTCCATAGTATACGTTATATCCCGGTGAAAAATGAGATAAGCAAAAGTTATTAGATGAGAAACTGAACGCACGCCTTAATGAGATATCTAAATAGTTTCGCGCTAGGGTACGAATTTACTTTTTCGGAGGGTACGAGCTGGTAAGGGTACGAAAATACTTGCTCCCACGACAGCGAGTGCGGTGTGACCGGAGTTCGATCGAACACAACCCAATGTTTAAAAATCCGTCGACTCTCGCCGAATATTCTCGATAAATCTCTCATTTTTGGAAAAGGAATATGAAAGGTATGTCAGGGTGATGCAGTAGCACATGTATTACCCGGAAAACATCGCGGTTTGGTCGTATCTTGCGTCACATTCTTCCTTTCCGGACTTGAAGAAAAAGCTCCGTTACCAGCGATGGGGATATATAGACTAGTCAATTTTGGACTACTGCAGACTGCACTGTGCCAGAAGGCAGTTCATGGCTTCCTTTCGGCTACATTGAAAAGAATTTGAAAATCCGACCTTTCCGTTATGAAGTAGAGAGTATCAGTAATTGCAGTGATAATACCTGAGGGAACACAGCACATGACTCATGTCATGAGATGATGAGTTCTTATTCAAGATTGTCAGACGATTGGGACCTTGGACGATCGGGACCTTGGACGATTGGGACCTTGGACGATTGGGACCTTGGACGATCGGGACCTTGGACGATTGGGACCTTGAGTCAGGACGATTGGGACCTTGAGTAATTGCTTTCTTCAGTTATATATAAGAAATTATAAGTACGGTATATTAGTTTAAAATCAAATTTTATTTATGTAATGGAATTAACAAATATAATAATGATATAATACAAAACAATAATAACGATGGTATTTGATTATTCCCTTCGCTGACCATCTTCACTTGTACAGGAATCTCCAACGCCTCTTGGTAACGGTTGATTCTAAAACGGTGGTGGAGACGTGTTGAATGGAACTGACATCTGGTTGGTTGGTACCCTGTAAAATACATATGAATTTGATTTTAGTCTCTAACACATCTATAACGGAAAACGGAATATAACGGAAAATAAAACCCTCTTTATCTAACATGATCCATGAATTCAAAATTTCGAAATTATAAATTGAATTTGATTTTAGTCTCTAACAGATCTATAACGGAAAATAAAACGCTCTTTATCTAACATGATCCATGAATTCTCAGTTTCGAAATTGTAAATTGAATTTTTTTACATTATTATACTTCTGTTTTGTTTAAAGGTGTTGTATGCATATATAAATGAAGATTAAAAAAAATATATATACCTGTTTGGTTTTACAAGATAAACATGACCAGTCGATATCTGAACGCTCTTTCAATTCTTGTCTGTAAACTTCTCTGCTGACGCCAGTCTGACACTTACGATGCTGCCAACGAGAACAGCCACCGCAGATCAAACCTTCCTGCCGAGGTCGAACCTACTCGATACCTACTCATTCCAACTCATTGATCACTGTTAAGAAGGTGACGATTAATCAGCGGTGATCCCATTTAGCAATAACAACACGACCAGCACCTACTTTTAAGTAGGCTGCCGTTAAGTAAACATTGATAAACTGTACTCACTGTGACTAGTGTGAGTCTATACTAATACTAACACCACAGTCCCTAGGAATCACTGTTAGTTGAATAAAATATTATTTAATAATATTAAATCAATATATTATAGTTAGTTATTATATTAATATATATACCAGTTTGGCAAGTAAAAATTTTGTATACTGCATTTTCATTGGCAGATGATTTGCAATAAAATACAGAGTACACATTTTTATGCCACACAAACATTCGCGAATTCTGAGTTTATATCATCATATTCCGTATTTTTTTCTTGAAACGATGGTGTATTCAGATTGTTAGTATCTTTGCCAACTTACGAGAAAATAGCTGTTAGTTACTCGAATATTCTTTCAGGTGCAAACTCGGTGGAATTCTTTACGATTTGGGAACACACTGTCCATTCTCTAAATAGCAAATTACTTATTCGCAACCGGTATTTGTTAAAACACGTGTGACATGCAGCCAGTGCTCTGAGTACGAAATCGGCTTTGATTACCGGATTAATGGCTACAATGCTCAATTCTCATTCAGATAATTGGAATAGTATGGATTATGGTGCCACCGCCTTCCAGTTCTCTTGATTGAGAGCATTAATACACGTGTGCATGCGTGGAATATTACTCAACTTAATTTTACCCGTGATCATGTTCGTTGAATTAAAATCATATGCGACGACCATATGTGGACGTTGTGTATTGCGGACATCCATGCAGTCGTATAATTAAACTACATGTTCATATATAAGATTTTAGATTGCGAAAGTACACAACGCATATGTGCCACATCTCTCTTGTCCCCTAAAGTGATGTGAAACACTCCGATTGAGTGATAAAATAGAACTGGGGATAATCTTGCTGAATGTAGTTATTGTATAAACAAATTATATCCAGACTAACAACACAACACAACACACACCGTTAAATAAAATGCAGTGACTCTCGATGTCGAAATCGTTTTCGTTTCATAATGGCGGAAACTGTTGCGTCCCGGATCGAATTGTAAATATTTGTAATTGAACGTATATATTTCAGATGATGTTTTCTATGGAGACTTTCCGTGATGTTAGCAGAATGACACATTCATCTAGTTGACATAATGCCTGAGTACTAAATGATCAGTGTTTCGCACCGAATAAGTGCATTATGTCTTTAATTCAGGTCGTTTGGTTGATGGTGTATTGATGTTATATTAATAAATGTCATATTAAATGTTATATTAAAGTTTTCATCATGAATGTTATATTAATTGTTATATTGTTTATATCAACGCGCGAAATATGGGCCGTGAATTTGGCTCTGTGTGCCCCTCCCCGCGATGTGTTGACCATAGGTGCCAAATTGTACTCGCGAACAATGTGCATGCCCAGTCTATAGATAGGAGGCATTAAAGCACGGATGACTTTCCCGGTGGGTATGCTGCTAAAATAGTCAGAAGCCTCCCATTAACAGAAAGGATATTAAAATATAGACATATAAAATATTAAAGCTCGTTGGCTCTTCCCCATACAGCAACCAATTCAACTCAACTTTTGCCGTGTTCAGACATGATGTTTTCTATGTTCAATATCCTCAAACAACAAACGTGGGGTGAAGGAGAAGATCTCTCGATCTTTTCGACAAATCCGGGCGCTTCGCGCCCTCCTACTCTCTTCTCTCTTCACAACTGGAAACAATATATATACCAACGGACAAAACTCACACGGATTAATCAAGGTTTTATCCGCCGGTCGTGGTTCTAAATGGACGTGGGGCATTGCTTCTTGCTTTGGTGGCATCCGTCTCATGCGCAGTATAGGCTAACACATACTGTGCATGGGTATATATGTATCAATCTCACAAACAATACAAGCGCTTTTCATCGGAATTATATGAATTGAATTGTTTAATGCATAAAGCCACCATTTAAGGTGGAACATACACGAACATATAAGGCATTCAAAAGTGGGTTGTATGGGAGGGCCAAGGGCCCTTTCAAATCTTCCCGGGTATCATTACAAACTCCAAAGTTGTGGTGACGGTCTCGATCTGTTCGACCATCTCGGGCGCGAAACAAACTACTCTCATTGTGTATCGCACGGGAAAGCAGGGTGTTCTACGCGTTGTGCATACGCCACAAGCACACACGCGACCTGTCTGCATCCTACCCTATTACCGACCAACTAGTTTTGCGATAGTAAAGAGCGATGTAATAATAAATAAGCAAATTTTAACTTACCTAAGCAAAAACGTCTTTCCTGTCCCACATTGGCCCGTAACAATTATGTTATGCCCATTTAGCACTTGGTGTAAACAATACGCCTGTTGTTTATTGAGATTCATTTCAACTTGACAGCATATCGGAGATAAATGGTGATGTGGCGAAGAAACACGCGCCAAAATGGTCAATCATGTCACGTGGAATGAGGTAATTAGTGTTAATGCACGCTTGTGCCGACCCTATTTTATTTGCATATCTTTTATGTAAATTTCTCTCTTATGTCCGAAATTTATGTTTGGAAGAATAATATAAATAAAACTAATAAAATACTCGCCCTTCCGCCCCATTTGAAAATAAAGTTGAATGTAAGTCCAGCAATTTATTGTCATCAGAAGACCGCTCCCAAATCAAAGGCAATTAGCATGCCGTCCAATTAACACCCACACTACCTAATTACCCGAATTGAATAGGGGCCGAACAAACCCGGCCGAACAATCCAGGCCGAAAGAGCCCTGAACCGAAAAGTCCAAGGCCGAAAGAGCCCTGGACCGAATCGACCCGCTCCCCTCTGTATCTGTGATTGTTATGTGCTAGGAACCAAGACTGGATCCTGGATTTTACAGGACTTGGCAAATAAGAACATCGCGATGGTCGGATAAACAAATTTATATGTTATGAATTGAATAAAAAACACCATTCGAATTTTAATTATCAACCCGATATCACCATTTCAACATTAGATGTCCGGGATCCGTTTCGTATTTTAGTCAAATGTTGCGAATTCGCTTTAAGGAAGTGTCAATAAGGAACTGAAGAGAGACACTACCGCGTCAGCAAAAAATGATTTTCACCAGTTCCATAAATGTAAATTTATGCTGATATTTGGATGGAAAATCACGATTTATGTACAAATCAGACCAGGTAGAGTTGATATGACCCAACTAGCGCATTAAGAACTATTAACTTAATTGTCACATGTCAATTGTGGGGAGATAAATGCAATTTTTTCGAACGAAAAATCCAATTGTTCGTTTTAGTGATAGAGCACAGGGGGTGGTCTCTAGCCAATGAGCTTATTGTTTACATAATAACAAAATCTGAAGTTGCCTAACTGCACCTGTTATCTGTATAGTGGAGGTAATGTATCTAGATCTATTTGTTATATTTTAATCAAATTTAATATTACATGGACAGTGATTCCTAGGACTGTGCTAACACTAACCCAATGTAATAATTATTTAATAGCAGTCCTTCCCAGGAGACGGGAGTGATTGCTCTCGCACCCGTATGCACTCGTAATTTTCAATTCACGGGTGCTAAAATTCGCACCCGTCCTTCATCACAAAATACCAATGGAGACTGTAATTGTTGGTTCAATATTGAACTATTTTAAGGTTTATTTAGATGCTTTACCATCTCAGTGCAACTATGGCATATTAAAGTGTAACGAGACATAGGTCTATTCCACAATGACTTTTTGTTTGAGCAAAAACCCAACTTACATGTACAATTATGGTATCGTATGGGTGCCATATTACACCCGTCTTCTGCATTAGCCATTACGGGAGCAAATAAATGCTCTCGCTGTGTTTTCCTCATGGGAAGGACTGTAATAGGAACGCATAAATGAAATATAAACGTATAAACATATATTAACTTGAATAAGGTCCCAATCGTCTTGACTCAAGGTCCCAATCGTCCGAGGTCCCAATCGTCCAAGGTCCCAATCGTCCAACTTAAGTTAAGGTACCAATCGTCGGATACCCTTAATGCCATAATGCCTAATGGGCTTATTGAGTTATTCAACAGATAGTGAATAGCGGAAGTCAACAACAACAACAACTGCAGACACAGTTGAATGGTTCTAGTCTTAGGTACTGTGTTCCTGTTGAAAAATTCACTTATGACACTGAAGAAGTCATTGGTTACTGCCATAACCTGAAAAGGTCAATTAAGGACAATTTGCAGAAATGACCTTTCTGATTTTGAGACATGACCTTGCATTAATTGTGAATTTAAAGATATTTGGTGGGATTAATCAATGAAAATCTATTAAGAATGGGAATATCATTATGATTGATAAGATAAACCCGAACCTGGTGTATTAAGCAAGCCTTGTTTGTCCTAAGAAGGGTTTCTTTCGCGACCCTTCCAACTAACGAAGCCATGTTTCCAATTTCGCCGGTCGGCTTAGACAGGTTATCTCCAAGTGTCTATAGTATGCCGTTAGGTGGTGCTTACCAACGGGAAATTATTAATAAAGCGCCACCTACCGATGACAACGAATAAGAATGGGTCTCCAAATTTAAAAGATGTTTCGTACCTGTTCGTACCACAATGGACATCACGCCACAGACATAGTTATACACCAACTGTTATCATAATTATAGTCCTTAGACTTTTGTTGCTCAGTGCATGCACACACAACGTAAAGCGTTTGTAAATATAAACATTTTGACATACTTTAATACGAATCAGATAACACCATACTCATATAGTATACTATACATTAATGAACTTAATTCATTTGGGTTGATTTCGGTAAATTCTGTAACTCACACAGGTCTATATATTTTTAAAACAGTCAAAGACTTCATAATACATTATTGACTATTTTACCGACCCGAAAGTGTTAAATATATTAGATAGATATCATAGGACAAGACCATTCTACTTATTTCGGCATTTGAATGGAGTTTTAGGACGATTCAGTCTCCAAACTTACAGTTTTTATACTATACCGATTCTAAAGCTTTAAGTATATAAAACTGTGTTAAATATAATGTGTGTATCCAATTATATCAACAGAATCGAATACAAGTCTCATATTAGTGAGGTATGATAATCATATCTCTAAAAAAATAGTAGGCCTACCAAACACGTGGTTTCGGGGGTCGTCATTTTTACGAACACGAGGTCGATCGTTACCACGAAGATTACACACGCGACTTTATATGGAAGGCAGATCTAGCAATCATACACATGTATCTGAAGCAGCGACACCAACACGTCCTTGTGATATTTCGTTCGAACGAAATAAATCAGTGAGGTACCACGTCGATCAATCCAAAAGCTTACTTTATAATACAAAGATTAGATAATCCACAAAAGGACTGACTCTTATAAGTATATAAATTTCACGAAGAGATCATGTGGTAATTTCGCAATTGAGGTGTGGAATTCTATGAAAAATATGTATAACATACCGGTACATTAAGTATGAATCAGGCATCAATTACATTAGTGTGAGCCTTTTATTCGCAATGTGCTTGACGCAATTTCATTATATGCGCCCATTTAAACAATGTATCCAGGGTTCCAGGCCTCCAGTTACAATAACAACAACATAAAACGTGTGATTTAACTAACGCCGTTTTCTTCTGCATGCTTCGTATAGACTAGTGTTGAAAAAAAAATGTTGAAAACGAAATATTACTTATAAACTAAACCTATAAATATTCGATATTTTAAAGACATCAGATTGAGTCTTATCATGCGGTCCGGTAGCATAGAGTTTTGATTTGACGAACTAGTTTCGTTGCTTTTCTTTGTATTTCTCTAACATAATGCTTTGATATTTGTGATGTGGGCTCCATGCAGAGTTACAGAATTCGATGATAGGTCTGACCAGAAATTAGCGATTAGAAAGTGTCGATGTCCAAGTTCGTGAAAGTTCTGTTGACTATGCCGATGATGTGAGAAGCTTTATTGTTTTAGGATATTGTAAGAAGGCTAATCTGGCCGTGTCAAATTGAGCTATATAGCGATGGGATTTCTCACAGGACAACATATTTCGGGTTTTCGTGGGGTGTGTATTCGCTGGATGTCTTATATAGTTGCAGTATGTAACTATATTATGACCGCGTTAATTGCTTTCGATGTTTATGTATTAACAATGGCTGTGCCATGCATTCTTGATTGGTCAATAGCCTTGTGTGTTTTTGTTTTTTTACATACAAAAAATCATCACACCTCTTCCCTATGAAGAAATAGCCATTGGTAAAATAGCCATTGGCACAGGAATTAACTCTTTGTAGTGAAGTGTGGGTTTTGTGGTGTGGTCTAAAATATGACATTATTTTTTATTGCGGTTCTGACACTAGTGACGAAAACACAAGATTTAAAGGTACTCAATCCGATTCGATGGTCCCCATCTAATCAGGTTCCAACAACAACAACAACATTGTTAGAATGCAGCTTCAGAATCGATCAATTGCCCAAAATAATGCTAACCGCGATCAACTATATAGTATAAAATTGCCCGAAACGCAGGGGGGGGGGGGTCGGAAAACATTTACAGGATACAAGGACCGGGTGGGTTGGTGTCTCCGAGCCCGGAATGCAGATTTTTTCTGATGTCATGCAATTTTTTTCCAAAATCATTTCTA
This sequence comes from Siphonodentalium dalli, assembly GCA_032622095.1. Taxonomy (NCBI): domain Eukaryota; kingdom Metazoa; phylum Mollusca; class Scaphopoda; order Gadilida; family Siphonodentaliidae; genus Siphonodentalium; species Siphonodentalium dalli. The sequence continues at coordinate 105,914,829 of CP136062.1, forward strand.
AGACAAATTACAGCTTCAAAATGAATTGAAACAATCAGATTCATATAGTAGTGCATGATATAGCCGGGGGGGGGGGTCGGAAAACAAAATACAGGATACATGGACCGGGTGGGTGGGTGTCTCCGAGCCCGGAATGCAGATTTTTTCTGATGTCATGCAATTTTTTTCCAAAATCATTTCTAAGACAAATTACAGCTTCAAAATGAATTGAAACAATCAGATTCATATAGTAGTGCATGATATAGCCCTATACAAGTGAGGGGGGCTCTATATTTTAATTTTTTGTCCATAATTTCTCCCTTTAACAGTTGAAACCATGGGGTGGGTCCGGTTTTGGTCCAGGAAAAAAATTGCAATGAAACAAAATTCATTCGCATCTTTTCTCATAGTTAATTATCATGGCTTTTTAAACTTATTATACAGAGGTTACCTTAGACGCTAAGGTTACCTGCGTTTTTTGAGTGAATACCGGAAGTATCTCATGAGTGGTCACAGTGAGATACTTGAATCATCCCGAGTGGCCTTTAGGCCATGACCACGAGTGATGATTCCAGTATCTCACAGTGATCGGTAATTCCGATATTCACTAAAAACATGAATGTTTTCTTTTTATTATATGCGCTATTTACTAAAATAGATCGAGGAATTCATTCAAAATGTATGACCCATTAATTAGATTGATTTACTATCAAAAAGCCGAAAAACCGTTGGCCTCATTTGTTTATATTAATGATATCAGTCAAGATATTGAATAAACGATAAATAAAGTAAAGTGACCACGTGGTCGAAGTACATGGTCGATGTCGATAAATGACTACAGTGACTTAAGTCACATAATAACGTGTTGTTCACTGATTTGATCATTATTAAAAGGCTCCAGATTCAATCTCAGAGCATCTAATATTCAAAATTTTCCGGGGAAGACCTCCTGACCCCCTCCCATACCCCCTCAGGCCGTCGCCCTTTTTTATGAGAGCTACCCGCCACTCGCCTAGATGATTTTAAGGGGAGCTCCTCATTGCTCATCCGTGATTTCCCACATGGAGACAAATGGATCAAAGGGGGGCGCCTCCCCCCTATTTTTGCCAGAGCAAGGATTTTTTTGCGAGGTGATATATCAAAAAGAAATATAGCAATTATGAAAGTGGAGTCAAAATTTAGACATTTTCATCTATATGTATAAAGAACGGATGAATGATAAACATGAGTCGTCTACAATGCACTCTATAGGTTATACAATGTAGTCCGATCAACGCCCGGACTATAAAACGCACTGGCGGCAGTATCATCGTAATATAAATATAAAGCAATATATTACTGGGTCCAGAACACAGGAAAACACGTCATTTTGAATGTAGTATACGAAAAATTTCCCCGGACCCCCACTTACGAGAAGGGGGTTAGACCCCCTCTCCTGCTCTTTCCCACTCGGTGCTTCGCGGCTCGGATGATGCTATGCATCATATATATAATAATACATAGCTCCCCCTTTTCAAATTTCCTGGATCCGCCACGTACTGGGAGAGGATTGGAACTGTGTTTATTTAATCAAATTGATGGTGTTTTTACTTTACACATGCACACATTTTAACCTAATGCTAATAAGGGACACAACTATCCTGTTAAAGTGGGTATTTTACCTTTACTGTATAGCCATAAATATTTGTGTTTTTAGAGGTTTTGTTGGCATATTTTTCAGCCATGTGCTTTGTTTGTTTATTTTTTGTGGGTGTACTTGATCAGCGTTCTCTCAGTTCTGGTGCAGACACAATGAGAGACCCTTACCCTGCCAACAACACATTATTTAGTACAATTTACATAATTTTCATCAATTTTGGGGGTGGGTGTCCCAGACCTGGGCGGAAAAAACTTACGGTCCCGGGTGGGTGTCCCAGACCTGGGTGGAAAAAACTTACGCTCCCGGGGTGGTGGGTCCCCAAAACTGAAAAACACAAAATTTCCACCTTGTATCCGTAATTGTTTTCCTGACCCCCCCCCCCTGCGAAACGTGGTATTTATCAACATATATTTGGTCCGAGACCGTCGGCTCGTCGACGTTTTGCTGGGCCACTAATAATTTTCGATGGTGAAAAATAATATATTTCAAAAATCGATATCTAATAACTCTGAGCTTTGACAGGTGGGTTCCGCGACTCGAATCAAATATTTTTTACACCCGAATCCAAATAAATAGTAATTGAGGGGCGCTTAATCGGATTATACATCTTTAAAGGCGAATTCCCTGCGAGACGGACATGATTGTTTTTTGTTTGTTTTTTTGCATAAAAAGTGTCCACAAATGTTAATCTTTCAGATCTTAAGAAAATTGTGGACCTATGCATGATTTATGTTGTAAACAGTATACGCTAAATCGTTTGCACTGAGGTCTATTGAAAACGTTTACACCAGCGTAACTTATAGCCTGCTATAGCTGCCATGTAAAGCAAAATATGCCGACTTAAACATCCAGTGCTTCCACGCGTATCTTAATAGCAGAGTTATTCCCCTTATCTTGTTAATTGATATAGGTAGATGCCTGAATACAATCACGAATGCAGGTGGACCAACATCGCGCACTTAAACCAAAATCCTCGTAATGTTCCAGCTGCATTCATGCATGTCAATCATGGAACAATATTCCATATGTATACACGCAGCAGTCGCACCCGTAGTATATTAAGTCCTTGAACACGAATTATATTTGGGCCCATGCGAGTATTCAGCTCGAAACTCCAAAACCTTTCATGGTGGAAGCTGCGTTGACCAGTGCAGCAATATAGATCATGTGCCATTACATTATCTTATATACGCAAGTCTCCCAAAAGAAAATGCACTGGCTTATACAGACATAAGGCCATTGTATTCTCTTATACATGCGATGCTCCCTATATGGGATCGAGACTCGCGCATATATATATAGAGAGAATGCATTGGCACAGGGTTTTCGCGAATTTTCAGGAAGCTCCAGCGATGGAAGGGTTAATTGATCATTACCGGTGTTCTAAATCTTGCTCTTTTAAATATTTTGATTACCATAGTTCTAGCTAAACAACACCACCCCTGGTAAAATAAGTAGTTATGCTAATGTGATATGATGCTGGTGGGTTCTGATGAATTGCCATAGTGCTGTTATAGGGCACACTGATGCTGTTAAGAAAAAGTACCGTTATTATTTCTAAAGTTGCCATTTTCGTGGTATTTGGATAATCTGAACATTTCCAGGAAACATATATATTGCGAAATATTTTAATAATGGTTGTATATAATAGTTGTTGCAAATCGACTGTAATCAAGATCGATATACAAATCGGTTTGCAAACACCAGCGCACGCATATGTGTTTTAAAGACGCATCTATATATGCTATTCAGAATTTCTGTAATCTCACAGATCTACAGCAACAGCAGCAGCAGCAGCAGCAGCAACAACAACAACAACAACATACAAAATCTAATTTTACGTCAATATACTGCGTTTCTTACACTGAAAAATGTTTTAAAATGTCGTTTTGTTAAAGGGATACTGTACCCAAAATGTTGTTGTTGGTTTCTATAGTCTCCGAGTCGGAGAATAACGTAACAATTTTTCCATTATTTGAAAGTCTGTTGAGTACGAAGTAGTGTTAAAGGGGTACTGTACGCCATTTTCATTAAATTTCCGGTGACAACAACGATCTAATATCGATAATATATAGAAACATAAGTAATTTGAGTCGAAGATGTATTCTGTAAACGCTCAGGTTAATAGGCTATCTTAAAATTTAATAATTTAAAAGTTAATAATTTGATATAAATTGAATTTATGACTGGAGCCATAAAATGGCGTCAATTAAATTACGAATTACCGTAATCAAAACAGTAATTGAGGGATACTGGATTGTTAAACCGATCGCACACACGATCGCTTAAAATATTATGATGATACGGGGAGAACACTCAAGCCACTCACTGACTAGCGACTATACAATAACTTAAATGATTATATGGGACTAGTATGCATATAATATAACTTTTATTTGATTCATTTGGTTGAAAACTTTACAAAAATTACTGGACAACGACAATTTGTATTTTTGCATTCCGGTAAATTTGTCATCCGTAACACGACTTCGTACTCAACAGACTTTCAAATAATGGAAAAATTGTTACCTTATTCTCCGACGGGGATACTATAGAAACCAACAACAACATTTGGCGTACAGTACCCCTTTAAGGATGGAAAATTTACCGGAATGCAAAAATACAAATTATCGTTATCGAGTAATTTTTGTACAGTTTTCTACGGAGCCCCGTAAGTCCCACTTGCGATACTTTTTTTTATCTCGTTTAAACGAGATAATATCTTGCCATACTTTTTTTTATCTCGTTTAAATGAGATAATATCTTGCAATACTTTTTTTTATCTCGTTTAAACGAGATAATATATCGTTTTAACAAGATAATATCTCGTTTAAACGAGATAATATCTTGCCATACTTTTTTTTATCTCGTTTTAACAAGATAATATCTCGTTTAAACGAGATAATATCTTGCTATACTTTTTTTTATCTCGTTTATCTTGTATGAGCTGGTAATGCATTAATGGGGCCCCATATAACTGATGTTGCTCTTGTGTGAGCTGGTAATTAAATGCATTAATTTGCATTACTGGGGCCCTATATAAATAATGATGTGATTGTATGAGCTGGTAATAAATTAATTGGCATTGCAATGGCCCTATATAACTGATGCTGCCCTTATATGAGCTGGAAATGCATTACGGGGGCCTATATAACTGATGCTGCTTTTTATGAGCTGATAATGCATGAATTGGCATTAATGGGGCCCTATATAAATAATGATGTGATTGCATGAGCTGTTAATGCATTAATTGGCATTGCAATGGCCCTATATCATATAACTGATGCTGCCACTGTATGAGCTGGTAATGCATTACTGTGGCCTTATATAACTGATGCTGCCCTTGTATGAGCTGTTAATGCATTACGGGGGTCCTATATAAATGATGTTGCCCTTGTATGAGCTGGTAATGCATTATTGGGGCCCTTTATAACCGATGCTGCTCTTGTATGAACTGGTAATCCATTAATGGAACCTTATATAGCCGATGCTGCTCTTGTTTCAGCTGGTAATGCAGCAATCACCATTACTACGAGCATTACTGTGCCCTATATAAATAATGATGTGCTTGTATGAGCTGGTAATGCATTAATTGGCACTACTGGGCTCTATATAACTATGCATGCTGCCATTGTATGAACTGGTAATGCAGTAATCAACATTACTGTGGGCCTATATAACTGATGCTGCTCTTATATGAACTGGTATGCAGTAATCGGCATTACTGGGGCCTTATGTAAGTGATGGTGTCATTGTGTGAGCTGGTAATACATCACAGGAACTGTATATAACCGGTGCTGCTCTTGTGTGAGCTGGTAAAGCATCAATCGGTCCCAGTGTTGCCGATTAATGCATCGTTAGTTCACACAAGAATAGCATCTGTTAAATAAGGACAAATAGGGTCCCAGTAATCCATTACCAGCTCATACAAGGGCAGCATCAGTTATATAAGGTCAAATGTGGTCCCGGTAATGCGAATTAAGCATTACCAGCTCATACAAAAGCAGCATCAGTTATATAATGTTCCAGTGACGCATTATCAGTTCACACAAGAGAAGCATCAGTTATATAGGGCCACAGTAATGCATTACTAGCTCATACACGGGCAGCATCAGTTATATATGAGAAGAATAGGCGTCTCGTTCGCTTCACATCTAAAAATAGAATCTTTGGGGTCTAAAATTGGTTGTACTAAAATATTCCCAAAATATCAAAAACCCAAAAATTATTTTTCCAAAAAAAAATTTCAAAAATTTCAAAAATTATTTTTTCCAAAAAATTTCAAAATCCCAAAACTTCCAAAAAATTTTAAAACCCCAAAATTTTAAAATTTCAAAACCCTCCAAAATTATTTCTCTAAAAAAAAAGTTTAAATAAAAAATTTATAACGAGTTTTCGGTTTCTGATAATCTCGATATTAAAATGTCGAATGTTAAATTATTTGCGCGTAATATCTTTCGTTATTTTTTTTGTTCAAATATTTTTCAATGTATTTATTAATCGATGTTTAGAAATAGCTTTATTGGACATTGTGACCATCGATATGAATGCATACATTCCAGTGTTTTATCGGACGCAGTTCATATAATTGTCATACCTGAAAATAGACACTATTACTTTTACATAAATAATAAAGAGCGTTTATTCTTTACACTCTCTCTATCCCATATGACAGGTGTGTATTATCGTGAATTATTGGAAGTATTGAGACTAACGGTCGAAAATTGTAATGTGAAATTACAACCCTCCAGAATGAATTGTCATATTCGCTGTACACGCAATCACACACGCGACATTGGTGGTAACAATGTGTCTTTCACACCTTTGCTTTACCAAATGAATTATATTATTTCCCCGTTCACAGTTATATGCTATTCAGAAAACATATCGATTTAATGTCTGAACAAACGGGTTAGTATCAATTAAGGTTGATAAACTGTGTCATTCACACGATAATTAGTTAGCCAAAAACATGCATACGTCCAGGACACTCAATTATAGAAATTGCTTTGATGACATTGTTATAACAACATTACGTAATAACCACTTATCGCCCCACATTCATACTTACGCTTTGGACATTTTATCAGTTTATCACGTGATCACTAAATGTGGCAATCGGGTATCCTCCGATGCCTGCAATATATTATTTATAATAATTGGACTCATTGATCTCACGTGAATAATACTCTTAGTTGTTCCAATAAAATAGTTATCAAATTCGATCACCAATAGATTTGACTGTGGAATGTAATGACCTTTAACTTATTTATCGATCTAAAGGGACACTCATTATGAATGAATGTTAACAATACAAGCGCACGAATGAAGAGCGTTGAACATATACGAAATTACTACACGAATGAATTGAACCTTGAAATTTATATTTCACATCTTACCAACAACAGATACAGACATAGTCATAGTGTTATACTATCTTACATGTACCCATGCTATGACATCATTCGAATGGGCAATACACTCAAGGAGTTAAAGTGACACGAAACAAGGGACGTGATGTAATATTGGTGTATGAATCTTAAAGGAACACAAGACACTCTAAAGGGACACTCATTATGAAGGAATGTTAACAATACAAGCGCACGAATGAAGAGCGTTGAACATATACGAAATTACTACACGAATGAACTGAAATTTATATTTCACATCTTACCAACAACAGATACAGACATAGTCATAGTGTTATATTATCTTACATGTACCCATGCTATGACATACTTAAAGGGGGATAATGCACACACGGTGTGTGGAATGTTAAAGTGACACGAGGTAAGGGACGTTGTGTAATATTGGTGTGTGAATATTAAAGGAGCATTCTCGCTATACAAACCCCCCTCCCCACTTATAGATATATAACGAAGACGAGAATAACATGTTGATGAAGTTTATTGAAATTTAATCATTGTCTGAATCTTCGACCTTTAGATTTACTTCTAAGAGTTTCTTGAATTTTCTCATCGCTTCATCTGCAGCCCATTCATTATTATATCCGCGTTTGGTCAGTTTGACCATTTTCTTCATGATCGTGTTATGTATGGGTGATGTTTTCAATCGATACTGGTATTCTATTAAGCGTCTATAACTTTTGAGAAACAGAACAAACTCTGTGTCGATGGTATCCTCTTTTCCCGACATGCTCTCATCTCCCGAAATGCTCTCTTCTTCTTTCACATCATTGGTGACGCGTTTCATCATACTTTTGAATGTGTCCATCTCGTTGACACATCGCGCAGCTTTCTTAAGACCGAATACGGTTCTACTACCGACGACATTACCATCTTTTGAATCTGATAGCGTTCCCCGTTCATCTTCATCTGTATCTTCTCCGAAGAGAGTTGTTTTTGTCTCGTACATAGCTCCGTGTTCATCCGGATCCTCAGTTAATTTTCGTTTTAACTTATTTTCTTGACACCAGTTTTTTACGTGTCTCTGAACATCATAATGATCTGCGAACAAAAGCCCGCATTCATTACAAGGGTACGACATGTCTTCTCGAATGTCTATGTTTTGACGGCTCTTCTTATTAATTTCATCGAACTCACCAGGTGGCCGTATGTCGTTAGTATAGTCATTATGTTGACCCTGGGGCACAATATAATTATATGTTATGCCCTTCTGTTGACCAGGGAGTTCTCTGTCATCGTATTTCATCGCATTCTGTTGACCCTGGGTCTCAGTGTCTTTTGTATGTTTTTTCATCCCATTCTGTTCATATGGGTGTTCTCTGTCTTTTTGGAGATTATATTTCATGCCATTCCATTCACCCCTATGTTGGTTCGTGTCCTCTTTTAGTACATTCTGTCGCAGACGTAATGTGTCCGGGGTTGCGGCTTTTAAATCCACCAGTAGGTAACCGTACGGTTCACTCGTCGCTTCCGAAAACTCTCGAACCATACGCTGAGGACATTCAGGATACATCTGTCTTGATAATGTTGAAATTAATCCCTTGTCGATTGGGTTATTGAACAATACCAAATATTGACAATTTCGTCGTTGCGTTGGATCTTTGTTGTAGTAGAAATTCTGGTTCAAACTTATCAAAGATAAGTTCAAATGGTGACTTCCTTCGGAATGCAAATCATTAACTCTCTGGTCTTTTGATGAAGTTTGCATCAAGTCATCGAGTATAACTAGATTTTTATACCGGGGGTTGATAAGCGAATCCAAGTTTGCTGGTATTCCTCGTATAAAGTTGACCTGAGGGGTGACGGTATACTTTAATTCGTCATATAGGGGCTGCCAATATTTATAAAACCATATTATTCTGTCAGGTGCGGGTGATATTTTTGAGGCAGACTTTTGTAGTAAGGTTTTCACGAAGTATGTCTTACCACAAGATGTCGGTCCACTTACACATGCCGTGAATGGATGCTTGAAAATAAAATCTTCATGGACATTGGCCATTGGATCATCAAAGCAGGATGTTATGTCGCTTGGTGGCTGTTGTTGTGGTTGTTGTTGTTGTTGTTGTGGTTGTTGTTGTTTTTGTTGTTGTTGTTGTTGTTGTTGGGGGTGATGATACTGTTGTTGTTGTTGTTGTTGCGGCTGATGATACTGTTGTTGTTGTTGTTGTTGTTGTTGTTCTGAAGGTGTGTGTTTAACTTTGATATGACGCTTCAAACTATCTTGCCAAGCATAGACACTTAAGCACTCTTCACATTGATACTTCATTTTCCTATATAATCAGTGAAATCGAGCGTTCTTCTATGCACCTATATTTATATAGAACAGAAACAAGGGAAACGTGGTGGACTAGTTAACTAGTTCAGGCTGTCGTTCACAACGTCTCTTAGTGTTGTTTGTACTGGATACAAATTTATCACATTAGATACAATACAACCTACCTATCCAAATGTCAATGCAATTATGAGTGATTTCAATATGAACACTCTATTATATAGATATGTGTAACCTGGTGACTGACATGATGATACAGTTATGCACTAAATAATGGACTGCTTAACCACAGCAGAATTATAGGTAACTTTTCAGGAGTTAGTCGGAAATATGGCTTGTTGCCATTCATCGGAAAGCTCTCGCCGCCGTGTTGTTGTTGTTGTTGTTGTTGTTGTTGTTGGTGGTGCCGGCGGCGGCGGCATTGCGGTATTTTACTGCGGCGGCGGTGCCGTCGCCGCCGCCGGGGTCCGCCGCCGGCGGACCCCGTAGTAAAATACTGCAATGCCGCCGCCGCCGGCACCACCACCACCAACAACAACAACAACAACAACAACAACAACAACACGGCGGCGAGAGCTTTCCGATGAATGGCAACAAGCCATATTTCCGACTAACTCCTGAAAAGTTACCTATAATTCTGCTGTGGTTAAGCAGTCCATTATTTAGTGCATAACTGTATCATCATGTCAGTCACCAGGTTACACATATCTATATAATAGAGTGTTCATATTGAAATCACTCATAATTGCATTGACATTTGGATAGGTAGGTTGTATTGTAGCTAATGTGATAAATTTGTATCCAGTACAAACAACACTAAGAGACGTTGTGAACGACAGCCTGAACTAGTTAACTAGTCCACCACGTTTCCCTTGTTTCTGTTCTATATAAATATAGGTGCATAGAAGAACGCTCGATTTCACTGATTATATAGGAAAATGAAGTATCAATGTGAAGAGTGCTTAAGTGTCTATGCTTGGCAAGATAGTTTGAAGCGTCATATCAAAGTTAAACACACACCGTCAGAACAACAACAACAACAACAACAACAGTATCATCAGCCGCAACAACAACAACAACAACAACAGTATCATCACCCCCAACAACAACAACAACAACAACAACAACAACAACAACAACAACCACAACAACAACAACAACAACCACAACAACAGCCACCAAGCGACATAACATCCTGCTTTGATGATCCAATGGCCAATGTCCATGAAGATTTTATTTTCAAGCATCCATTCACGGCATGTGTAAGTGGACCGACATCTTGTGGTAAGACATACTTCGTGAAAACCTTACTACAAAAGTCTGCCTCAAAAATATCACCCGCACCTGACAGAATAATATGGTTTTATAAATATTGGCAGCCCCTATATGACGAATTAAAGTATACCGTCACCCCTCAGGTCAACTTTATACGAGGAATACCAGCAAACTTGGATTCGCTTATCAACCCCCGGTATAAAAATCTAGTTATACTAGTTATAATTTCTACTACAACAAAGATCCAACGCAACGACGAAATTGTCAATATTTGGTATTGTTCAATAACCCAATCGACAAGGGATTAATTTCAACATTATCAAGACAGATGTATCCTGAATGTCCTCAGCGTATGGTTCGAGAGTTTTCGGAAGCGACGAGTGAACCGTACGGTTACCTACTGGTGGATTTAAAAGCCGCAACCCCGGACACATTACGTCTGCGACAGAATGTACTAAAAGAGGACACGAACCAACATAGGGGTGAATGGAATGGCATGAAATATAATCTCCAAAAAGACAGAGAACACCCATATGAACAGAATGGGATGAAAAAACATACAAAAGACACTGAGACCCAGGGTCAACAGAATGCGATGAAATACGATGACAGAGAACTCCCTGGTCAACAGAAGGGCATAACATATAATTATATTGTGCCCCAGGGTCAACATAATGACTATACTAACGACATACGGCCACCTGGTGAGTTCGATGAAATTAATAAGAAGAGCCGTCAAAACATAGACATTCGAGAAGACATGTCGTACCCTTGTAATGAATGCGGGCTTTTGTTCGCAGATCATTATGATGTTCAGAGACACGTAAAAAACTGGTGTCAAGAAAATAAGTTAAAACGAAAATTAACTGAGGATCCGGATGAACACGGAGCTATGTACGAGACAAAAACAACTCTCTTCGGAGAAGATACAGATGAAGATGAACGGGGAACGCTATCAGATTCAAAAGATGGTAATGTCGTCGGTAGTAGAACCGTATTCGGTCTTAAGAAAGCTGCGCGATGTGTCAACGAGATGGACACATTCAAAAGTATGATGAAACGCGTCACCAATGATGTGAAAGAAGAAGAGAGCATTTCGGGAGATGAGAGCATGTCGGGAAAAGAGGATACCATCGACACAGAGTTTGTTCTGTTTCTCAAAAGTTATAGACGCTTAATAGAATACCAGTATCGATTGAAAACATCACCCATACATAACACGATCATGAAGAAAATGGTCAAACTGACCAAACGCGGATATAATAATGAATGGGCTGCAGATGAAGCGATGAGAAAATTCAAGAAACTCTTAGAAGTAAATCTAAAGGTCGAAGATTCAGACAATGATTAAATTTCAATAAACTTCATCAACATGTTATTCTCGTCTTCGTTATATATCTATAAGTGGGGAGGGGGGTTTGTATAGCGAGAATGCTCCTTTAATATTCACACACCAATATTACATAACGTCCCTTACCTCGTGTCACTTTAACATTCCACACACCGTGTGTGCATTATCCCCCTTTAAGTATGTCATAGCATGGGTACATGTAAGATAATATAACACTATGACTATGTCTGTATCTGTTGTTGGTAAGATGTGAAATATAAATTTCAGTTCATTCGTGTAGTAATTTCGTATATGTTCAACGCTCTTCATTCGTGCGCTTGTATTGTTAACATTCCTTCATAATGAGTGTCCCTTTAGAGTGTCTTGTGTTCCTTTAAGATTCATACACCAATATTACATCACGTCCCTTGTTTCGTGTCACTTTAACTCCTTGAGTGTATTGCCCATTCGAATGATGTCATAGCATGGGTACATGTAAGATAGTATAACACTATGACTATGTCTGTATATGTTGTTGGTAAGATGTGAAATATAAATTTCAAGGTTCAATTCATTCGTGTAGTAATTTCGTATATGTTCAACGCTCTTCATTCGTGCGCTTGTATTGTTAACATTCATTCATAATGAGTGTCCCTTTAGATCGATAAATAAGTTAAAGGTCATTACATTCCACAGTCAAATCTATTGGTGATCGAATTTGATAACTATTTTATTGGAACAACTAAGAGTATTATTCACGTGAGATCAATGAGTCCAATTATTATAAATAATATATTGCAGGCATCGGAGGATACCCGATTGCCACATTTAGTGATCACGTGATAAACTGATAAAATGTCCAAAGCGTAAGTATGAATGTGGGGCGATAAGTGGTTATTACGTAATGTTGTTATAACAATGTCATCAAAGCAATTTCTATAATTGAGTGTCCTGGACGTATGCATGTTTTGGCTAACTAATTATCGTGTGAATGACACAGTTTATCAACCTTAATTGATACTAACCCGTTTGTTCAGACATTAAATCGATATGTTTTCTGAATAGCATATAACTGTGAACGGGGAAATAATATAATTCATTTGGTAAAGCAAAGGTGTGAAAGACACATTGTTACCACCAATGTCGCGTGTGTGATTGCGTGTACAGCGAATATGACAATTCATTCTGGAGGGTTGTAATTTCACATTACAATTTTCGACCGTTAGTCTCAATACTTCCAATAATTCACGATAATACACACCTGTCATATGGGATAGAGAGAGTGTAAAGAATAAACGCTCTTTATTATTTATGTAAAAGTAATAGTGTCTATTTTCAGGTATGACAATTATATGAACTGTGTCCGATAAAACACTGGAATGTATGCATTCATATCGATGGTCACAATGTCCAATAAAGCTATTTCTAAACATCGATTAATAAATACATTGAAAAATATTTGAACAAAAAAAATAACGAAAGATATTACGCGCAAATAATTTAACATTCGACATTTTAATATCGAGATTATCAGAAACCGAAAACTCGTTATAAATTTTTTATTTAAACTTTTTTTTTAGAGAAATAATTTTGGAGGGTTTTGAAATTTTAAAATTTTGGGGTTTTAAAATTTTTTGGAAGTTTTGGGATTTTGAAATTTTTTGGAAAAAATAATTTTTGAAATTTTTGAATTTTTTTTTTGGAAAAATAATTTTTGGGTTTTTGATATTTTGGGAATATTTTAGTACAACCAATTTTAGACCCCAAAGATTCTATTTTTAGATGTGAAGCGAACGAGACGCCTATTCTTCTTATATGAATATAGGGCCATAGTAATACATTACCAGTTCACACAAGAGCAGCATCAGTTATATAGGGTCCCATTAATGAATTACCAGCTCATTCAAGAGCAGCATCAGTTATATAGGCCCCCGTAATGCATTTCCAGCTCATATAAGGGCAGCATCAGTTATATAGGGCCATTGCAATGCCAATTAATTTATTACCAGCTCATACAATCACATCATTATTTATATATAGGGCCCCAGTAATGCAAATTAATGCATTTAATTACCAGCTCACACAAGAGCAACATCAGTTATATAGGGCCCCATTAATGCATTACCAGCTCATACAAGATAAACGAGTTAAAAAAAAAGTATAGCAAGATATTATCTCGTTTAAACGAGATAAAAAAGTATGGCAAGATATTATCTTGTTAAAACGAGATATTATCTCGTTTAGACGAGATACAAAAAGTATCGCAAGATATTATCTCGTTTAAACGAGATAAAAAAAAGTATTGTAAGATATTATCTCGTTTAAACCAGGGGGGGGGGGGGGGGGGGGGGGTTCGGAAATTTTTTTCAGGCATGTATGGCAATTTTTCCCTTTCGATCATTTTTTGTACCCACCCACCCCCACCGCCAAATTTTTTTCCGTTTTCGGCAGTTTTTTCCGACCATTTTTTGACACCCACCCCCCCTTTTAACACTAAAACAGAGATTTGCGGGGGGAAATTCACTGTAAACAGCTGTATATGAATTTCTGTGCATACTATTTATCATGGATGTTAACATGGACATGTAAATAGGAATGAGTCATTTTGAGGTCATTCGGCCAAAAAAACATGGCTGCCAGCGGCCATCTTGGATTTCAAAATTTGCAACAAAATACAACACGATAACTGCCTGCAGTCAGTTTACCAGTTAGAATTACATTATTTCTCTCATTCAAAGTGGTTTTGAAGCCCAACTCATTACCAAAACACTAAAAAACAAGCAGGAATTTTTTTTTTTAGTTGCGGAAAACAATTGCTTGTTGGTGGCTTTGACCACCCACCCACCCCGGCATACGTGCCGGAAATCCCCCCCCTGTTTAAACGAGATAAAAAAAAGTATCGCAAGATATTATCTCGTTTAAACGAGATAAAAAAAAGTATGGCAAGATATTATCTCGTTTAAAGGTACTCAACCCGATAAAACTCCTCTCAATTACTATTTCAATGGCTTCGGGTGTCAAAAATATTTGATTCGAGTCGAGGAAGTCACCCATCAAAGCTCAGATTTGTTAGATATCGATTTTATAAATCTATTATTTTTCATTATCGGGAATACTATCTGGCCCAGAACTCATTAAAAATTGCGTTAACATTACCACTTGGTTTTAGAGTTATTCATCCTTGTCTGTTTGAATAGATTTGAGGTACACATCCAGAGCAGATTACGGCAGTTATTGGTACTCATCTCGAGAACATAACAAATTTGAAAAATCAATATCTAATAACTCTGAGCTTTGTTTGATGGGTTTCTCGACTCGAATCAAATATTTTTTACCCCCAAAGCCAAAGAAATAGTAATATAGGACCCCTCTGATCGGATTGTTGTTGTTGGAATCTGTTGAGATGGGGACCCTCTTTACGGGTTGAGTACCTTTAAACGAGATAAACAAAAGTATCGCAAGTGGGACTTACGGGGCTCCGTAGTTTTCAACCAAATGTATCAAATGAAAGTTATATTATATGCTTACTAGTCCCATATACTCATTTAAAGGTACTCAATCCGTAAAGAGGGTCCCCATCTCAACAGATTCCAACAACAACAATCCGATCAGAGGGTCCTATATTATATTTCTTTGGCTTTGGGGGTAAAAAATATTTGATTCGAGTCGAGGAACCCTTCAAACAAAGCTCAGAGTTATTAGATATTGATTTTTCAAATTTGTTATGTTCTCGAGATGAGTACTAATAACTGCCGTAATCTGCTCTGGATGTGTACTCCAAATCTATTCAAACAGACAAGGATGAATAACTCTAAAATCAAGTGGTAATTTTAACGCAATTTTGACTGAGTTCTGGGCCAGATAGTATTCCCGATAATGAAAAATAATAGATTTCTAAAATCGATATCTAACAAATCAGAGCTTTGATGGGTGATTTCCTCGACTCGAATAAAATATTTTTGACCCCCGAAGCCATTGAAATAGTAATTGAGAGGAGTTTTATCGGGTTGAGTACCTTTAAGTTATTGTATCGTCACTAGTCAGTGAGTGGCTTGAGTTTTCTCCCCGTATCATCCTAATGTTTTAAACGATTGTGTGTGCGATCGGTTTAGCAATCCAGTATCCCTCAATTACGTTATTTGATTACGTCTTGTACACGGAAATTCGTAATTTAATTGACACCATTTTATGGCTCCAGTCATAAATTTAATAAATATCAAATTATTAACTTTTAAATTATTAAATTTTAAGATAGCCCATTAACCTAGTCGGATTCCTTATGTCGAAAAAAATGGTCGCGCGTTTTCGGAATGTTAAAAGCGATATGAGAACAGTTTCTATACCACCAGTGTGTCTATTTTCAGAATCTACCTGTTTCCAGTTTGATATGTTAGTGGAAACAGGTTTGTGTGAGGCTTTTGTTTGTGTACACCTCTATTCCCCCCCCCCCCCCCCCCCCCCCGTCCACCTGATAATAAAAACATGCTATTACGCATAGCAAGTTCGGTAAGTGGCTTTCTTTGTTCTTATAAATCGATAAATATGGAGAGATCTTGCCACAAATTACTTAATGACATATCTTAATGTGGAATTTTATCATAAAATCATCAGATGAATTGTATTTATGACTGCATTTTCAATTTTCTTTCCCAAATATTAAGGTATTGTATATTCTTAAAATCAGCTAGATCACATATAGACGAACATGAACAATCTATAAGGATATCGTGATCACATGCCACAAACAAAACTTCGATACATCGATTTTTGGTAAAGATATCGCAGAAAATCTAACCCTACCCCCACCCTCACTGATTTCACAAGTCAGATTCCTTTGGTCGAATACAACGGTCGCGCAAATTTCGGATTGTCTAAAACGACATGCGAACGGGTTATTTATCAATAGCGTGTCTACTTTCAGAGTTTACCTGCGTCCAGTTGAAATTTTATTGGAAAAAAGTGTTTTTGGACTGTTTTAAGAATTTAAAGAGCGTTTGCTTATTATACAAATATTAATACTCATAACTAACCTTCTGGTGGATGTGCGAGTTGAAATTAACAAAAGTATCAAATATGGCGGTATACTTTCAGAGTCTACTTGTTTCCAGTCTGACATTTTAGTGGAAACAAATTGTTTGGGCGGTTTAAAAAATTTAAAGAGCGTTTCCTGATTATACAGATATTAACTAACACGATTAGCCTTTTCATGAATTGTGCGAGTTGAAATTATGCACATATGTCAAGTATGACTCTGAAATGTATTTTTGAGAATGATGTCGTCAGATAAGTCTCCGCGGGTAGTGTACTACAGTTGCGAACAAAACTAACGTTGTACCCTATAGAGAGTTTGACAATTTACTCAAATGTTCACAGTGGTGGAACTTAATGGCTATCATATATGCATGGGCCTTACATGTAATCTATCGTAACTACATGTGATTTTACCAAATTAACTTGCAATATCGTCAGGCCACCAGATACAGTAGTTGATAAAAAATGTGGTTCACATCAATCATATACATCACAATCACGTGCTTCAGTGATAATGTCCACTATTCTACAAGTGTAATGTTTATCATGACTACAGTTTCAGAATGTCGTTGTAAAATTGATTGATGTTGTTTTATCATTAATTGACAAAATTAATGTTTATTGCCAGGACGGAGTACTGCATAATACGGAGTTGTGTGCTAACAATTATATGAGTCATATCTATGTAAGTGTCCGTCAAAACTTTTAGGACATGGAAATATTTTTTGTATTTCGTGACCACGAAATACTAATTCGTGGCCACGAAATAACTAATTCGTGGCCACGAAATAACTAATTGTGATATACGATCGTCAGTCCCATTGTTGTAATGGAAGCGGATAGAGATGATCTGGTTGTAGTTGTCCACCATCTTGACATGAGCCACGTCGATTTGAGATAAAGGGTGTTGTAGGGTGGCCCGTAAAACAAATTAAATAATCACCCCTTTCACCAACCCGATCCAAAGTTGCCGCCGTCCTGGGGGGGGGTTGGTCACATAGGGCACCACGACATTCAGTATATCTTGGGGCCACCCTACAGCACCAATTCTACCACAGCAAACGGTTAAGGGGCCGAGGAATTGTATAGGTGCCATATTTGAACCCATCTGGGGCAGCCATTTTGGATCGGAGATGGTGAAAGCGGGTGAATATTTAGTTTGTCTCATCAGGGGTCACCCTACAATACACTGTATTCTACCTAAATGGGGGGGGGGGGCAATTGCATGGTACCATATATGGACCCCTGTGATAATTTTCGCTCGAATTGGATGAAGGTGTGAAAAATTAGCTTGCTTTGCAAGCCACCGTACAACACCCTTTATTTTATCTATATCGGTCAAGTGACAGATATATGCCGAGTGAAATGTCATTCCCATTCCCTTGTGGTAAAAACTAATGAATATTCGGGTTTTTCTTGGATCCACCTGACCCGTGTTTCCCCGTTCTCTCTGTGCTATAGTTTATATCGGACGTTCATATCCCCATAGAGCCCGATTCCCACGCCATAAGGGGTTTATAGTAGCTTCTCTGCGATCGTATACGCATTGTTTCTAAAACATCATCAAGTGTAACCATACCGTAGCAGGGTGGCAGTAAGACAGTCTAGCCTGACTATGCCCCCCCCCCCCTCGAATATACAATACAATATTTGTCAAATGTATTAATATGTGTATGTTGAAATAAAATATCATATCCTATCCTATCCTATATCCTACCGTAAAGGTATCATGGATATATGCAAAGGTCAATCCGTTATAATTCGCCACGAAGTAGTATTTCGTTGCCACGAATTAGTAATTTCGTGGCCACGAATTAGTATTTCGTGGCCACGAAATAAAAAACAAAACAATTTCCCATGTCCTAAACCAGCCAACATAGCTTATGGATCATTCTGTTTTAGTATTAAATTTGGAGAAACCCGACCAGCATCAATATAACAACTACAACAACTCATCTATGCCAATGATATGTTTAGCCATACATGTGGATAGGGTGGTATTGTTTAAAAATGTTAAACAATGTTAAACAATGTTATCATGTCCATATGTATTGCTAAATATTGCTGGGCATATATAGATGGTTGTTCTATACTTCGGGTTTATAAAAATTGGGAGTTTAAATTATGTTCATCTGATGATAAAGAAAACAATTTCTCCGTCCACTCGATACATCCCCCGGCATACATGTTTCACATACTAAATTAACACTTTAGTCAATATAACAAATCACTCCCTCAAATCCTTTGCCACAAGAATAAAAATAAAATTGTCAGTATAAATAGGCAAGACATCTCAAGAGATAATGCATGTATAAGAAGATATATGTGTGCATTATGTGTTTGGTCTTATATATAGTACAACACATTAAGATACAAGTGACACAGTGCGGGGACAATACTGTGTCGAAGAACATAGTTGAGGGGACCCTTCCGTGATCCTTCATGTATCATGACTCCATCTGTTGTGAACAAACCATCGACATATCCTTAATGGATCATTCTCCCCCAATAATATACTTGGCTTTGAACCGATAAATATTCTGGGCCGTGGTATTTTCCCGTAAGTTAGATAGTGTCTATTGTCGGATGGTATTGGTTATGTTCAAATTGTGACACAGATATGAAACTGTACATGTTAGTGTCCCATGGGCCACTGATCATTATATATAAGATCGAGAAACTTAGTCTATGAAATTACCTGGAATTCACTGGAAATTGCAAATGTAGCTGACAGGGTCGTAATTCAACGTTTGCGTTTCCGATGCAGTTAATACGCAAATGTGAAATTTGAGATATTCCTGGCCGTCAAAGTGAACCATGTGTCTTATTTAAGGTTAGCAACAGTTGCTAATCAAATGCCACATTGGTGTACTAATCATTCATTGGTATTGCCTTACTTTAGTCAGTGTACGTCTAATGACATGGTGCTGGTTTTGTTCAAAGTTGGGCACGTGTATGTTTAAAAATATGCAGGCATGCTCTGCATATATATAGGCCACTGATCATTATAAGATCGGGAGACTTTGCCACCGGCTCCGATAGCTTCTTAGTAACGGTTACTAAGCACCTACTGGGAATTTGCAGGAAAATGCAACTATGGTTGATATCTATTTTACTCATTAAGCTCTACTTTAGTGGAAATTCGAATTTACTTGATTTTCACAGCTATACACGAAGCGTGGAAATTAACTGTGGTCAGAATACTAATGGTGAATGTTGGGTTTCAGTCGCTGTACTGAAGTTGGCCAAATGTAACTGACGTGGGAAGTGTGAAAGCAAAGTCTATACCGCTATGGTAATCGCAGCTGCACCGAAATGTCCATTTATCAGTAGCACAAATCCTGCGAAAACAGATTCTTTCAGTGCATGTGGGATAGACTCCGATGACAACGATTAAGTTAATGACAACGAACAACTACCATCTATATACCTGTGTATTTGTGACACTACACCCCGTTATGATCAACGATGTGGTTTTAAAAACTAGTCAGTGGACAACAAGGCAGACAAGTATCAAATAAAACAATAATAATAGAATATGTAATCACATCGTGAACAGTCTTGTTGTGAATATTTTCGTTTGATTCAACAGGCTGAATATTATCGATATTACAAAACCATTCGACACTTACTTTTGCCAATTACTGTATCTTGAGGCATAACTATATCATGTATTGTATCTATTAAATCATGGATAGTTACAGTGGGTTAAACACGAGTGTTAGTCTACATATATGGTTGCGCACGATTGCCAATAAGTGATATTACAATCAACGTTTGAGCATAATACGAAATTCTCCATAGGGTTAAGTGTTAAATTTTTATCGCAACTGTACCCAGCAAGAATCATCTGATCACATCCATTCTTTTAAAAACTACGTCTGTGTTTCATACTTAGTATTTTTTAGAAATATCAGTACGCGTTTATCATAATACGCAAAATGGCGCCATTTATCTAAAGTACTAGAATCTCCATAGGGCTCTGTGTTAAATTCTGATCACAACTGTAGCCAACAAGAATGAACCGATCACATCAAAATTTTCAAAAATACACGTAACATTCATATCTAGTAGTTTGGAGAAGTTTCAAATCGCACCGATCACCATACGCCAGATGGCACCATCTATCGTTTTCTGTAAATACGAAACGCTCTCTAAATTATGTTGACCCCGATTTAGGCCGACCCGCCAAAATTCAAGAATGGAAACAAGTGAATCCTGAAAACACACATAATAGGCATACATAATCCGTTTTCAGATCGCTTTTAACAATCCAAAAATGCAAAATGACATAAGGAATCCGACTAGTTTACAGAATACATCTTCGACTCAAATTACTTATGTTTCTATATATTATCGATATTAAATCGTTGTTATCACCGGAAATTTAATGAAAATGGCGTACAGTACCCCTTTAATGACAATTATGCAATAATTATTGATGTCACTCTGAATTATCAAAACTCTATATATAGGAACTATAAATTGATGACTGGGTCAGACGAGATAACGGCTTTCAGATGATCTTGTCCCACATATGAAATTTGAATCAAAATAAAAGCAATATATACGGTTTTTGTTCATGAATGTTAAAGGCACGTGAGGCCTTAGTTGTCGAAAATATTCATATTTGTTCCAATCACCGTAAACAGAAAAACATTAAAACGCATACAGTTTCGTTCATATATACCATGACCATCGCGTAAACAGCATGTTATCATAAAGACCTACTATATTTTACCTAAGCAAGAGCCTGGTTGTGTTACAGAAGACAGCACAATGCTACTGGCTAATCACACACAAATGACATAAACGCTCTTTATTAGTTCCATATCAGGAATTCACCAACAAAGAACGCTCTTTATATTTACCATCATAATATAAACAAACACCAGAAAAGTAACTTTTTATGCCTTTGTTTACATAGCAATGGTCAAACATATGACAATAACATACTGTTTATGCGATATTTCTTATTTGTATACGGACAAAGTCTGTCTACATTTTGATGTTCTTTCTGTTTGTGGTGGTTTTTGACGGGTGGAAATATTTTCACAGGATACCCACCGCCAAGGCCAACCGTACCTTTAATATTGGCTGACGATAACTGTGTATATAACGTATCGCAAGAATGAGTATGTAATAATCTATAACTATAATTATATATGCACGAATTCTATCAAAACTTTCGACATTTCCGCTTCGTTTGTGTCCATACAAAACTAAAATGTCCGATCCGTTGAGGTTGGTGAACGCTATATGTTGTACGTGTTTGAACATTTCGATGGTGAAAAATAATAGATTTCGAAAATCGATATCTAATAACTTTGATAGG
Source organism: Siphonodentalium dalli (assembly GCA_032622095.1). Classification (NCBI taxonomy): domain Eukaryota; kingdom Metazoa; phylum Mollusca; class Scaphopoda; order Gadilida; family Siphonodentaliidae; genus Siphonodentalium; species Siphonodentalium dalli. The sequence continues at coordinate 105,937,116 of CP136062.1, forward strand.
TGAGTTGCTCGACTTGTATCAAATATTTGTTACTCCCGACTCCAAATAAATAGTAATTGAGGGGCGCTTAATCGGATTATGCATCTTTAAAGTTGCTCCAATTAGATTTGACACCATAACATTACCATTGATTCGTTTTTTGCATCAGAAAATAATTCGGCCATAAATACTCATGAGCCCATTATTAATAGGAGGTTTTGATAGTCAGATGTTGACTTGAAACACGTTTACATTTTTTGTCAGGCGAGCAAAAATTCCAACGATCGTCTCTGATAAAGAGTGTCATTGCTTTAATTTCCCAAATAACCAGTTGCAAATAAAGAGCGTTTTCATTTATGCTCTTTTGTACTCGTTGATGCGTGTTCACGCTGATCAAGCTGATGGATGCTTTTGTGATACGAATGATGTGACATCAAGTATTTTTTAGCTAAACTTGACAAGTCAAATTTGAGGTATTGCCACAGGTAACATAACATAACATAACATTTATTAGCATAAAACACCATGTAAGGGTGGATACACTCATGCATGTAATCTCTGTAAATATCGTGTATTTTGCGTTTTACATGGATCATACAGACCATGTAATGTGTGTCTGCTGACAATCCAATCATTGAGGCTATGTTTGACCACAGTGAGTCAAGCTCTGAGGGTGCAGAGAGTCGTTGACTGGACGAAGTCGTCAGGCCGCTTAAAATAATTGTTCGCGCGATAACCCAAATGTTGGACGTTCTGTTTAAATCATTGTCAGTCTTCTCTTGATTGTATACCGGTGATGGTCCCAGGATTTCCCCAAGGCTAGGATCCCCAACATGGGGGCTATATTATCCCGGAAATAACCGGACTGACCACTACATATTTCCTCGACCGGGGGGCATGCAGCACATGAGTCCCACCCCACCCCCCTGAAGTCACGATCGAGCCACTCCTGATTTGTAAATATTGTAGTTGACAGTTATATATGTCGTGCCTGTTTGCTACGAGAGATTAATCTCATATGCAGCAATTTATGCTATTCATATAATTATGAACATATTCGGGAAAAGGGTTGTCTAGCTACGAGTTCACAACTACGTCACCTTTCCTCTCTTGTGTTATATACGCACAATTTACAACTATGAAATATTTAAGTAAAACATTATGTTGTACATTCTTGCCCAGATAATCCCGGCCGATACATTCAACTAAATCCCTTAGTAATTCGAAACTTTCGAGAACCAGCCCCCTCCCCCAAACATGGATTATAGTCCAAAATGTGATAATTCAAGCCTGTACAGGCTAAAATTGTGACAGTTAGGAACTTGTTCATCCTTTGACCTGAGAAACATATACTGGTCTGTTAATTCTGGGTTAAAAATGGGGGGGGGGTGACTCTTTTTTCTTTCAACGCTGTACCTCCATTAATTTTTTGGGCACTGTAATGGATATATGCATGGAAATCCCAATTGAATGTTATCACATGAGATCAAATTATCCGAGCAATCTCAACAAACTGGTATTGTCTGTCTTAATTTTCCAATGCCTGTTATTCAAGGCATGGGAGCACCATATCGGATTGGTAAAATTTGAGCTCAGGCCATGCATAGTCGAGAAACAAATATCCTTATCCTTACGACTCGGCGTTGTCTGATTAGGCTAAATCACTTAACATGGAATTCACCATGTATGAGTTAGTTGATTGCCATGTGTATTACTATATATAGCACTTCCAAAATGTGGAGCCAGAGAGCCGTTCGGGTTTTGCTGGACGAGATCAAATTGGGAGTCAGACTCAGTCAGTGTGTGGGACATTAAACACTCATGTATCACAATCGTCATAAAAGAGCTTCAAAAGTCTGCACATTTTATTTTTTATTTTGGATGACCCTATTTCCAAGAAATGACGAGAAACAAATCAAGTATAATATCGACGGACACAAATCCACTTTTCGAAATGAACTAAAACTCGTGAAAAACAGCAACAGATATCAAACAAGATTTATTCATTTCGGCACCCATGAAAAAAGACATGTTTATGACTGGCCTGAAATCTCTTGATAACAGTTAGTTTGATTTTGGCTTATAACTATACTCACTGGTCTCGCCTGTTGAAATGGAACGATCGCGCGCAGGCGATTAATGCTATCAATGATTGGTGTGACCATGTAAAATACATGGATTTTACATACATACATTACATGCATGTGTGTATCCACCCTAAAGCAGTATGCACACAATAACAATATTAATTATATACAACAAGTAATATACGGTTATGCGCCCGTCGTCCGCCCGTTGACCTCGAAATTCGTCCCAAAAAAAAAATATGGCCACCAAGAGCCATCTTGGATTTCAAATTTCAATCTACCGACACAGACTGCATATTGGATAATTGTTTTCAAAATTTACAGGCATGTTTTGGACCACCTTTAGATGGGACCTATCAAATTTGAACGATTTTCGATGAAAAACATGGCCGCCGGCAGCCATCTTGTATTTTACTCTTTGCATGACTAAATCCTTGGGCACACCCAATAGACCACATTCCTCACCCGATCACCAACAAATATAAAAATTATGGATTTTTTTGGGTGACCCCTAAATGGGAACTATTATAAAAAAATTAACGAATTCCGCTGAAAAACATGGACACCAGCAGCCATCTTTGATTTTACTCGCTGCATGACTAAATCATTTCGAACACCATACAGGCCACATAGACAGGCCCCCAGATGAGGGTAGTGTCACACGAAATGGTAGAAATTTTGACGCTATCTCCAATTATCTTTGTCCCATTGGTGTTCCAAAATACTGAGGTATCCAGGTCGGAGCAGGTGGAAAATATATTTGTTTGACATTTTCAGTGTTTTTGACCTGCAAATTTCATTATAATCAGGACAACCAATAAAATAAGACAAATATCGAATAAAATATACTTGAATATCAGATATTTATTCTATCTTGACTGATACCATCACAGTTGATGGAATTGACAGCGACAGTGAAGATGAGATTGGATAATCCGTGGGCAGAACTATTGCAATATATGGTATGAATTATATCAACTAGTCTGAATGACTTTTCGAGTTCAGTAGCCTATAGCATAAAATTGAAAGCATTAAGAAAACTATCCTGGGGTAGGGTTAAGTTTTACTTTATTTCTTAATTCTGGTCTGGTACATGATTAACATTAATGATGGGCAAACATTATATTCTCCAACAATTTTTGTGAAAATTTCAAGAAAATGCCAAAAAAATGCATAAATTGCAGTGCTTTTCCAAAATAATTTTGGTATAAAGCTCTCAGTTGTGCATCAAAATTTTCAGCATTATATACCTGATTTAATAATATTAATGTCACAAGCACTGATATCAAACAAGCCGAGATATTTCCAAAAACTTAACCCTCCCCCATAACTGATTTTCTATCTGAAAATAACTGTCAAGTCAGAATAGCCCGTTTTCTTTCGTTTTGATAACCAATTCAGAGTCTTATCATATATCATGGAATTAGCATGTATCTGAGGAGGTTTATGTTGTGGGACAGTCTATTTTGTTCAAATAATTGATTTTTTATGGTAAATTAGCTAAATTTTTTTAATTATTTTTAAGTGAAAAATGTCTGAAAAATTCTCATGACTTTGTCAGTTGTATGGATACAGCTGCACAGCATGCACCACAATAAGCAAAACTTCATCCCCAAATACCAGACATGAAATGCTATAATCAAGCAGACCAGAATTAAGAAATAAAGTAAAACTTAACCCTACCCCGAGATAGTTTTCTTAATGCTTTCAATTTTATGCTATAGGCTACCGAACTCGAAAGGTCATTCAGACTAGTTGATATAATTCGTACCATATATTGCAATAGTTCTGCCCACGGATTATCCAATCTCATCTTCACTGTCGCTGTCTATTCCATCAACTGTGATGGTATCAGTAAATAGAATTTATGTGCAACATCTTAAGCCCCTGTCACACTCAGGCCGGCGCTCTCATTGCGCTGCAAAAGTATCAAAGCGCCCACCTAAACGCACTAAGGACTCCAAGAACCGATTGGTGACGCAGTGGACACTGGCTACAACGGGCGAGGATCTCCATGGTCGCCCATAGGTGCCATGCAGAGCGCCGCGCTTGTTTTATGCATGCACAAAACAAGCGCAGAGGCTCGGCGTTCTGACCAAGACGTAGTACTGTCGCCGTGACACCGCAAAGCAAAGCGCCAAGCGAGCGACGTGAGCGCTATGTGGACGTAGCAAAAGCGCACATTAGCGTCTCGTGGTCGCAGCAAGAAACTAGAATGCACTCAGAGAGATGCCAACGTGCGCAAAAATGTAATAAACAATAATTAAAAAAATAATTTCACTGTATTTAATTTAATGTTAGCAAAAAAAGACAATTACCATTTCTCATTTCATCACAGATAAAAGGCAAATTACTATATTAATCATTTAAGTAATTAAAACCAATTCCATGTTGCCGAAAGGATGAGACTTTAATATCGATTAAATTTTTTTCAGCGGCATATTTTGATTTTGATTTTCCGATAGTCAAAGTTGACCAAAGGAGCAATTATAAGAAATAATTAATACCATTTGTGTAAATATTGATAGCAGCCAATATTCAACAATAAATATCAATAATTAATCAATAATTAATCAATAACGATCATTTTATGTAATAATAAACTGTTCAAACTGTTCTTCGGAGGCTGTGCCATACCTCCTATATACATATATATATATAAGAGACCTTAAAATGTGAATATAGTGTCCTAAGTGCGACGTCGGAATACAGCGGCCATTCGAGCTTCCTTTTTTGGGGTTGCTTCGGTGGCCGTGTGGTATTGACGTCGGACTTTGAGTCGCAATGCACGCTCGCCGTCGGGCCGGGGTTCGTATCCCACCCAATCTAAAAAAAACAAAAAACAATTGCATTGTCTCAAAAATCAAATTTGCTTCTAAAAATAGGCGCCTGGTGTGTTGTATAGTTCCAAGCATGTTCTAAGAGCAATGCTCGCCATGTTTCGGAGGCATAAAATATATAACATTGCTGCTGTGCCATACCTCCTATATACATATATATATAAGAGACCTTAAAATGTGAATATAGTGTCCTAAGTGCGACGTCGGAATACAGCGGCCATTCGAGCTTCCTTTTTTGGGGTTGCTTCGGCGGCCGTGTGGTATTGACGTCGGACTTTGAGTCGCAAGGCGCGCTCGCCGTCGGGCCGGGGTTCGTATCCCACCCAATCTAAAAAAAACAAAAAACAAAAAACAAAAAACAAAAAACAAAAAAATTGCATTGTCTCAAAAATAAAATTTGTTCAAACTGTGTTTGTGTCAACAAATGCGTTTTGTTTTGTGTTACGTCATTCGTCGTATTTGACCCGGAACTCGGCTGAAGGTTAGGCTATTCAGCCTATTGCGTCGAATTACGAAATCGCGTTTTGAATGTCTCTCTTTTCCCGCACGATAAAAAGAGGTCTTCGCACGAACCAAAAAATGATAAAACTTCCCAATTATAAGTAAAAATACCCAAATGAAGGAGTCTATGTCATATGTAGGTCTATGTAGGTCCCGAAGGAGTCTATAGACTCTTTGGTGTAGAGTTCTGATGGAGAAAATGTAGGTCGATCTATTTTTGTCATAACTCTGACGTATTTTGACCTGGGAGAAACGCACAGTGGAAGCGCGGAAATTTGTCAGAAATTTTCAATCTGTTAAAACAAGAGAACCAATGTCAGAAATGGTAACGCTCTCAAGATCATATATTATAAACCCAAGAAGTAATTGTAGAATATAAAATATATTGGTTTTGCGAATGACCAACTCTAATTAACGAACCGGTGGCCGACTCGACCGTCTCCGACCACAACCCCCAGTGGGCTGCAGAAATTTCTTTCATGTGTAATTGACATATAGTTTATCACAAACCAAAAATCAACATTAATCAACGTTGATTAACACAATAAACGAAATTGAATTTCCCCAACTACATGCACTTTTTACGGGACTCGGCCTCCAGCTCGCAGTTTGACTTTTAATCATCCCAAAAATTCCCATTCTATAAAACTAATAAAACACCCATTGATAATGTCAGCCCGCACGCGAAACGAGAAACTCCCCACCAGTTATACATGCGGCGCGCGTGACAAGCTATGCTCCTATCCCGCTTATCACGTTTTTATCGCCCACTTTGTACGACCCATTGCGTTCCTGCTTTGTCAAGTCTCACGCTCTCACACGCTCTCACTGTGTTTCCTCCACGCCGTAAACGCTCTTAATACGTTCAAGACGTTGTCATTGCGTTGTTAGTACGCTTTGCGCTGTCATGGCGACGGTACTACGCCTGGTCAGAACGCAGAACCTCTGTGCTTGTTTTGTGCATGCACTCCCGTCCTAGCCAGTATCCACTGCGTCACCAATAAGTATACGTTCTTGGATACCTTACTGCGCTTTGCTTGGCGCTTTGATTATTTTTCAGCGCAATGCAAGCGCCGGTCTGATCGCAGCGGAGTGTGACAGTAGTTTAATCGGACAGCTAATCTATTGCGGAGTGTTGGGTGTTTTCCCCATAACCGAAAAACTGACTATGGGTCTATTCTCATTGCACACGCGCGTGCGATTAATCGCAGCGTTTTTTAAGGTGCGTGTTAACATAACGCAGAGCGATTCGTGATCAATTACCTTTCTCAAACAACCACGTCCTATGCGTGACCAACCATCTTATGTAATCAACCTCGTCATCGTAATAGCCGTTACAGAGAATGGCATGGTTCACGCGGTCACATATACTATCCGGGTACAGTCATTCTCATAACTGATGGGCGATAAAATAATAAATGAAGTACGGAAAGGAAATGGCTTGGAAAGAAGTTTCCAACGTATAACTAGCATCAGTGGTGAATTTTGTAGAATTCAATCGAATTATATTACATGTCAGTCTCGCGCAAAACTGTACCCAAGAATGTGAATATATATATTGATAGTAATGTGCCGTTTAGCATGTGCGATCACTGATGATAAGCTGCCGATGACGATCAAATTGAAATCAATCGCTCATGCGAACAGCATCCTGGCGACAGAATGAGACCCGAAACGATGCGTGTGTGACTCTTAAGGTCGAATTTCGAGTGCCATCACTTATTCTATTTGAATGGTGGTTCGTCAATTATAGTACCGCGTTGTCACTGTTGCCAGCGGCTATAGAAATGAGCACTCGATGATGGGGAGGGTGTCTGAGAAAAAAAAACGTTCATACACAGGGTTGAACATAAAAATCCCTCCCAACCATGGGTCTACCATACTCCCTGCATGCAAATCTATTTTTCCTCCAACAAATTGGGGTCTCATCCCCTCTTTCTCCATAATTTTTACTGGATATCATATGTTTGAGTACAACTGTTTTAAATGAGCTTTATTCAGAAAGACGATTTTTGTCAGACCTAGCTAACTATAATGTAAAATTTTGAAAGATCTAATTCAACCACTTGAATCGTACACTTTTTATAATCTTGAGTGATAATAACAATTATATACATAAAACTCCGGTAATCTGGGTTGTGATCGTACTATATAGTGTTATATACGTTTCAAGCTGGAATAAAATATGCATATTTATGCCCAACTACATGGAATTGAACCCTCTATTTCTAATTATAATTAGCTAGATATAAATTGTGTCCTCAAAACTTATGTCATTTTGATGGCATGGCTCGTTATACTCAACTTATACATGAGTAAATCTAACTGAGGAAAATGAAAGTTAATGTGTCAGCATATATATATGTGGTCACCCCCAACCAAAAGTACTTATCATCCTCCAACCTACCCTAGCCCTGTGTATGAATGTGTTCGTCAGACCCCACCCCTATTGGGGGAACTCTTAGCAGTGGGAGGAAGGAATGCAATCGAACACACATATAGAGCCGCTCGACCTTAAAAAACGCTGCGATTAATTGCACGCGCGCGTGCAATGAGAATAGACCCTTAGACTGGAGAACGCAGGAGGCGCTATCTGTACTCTCCGCGCCCGCGCAGAGAATGTTTTGCGAACTTATTGAGAACGTACTAGCACCACAATGACAGCGACTTGAACGCACTAAGAGCGTGAGACTTGACAAAGTAGGAACGCAATAGGAGCATACTTTGTTTTAAAAGTTTGACAATTTTCGACAGTTTTCGGCGCTCCTCCTGCGTGTTACTCATATGTTGGTACTTTTGCAACGCAGTGAGAGCGTCGGCCTGAGTGTGACAGGGGTTTTAAGGGAAGAATGGTTCAAACAACTCAGGTTGCCTATCGACCGTCCAGCAATGAAGTGCTACATCGGGAGTGGTTGATTTGGCAGTGTTTGCACGTCTCCACTGTTTTTTGCTATCATGTTGGCTCATTTTGAGTGTAGAATTTAAGATTCCTCACATGGTGGAAGTGCAGAAAGATCAAGTAACTTCTGCTGATTCTCGAACTTCTGCTGAAACATCATTATTCACCTAGCTTGATTCACTTGTCTCAAACATTGAATATATAAGGCACATGCTAACTCCTCGAGTGTAGTAAGCGTGTCACTGTCCAAAACCCAATCCGTTCTTAAATAAGCTATGACTTCCATGTATTTTTATCGTCTTTCCAGCAACTTCCAGAAGAGTTTTTTCCTTTTTGGAAGATAATCATTACCCGCGAAGGAATGGCACCCGATAAGTGCATTCTTCTGTATATTTGACATCTCGATATCACCGACTTGAATCACTTGCCCATTAGCATCAAAATTGATTAACTATAAATTGTCATAGGGAAATCGTTTAACGTTTCCTAAATTGTGCATAAACAACATTAAGATTGAGAACTCTCAAATGATCAACTATTGTCAACGTTTCCTCCATTGTGCATAAACACCATCAATATGGAGAACTCCGTCAAAATGGAGATGACCTCTCTATCGATTAATATGTCATTGAGTTATTGTGAAAAGCAATAGCCACCCAATGTGCACATGTACAACCAACACAGTAACATAAAGTCACTGCATAATACATATAAACACCACACAAATGACAAGATAGTCACTAACTATATACACATACACCTGACACATGACCATATATTTACTCCCTGTATACATATTCACCACTTTCATGACCATATTCATATCACCATTGGCAATACTGTCACTCCCCGTATAGCTATTCGCCACATCGATGGCCAAATGGCCATTCAAGATATACATACACACTCCATCCATGACCATAAAGTCACTCCATGTATGCATCTCACCAATGGCTATATAGCCACTCGCTTTATACATATACCCCTCACCCATTACCATATATAGCCACACTCGACGTTGTGTATACGTGTACCCCACACATGTTCATACAGCCATGCGTCACCATGCAGGCACACTAGGTATACCCATACACCTGACCCATGTCCATATAGTCATCCCCTGTGTACCTATTCAATACATTCATGATCACACAGTCAATCCTTGTATACTTATTCACTCACCATTGGTCATACGTCACTCCCTGTGTACATGTTCACCAAACCCATGGCAAAATAGCCACGCAAGATATACATATATTCACCGACCATGACCCTAGAATCACTCCAGGTAAACATATGCACATAACCAATGGCGATATAGGCACTAACTTTATTCACATACCTCTCCACAACCATACAGCCACACTTGTGTATACATGTACACCCTACACATGACCATACAGCCATGCAGGCACACCATGTATATTCCCACACCTGACCCATGACCAATAGACCATGTCGTCACATCCTGTATACCTATTCACCACATTCGTGATCATAGTCACTCCTTGTATACCTGTTCACCTCACCATTGGCCATACAGTCACTCCTTGAACACATATTCACCTCACTATTTGGTCATACAGTCACTGTATACCACCTATTTGCCACACCAGTAAGTCATATAGCCACTCGATATATACATATACATCCACACATGACCACCACAAGCTCACCAATGACCATCCAGCATACTCCAGGTACACATGTACACATCACGACTGGACTGTCATTCCGTGTACACCTATATGCATTACACATAGCTGCACATATATTTATCCTTTCACCCCACACATGACCATACAGACAACACATATATACATGTATATACACTCACCTGTAACAATATAGCCACACAAGGTACACCTGTACATCCCACCCATGACCATAAGTGACTCAATATATACATAAACACACATATGACCAGGTAGCTACTCTCATTATTTACATAAACCACAGCAATGCCAATACAGCCACCACTGGGTACACCTGTATCGGGTACAGCTAACCATATAACCATACAGTCACTCATTGTATACCTATTCACCTCACACATGGCTATGCGCTCACTCCTTGTATGCCTATACATCTCGCCATGGCCACCTCGTTCATGACCATATAGTTAAGCATGTATACCTATTCACATCATTCATGACGATATAATAACTCCCTTTATACATATTCACCTCACCTATGACCATCTGGTAACTCACTGGTTGCCATCTTGACTTCCACCATGTATCAAGTTGATCAATATTATCCTAATAGGCCAGAATAGCCACATATTATGATTCATTTGAGTTTCGTTTCAAAATTCTGCCCATTTATTAAAACAAATATAGCCAATATCCCAAAAGAGCTTCTCTGCAAAATTCTATAAGGCAACTTTAAAATTAATTTGTTATGCGCCATAAGGAAATGGGACAACCAGAATAGAACATTTAGTTGATTATTGATTTATTTAGTTATTAACTAACATGTATAATAACCAAGGGAGTCACAATTTACTACATTCTCGGAATAGCAGAGAATAATTTTTGGGATATATGTAAAAAATGGTTGCCATTTTGGAAGCCATTTTGAGTAATTTGGTTTATAAACACATTAGTGTGACACATTTAAGGTAGATCAAAAACAATAAACACCTTTCATGCCAATGATAGTTATATTTTACTTGAAAATGTTATGCCGATATTTATGTCATGTTTGTGAGAGAAAAATCCAATATTTCCAATAATAATGTCAGTGGTGACAATAGTAAAAATTAACCAAGGTGCATCAGACATGTTAGTATATCAAACTTAGTATATCCACTTACTTGTATTATGTATTATAATTATGTCTACCAATTTGATATATAATTTGATACGCATTGATCTTGCTTGTATATTGCATGCTAAATTATGTATGACATATGCCCCTAGTGGGTGAAAATGTTTATGCCGATATTTATGTCTGTAAAAGTTTGTAAAAATTAACCAAGGTGTATCAGACATGTTAGTGTTCAATGCATAGCAGGTAGAATAGCAAATCTTATACACCAACCACAACTTGTAAGCGATTGCGGGGCACGCTGGGGCAATATCTACCATTTTCCAAATTTTGGCAGCCAAATATACACTAGAAGAATGCAGTTATTGGGTTCCATTCTCTGACAGGTAATAATTTCCTTTCAACGTTTTTCCGAAAAGGAAAATAACTCTTCTGGAAGTTGCCGGAAAGACAATCAAAACATATGCCATAGAAGTCATGGCTTATTTAGGAATGAATTGGGGTTTGGAAAGTGACGCACTTAATACAATCGAGGTGTTAACATGTGTCTTATACATGTATGGTAAATGTTCGAGAAAAGTGAATTAAGCTAGGTGGGAAATGTTCCAGCAGAAATTCGAGAATCAGCAGAAAGTACTTGATCTTTCTGCACTTCTACCATGTGAGGAATCTTTAATTCTACACTCAAGACAAGCCAACATGATAGCAAAACAGTGGAGACTTGCAACCGTTGCCAAAATCAACCACTCCCGAGGTAGCACTTCATGGGTGGACGGCCGATAGGCAACCTGAGTTGTTTGAAGCATTCTTCCCTGAAGATGTTGCACATACGTTCTATTGACTGATACAATTACATTTGATGAAATTGACAGTGACAGTGAAGATAAGGTTTGATAATTCATGGGCAGTAGTATTGCAATATATGGTATGAATTATATCAACTAGTCTGAATGACCTTTCAGTAGCATATAGCATAAAATTGAACGCATTAAGAAAACTATCTTGGGTAGGGTTAAGTCTTACTTTATTTCTTAATGTGGTCTTGTACATGATTATAGCATTTTCATGTCTGGTATTGGGGATGATTTTTTTCTTATTGTGGTGCATGTCATGCAGCTGTATCCATTAAACTGAGTCATGGGAATTTTTCAGAAATTTTTCACTTAAAAATAATATTTTTTTTAGCTTATATACCCCCAAAACAACAACAAATATTTAAACAAAATAGACCCTCCCATAACATAAACCTTCTCAGATACAAGCTAATTCCATGATATATGATAAGACTCTGAATTGGTTAACAAAATGGAACGAAAACGGGCTATTTTGACTTGGTAGGTATTTTCAGATAGAAAATAAGTTTAGGGGGGGGGTTAAGTTTTTGGAAATATCTCAGCTTGTTTGAAATCAGTGCTTGTGATGTTGTTATTAATAAATCAGGTATATAATGTTGAAATTTTTTATGCACCATTGAGAGCTTTATACCAAAAGATGACAATTTTATAGGAAATCTTCTGGAAAACTTTTTTGAAAAAGCACTGCAATTTATGAGTTTTTTTGGCATTTTCTTCAATTTTTCACAAAAATTATTGGAGAATACATTTTTGTTCATATCATTAATGTTAAGCAACCCAGATATAATAAATATCTGATATACAAGTATATTTTATTCGACATTTGTCTTATTTTATTGGTTGTCCTGATTATACTGAAATTTGCAGGTCAAAAACACGAAAAAGGTCAAAACTATATATATTTTCCACCTGCTCCGCCCTGGATACCTCAGTATTTTTGAATCCACATTGGACAAGAGTAATTGGAGATAGCATCAAAATTTCTACCCTTTCGTGTGACACTACCCTCATCTGGGGGCCGATCCAACATCCCTTATCAGATCGTCACCAAACTTAATATGTATCTTTGTAGTGACCTCTAGATGACAGAGAACTATTTTTATTCTCTCCAAAATCCGTTAAAACATGGCCACCAGCGGCCATCTTGGATTTAACTTTTTTGCATGACTAAATCCTTGGGCACACCCGACACACCACATCCCTTACCCGATCATCAACAAACAACATATGGATCTTTTGGGTGACCACTAGATGGGAGCCATAACAAAATTTCTTTCTTTTTAAAAAACATAGCGGTATACAGCGGCCATATTGGCTTTAACACCAGAATCCATCGGAACACACTGCGGTTGACTTTTATTAGAGAAATGTTTTGAAAATGTAAAAGCCATCTTGTATTTTAAACTTTGCATCATTAAATACTTCGGCATGCCTTAGGGTATTTTATACGCTGGCAAAATTGAACTGCAAACTGCAAAAATGCCATGCCCGATGGTCGTTTTGTTAGCTGGCATTTTTGCAGGTTGCCGACTAGCTCGTGCTCAATCAACAATCAACGACGATTTACGATAACGGTGTCTACCTCTTTGCCAGTGCCCATAAAACGAGGCCGCTAGCAATAATTACAAGTATCCGTGTTGTTCTTGATTCGAATTGTGTATCGGGGAGAGACATTGATAGAAAAGTTTGTTCTCAGCTATTGTCACATTCATACATAATTATACCTGTATACGCGAGGAATCTCATGACGTGGCATAAAGAGTTCCGAAAGTGGTACTTTTCAGAAATGTTGGAGCTAGGGGAAGGGGGCTGGCAAAATGGACACAAACAGTGTCGCCAACTTCACCAAAGATATATCATGGTGGGGGTCTTGACAGTTATGATAATGGTTCGTCTTTGGAATTCATAAAGCATATATATATGTATATGTATACAACTATGCAGTCAATTATTATGTATATATCTATAGGCTATTATATGTAAATTCAGTACTGACATAAATCATATACACATACATTCTAACTCGCATTGACAACGCCAGATAGCCCGAATTAGTTAATATATATATGAACATTTTCAAGTATTTTCATAAACCTATTTCAAACAAGGCAATATTTACCACCAGGGATGTGTGTCAGGGGTGGACCCCCAAAGTACAACAGTTGGACATTTGATGCATGACACAACATTAGTTGGAAATTTCCGACTCATGGATGTTACGTTAGGAATTTCCACCGACAGTTTGAACGCTTGTGGTACCAGTTAAAAAACACCAATACAAGGCGGGTAGCAATGTGATTTATCGAGAGTCGAAAAGTCGTCGGTATTCTTCGTTGAGCTAAGTGGGGACGAACCATCTCTCTGTGTGACATTTATGGTACTCATATATCAGCAGCATCCCATCGATGGAGTTGGCCGTGGCGATCTCACATTCCAACATATCAAGTGACATTATTTTGACTGGCCTAAAAATACCAACACGCACTGTGTTCTTAATATATTGCAAACAGCTCAGCGATATCAGCAATCACGGAAGAAAAAAAAACGCTGTCGTACATGATCACTACTAACGCTGATTTGTTGACAACTGGCAGAAATTAATCCGTTTTGGCAATTTTGCAGCTGGCATTTTTGCAGTTTGCGGTGCAATATTGCCAGCGTATGAACGTACCCTTACGCCCTACATCTACCATTATTATCCAATTGACCCCAAACGTCGTATGTCTCTTTAGGTTGAACTGGTATTACATTTAAACATGTGCGCATTCCTTACGCTCTTTTGACTGTAATGTATAACAATATCTTCTCTCCAAGTCGAGCTACATTGTCATTGACACTTTCTTGCATTCTAATTTGCCTGCATGGTAGGCTGCCAATTGGCTTAGAAATTGTTGTCTATTTAATTTGGAGTTTAACCATTTCTACACTAAATACTCATTGGCGAGTAGTTATCACTTTGGAAAGTTCCGATAATATGTTCAGCAAACGACCATAATTAGGAGTTCTTCTGCACTTGTATTATCTGTCGTCTGCTTATTTCCCCGTAATATCCCTACAGATGAATAATATATATGCCAACTGAAATCTCGAACTTTTGTTTGGTTTTTGACCCTTTCTAATATTTGGGTTTCTGTCGAAAAGGGGGCGCCGCGAAACACATCAGATACCCAATTGCATATGTCCCTGTAATTGGTGGGCTACAGAAAATGAAAGAACTAAATACAGAAAAATTATCTAGACTGTGTACAACCATGTATCGGGTCTGGCAGTGAATTGTGTGTTGGATATTTTTTTCGACCCTATATTTATTGTACTAATATTAGAAAGGAACTAAAATAATCTGGCGCTATAGCGTTACGACAATAAATTATTCTTTGACTGTTTTACTAACGAATTCTAGTATTTTCGACAACACAAGTCTGTTATCAGCTTCGGGATTTCCAAAGAAGAATTCCTTTGATTTCGTTTCCCGCACACACGTGCAACGCGTTAAGGCACTCCCAGTGGATAAAAGTGCAAAAGATATAAAAGTCTGTTAAAACATCATCACCAAGTAGACTGCATGTGCATGGCGAAATAGATAAACTTTTATCTTGTATTCATTATTGATAGTTCTAGCTCCATGACGAAGTTCGAGTGTTTAAAGGTACTCAATCCGACTCGATGGTCCCCATATCGTCAGATTCCAATAAAAACAAACATTTTGTTAAAATTCCTCTTCAGTTATAAGAATAAAGTAATTGCCCCAAAATAATGCTAACTACAGTCAACTTTTGTATAAAGTTGCCCAAAACCTGTTATTTATCAAAAAAAAATTCAACAGAATTTTGCCGGTTTGTCAAATACATGACACAAAAAAGCCTCTTGCTTTTAGAGTTATCCACCTTCATCCGCAATTTGGTCCGAGACCGTGGTCTTTCGACTGTTTACTGGGCCACATAAAATTATCGGTTGTGAAATTAATAGACTTCAAACATCGATATATGACCACTCTGAGCTTTGATGGGCGAGTTCCTCGACTCGAATCAAATATGTTTTACCCCCCGAAACCTAGGAAATAGTAATTTGCGAGCGTTAATTCGGATTATGCATCTTTAAGGCATCAGGGGGGGGGGGGGGTCAGGAAAAAAATTACGGATACAAGGTGGAAATTTTGTGTTTTTCAGTTTTGGGGACCCACCCCCCCCCCCCCCCGGGAGCGTAAGTTTTTTCCACCCAGATCTGGGACACCCACCCGGGACCGTAAGTTTTTTCCACCCAGGTCTGGGACACCCACCCCCAAAATTTATGAAAAATCTTGTAAATTCTACTAAATAATGTATTGTTGGAAGGGTAAGGGTATCTCATTGTGTCTGCACCGGAACTGAGAGAACGCTGATCAAGTACACCCACACAAAATAAACAAACAGAGCACATGGCTGAAAAATATGCCAACAAAACCAGTGACAAAACCTTTATAAACCCAAATATTTATGGTTATAAAGGTAAAATACCCACTTTAATAGGATATCTGTGTCCCTTATTAGCAGTAGGTTAAAATGTGCATGTGTAAAGTAAAAACACCATCAATTTGATTAAATAAACACAGTTCCAGTCTTCTCCATGTGGGAAATAACTGGTGGGCAACGAGGAGCTCCCCTTAAAATAATTATGGCTGAAAAATATGCCAACAAAACCAGTGACAAAACCTTTATAAACCCAAATATGTATGGTTATAAAGGTAAAATACCCACTTTAATAGGATAGTTGTGTCCCTTATTAGCAGTAGGTTAAAATGTGCATGTGTAAAGTAAAAACACCATCAATTTGATTAAATAAACACAGTTCCAGTCCTCTCCATGTGGGAAATAACTGATGAGCAACGAGGAGCTCCCCTTAAAAATAATTCTAGGCGAGTGGCGAGTAGCTCTCCTACAAAATGTCGAGGCGAGTAGTATCCCAGCAGGAGATGCCGAAGGCATTTCCCGAAGGCCTGAGGGGGGAGTACGAGAGGGGGTCTCCCCCTGAAAACTTTGAAAATTAGATGCTCAGAGATTGAACCTGGAGCCTTTTAATGCTCCAATGACTGTTCAACTAACGATTTTGTGTCAATAAGTGACAAAAATGCAATGCCACATTGCTAATAGTACACAAGCAAGTAAGTTGGTATATTTGAAATAAAGTTATCTGATATATTACGCACATTGAAGCATGTGTATTCTGAGTTATCGACAGTATTTTATTGAACCACGTGGTCTCTCTGTTTGTTGTGCGGAAATTGTATTGCCGATGTGAATCGGAATCAGTTCGATTTTGAATTAATTCCTCGATCTATTTTAGTAAATAGCGCATATAATAAAAAGAAAAACCTTCGTGTTTTGAGTGAATACCGGAATTACCTCATTCGTGGTCACAGTGATATACTGGAATCATCACTCGTGGCCTAATTAAAGCCACTCGTGATGATTCCAGTATCTCACTGTGACCACCCATGAGATACTTCCGGTATTCACTCAAAACACGCAGGTATCCTCTATGTATAATAAGTTTAAAAAGCCATGATAAACTATGAGAAAAGATGAGAATGGATTTTGTTTTTTCATAGCAATTTTTTTCCTCGACCAAAACCAGACCCACCCCAACCGTGGTTTCAACTGACCAAGGGAGAAATTGTGGGAAAAAAATTAAATATTATAGAGCCCCCCTCACGTGTATACGGCTATAGCATGCACTACTATATGAATCTGATTGTTTCAATTCATTTTGGAAAAAACGTAACGTTTTTTGCTTTTGTTTACATAACAAAGGAAAATAAATTGACAATAACATATATACTGTTTATGCCCTATTTCTGATTGGTATAAGAATAAAGTCTGTCTATATTTTACTATTTTTTATGTTTATGGCGGATTTTGACGGAGGTGAATATTTTAACAGCATACCATGCACCACCAACGCGCCGCCCGTATCTTTAAGATATTTTAGTCAGAATATCGATTTTCAGAATAATTTTCAATGCTTTGACCTTTTCCATTGTTTACGGTCCGTCAAGTTTTGATTAAACTTTGGTACCTTATTGGACTAATTGAACTGTTGCCGCTAATTCCACTGTAAGGGTGGATACACACATGCATGTAATCTCTGTATGTAAAATCCATGTATTTTACATGGTCACACCAATCATTGATAGCATTAATCGCATGCGCGCGATCGGTCCATTTAAACAGGCGAGACCAGTGAGTAGTTTTTAGCCAAACTCAAACTAACTGCTATCAAGAGATTTCAGGCCAGTCATAACCATGTCTTCTTTCATGGGTGCCGAAATGAATAAATCCTGTATTATATCTGTTGCTGTTTTTCACGAGTTTTAGTTCATTTCGAAAAGTGGATTTGAGTCCGTCGATTTTATACTTGATTTGTTTCTCGTCATTTCTTGGAAACAGGGTCATCCAAAATAAAAATAAAATGTGCAGACTTTTGAAGCTCTTTTATGACGATTGTGATACATGAGTGTTTAATTTCCCACACACTCACTGGGGCTCAGCTGCGATCAAAGAATCAGTTCATTTCCGATTTTGCGCGATGATTCGTTTCGGTTACGCGCTTATTCGTTCCCGATTTTTAAACACGGTCTTTCACGCTTCAGAAAGTTTTTGCGCTCGAAATTTGAAATTATGACTGAAAGGTAAGTACCTAAAATGTTTTATCGAACAATGAAGTTGATTAGCATATGTATCAGGTATTTGTGTACCGGAATGGGTCATTTTCGTAGTCAAAAATCGCAACCAATTTTTTTTTTTATTTTGCATGTGATTTCCCATAGCGAAATTCTCGTTGACACTACAACATTTCCAGAGAATATGAGACGATTATTACGGAGTAAAACCAGAAACTTGATCCCCGTGATGACATGAACACATTTAGCACGAGTTAAATCATCGCCATTCTTGAGATATTTACCGTCGAATATCAACTGAAAAAAGCGTTGATTCATTCGTGATTTCGAGGTTCCAATCATGTTCATTCGCTCTCAAAATGCGATGATTCATTCCTGATTAGCAACTTCAATTCTTAGCGTGGCTGACTGTTACAATCGTGCAAATGACGACGCAATCGTCAAATTTGGCATCAAGGTAAACCACTGTCCACTCCATCTAATTTAATGAGAAAGAGAGCCCGAAATATCTCCATTTTTCAATGTTCCCAGCAAAATGGTGTCAGTTCCCATATATATACAAACATTTTAGGGGGGAATTGAGTTGATTCTGTTAAAAAAGAAACTAATGTGAGTCTGGTAAATGTTAAGTTTATTATCAGAATATGACATATTACAAAATGGCTGCCAAAGTAGCCCCCGTTAATACCATATAAACATGTAACCTGTATCATTTTGTGTGTGCGCATGATTAGGTTTGGTCTAAAATAGGGTTGTTCGACGGAAGTAAACTAACTAAATAAACAGTTGTGAGGTAACATGTGAAATACATTAAAGGTGCCATGTGTGCATACCTTCAAATCAGTTCACAAACATTTATTGGCGAGTAAATTCTACATAAATCGCCAATAAATGTTTGTGAACTGATTTGAAGGTATGCACACATGGCACCTTTAATGTATTTCACGTGTTACCTCACAACTGTTAACCAAAGCCATAACATGGGTGTCAGACCGGTTTTCCGAAGACCTATTACTACGAAGGCCCACAACTCGGAAGACCCGATTCTCCGACGGCCCACAACTCCGAAGACCCGATTCTCCGACGGCCCATAACTCCGAAGACCCGATTCTCCGAAAGCCCATAACTCCGAAGGGCCGATTCTCCGAAGACCTATAACTCCGAAGACCTATAACTCCGAAGGGCCGATTCTCCGACGGCCCATAACTCCGAAGGTCCGATTCTCCGAAGATTTTGTTTTATCGGGGTATTATCGTTTACTAAATAGTGTACAGTCCAGTGGCGAAGCCAAGGGGTCCCAAAATTCCCACTGCCCCCATTAAACCTCTACTTGCTATTTCAGACAATATGGGCCCCTACCAAAACATGTCCAATGTCATGTAAACGCCCGGAAATCGTTCATGGGGCATCAAAATATTCAAACTTTTCCTACTGCCCCCCCCCCCCCCACCTAAATGGGAATCCTGGCCCGCCACTGACTATACACCAGATACTATAACGTTACGTTGGCCCATGAGATGCCAGAGTAAAATGTACAGGGGTGAACGGGGAAGAACTTGCCTGTGCATGTTAGGCTACTCTGACATTCTTGCAGCGTTTCGTTATAATATACCCGGTGCACACCAGTGGCGGAGCCAGGGTTCCCATTTAGGGGTGCACATTAATTAGCATATGTGGGGGATATGTGGGGGATATATCATGCATATGATATGCCGAAAGCATATCACGAAGGCCTGATTTGGGGAGCGCATACATGGGAGGGGTCGCCCCCAATCGTTGGCCC
Source organism: Siphonodentalium dalli (assembly GCA_032622095.1). NCBI lineage: Eukaryota > Metazoa > Mollusca > Scaphopoda > Gadilida > Siphonodentaliidae > Siphonodentalium > Siphonodentalium dalli. Next base: position 105,957,486 of record CP136062.1, read on the forward strand.
GGGGGCTCCCCTGGGCAGGAACACTGTGAATATTTGAATGCCTATAGGAGGGATTTCCTGACGTTTACATGACATTTGACATGTTTTTTGGGGGCGGTCTTCCCTAGGACCCCATTGACCCCGCCACTAGATTGTACACTATTTAATAAGCGATAAAACATGATCTTCGGAGAATCGGACCTTCGGAGAATCGGACCTTCGGAGAATCGGCCCTTCGGAGTTATAGACCTTCGGAGTTATGGGCGTTCGGAGTTATAGGCGTTCGGAGTTATGGGTTTTCGGAGTTATGGGTCTTCGGAGTTATGGGATTTCGGAGAATCGGGACTTCGGAGTTATGGGCTTTCGGAGAATCGGGGCGTCGGAGAATCTGACCTTCGGAGAATCGGAGCTTCGGAGTTATGGATCTTCGGAAAAACGCTACGTAACCATAACATGTATGTTTCGAAAATCTGGAATCTGAGTTTGATATAGGGGCTATACAATGTATGGTGTGTATTTAAATCTATTGCAATCGTACTCTCTATCTCGCTCTCTATATATATATTTAATGTGCAGTACTGGAATGTATAGCCATATATGCGTATATGTCAATAGAATATCTCCATGAAAATAAACGAAGTTGAATATAAAATTTTCATGATGCATAATATAGTTGCAGTCTCTTCAAAAAGAAACGTACACTCGCGAACGATAGGGAGTGTACGTTTCTTTTTAAAGAGACTGGTATATAGTTGGAAAAGTTAAAATAATTGTCGAACTGACTCGATGTAGACAGCATTGTGGATTGTCCCCCATTGGAATCATATTCTTACTCGGCTACGTCATCAGAAGTCAAATTCTTCCCTCAATGTCTATATTTAATCAGAACATATTGTTATTAATGTATCTATAGAATCCATTTGTTTTCTATCTTCCATTTCAGATTGTATACGGGTATTATCGGTGAGGTGTTATCTTTGGAAGAATCTGCCCTCCTGCTCGATTTGTTCGTAGCCACCATTGTACACATCTAAACGAGAGCAATATGTAATAATGGTTCAACCAGATACCCAAGTTCTTCGATTTCGATTTCAATGATCTAAGATTTGCTAAAATACCATTTAACATTGAGTTATGGTCCAGAAATAAAATACTGTATGAACTTTCGAAACAAAAATCATGAACTTGACCTGTATTTTTATGCCAACAATCCACAAAAATACAATATTTGCAAACAAACAATTCAAAATTGAGTTATCCGAAACCAAGAAATGTGTGGGGAAAAAAAATGAATTTTCTAAGTCGAAAATGGCCATAACTTGTGGAAAAATCATCCAATCCTGCCAAAATTCGAACTTGACCTGTATTTTGTCCTACCTAACTCATGTAACGAATTTGGTTCAGAACTTCAGATTGACTGAGGTTTACTAAAGTTATCATCCGGACAGTTAACGGACGGACATACATGTGCAGACGAACGAACAGACCAATGCTATGATACAACACGTTTTTGAAGAAAAAAACTGGCGTATAAAACGTGTCTTTGGGCTAATCATATCGATTACTCGGTGACATTCTATTAACACATCTTCAGTTTGGCGAAGATTTTTGGGTTATAGCAAATACGAGGGTGGTGGTTTCGATGACCAGATTTGATTTCAAATGCATCCGAATAACCTACCATGAACGGCTCTTTAATTCCAAATCTAAAAATTACAATGACAGCGATATTATCGAGAATTATCTGTCATATTTAGATGCTGATTCTGAATGCATCGAATAAGCGCACACCGGATTTGTCTGCCAATGAATAACCGCCTTGGGGGGAACGAATAATCGCCTGTCATGCATATTGTTTTACTCAGGAATACCCCCATAAGTATATGAAATCAGATGAAAGTCTAATAATTCCAGGTCAGGCTGTTAATGAACATTATAAAAATGACGACATATTCCCCGTTTTTATCCATTGTATGATTTTATTACATTTGAAGTGGTCCACGTGGTCAAAATTGTGTCGCACAACGCGTGATTTGAGCTTCATTTTAGTCTTCTGAAAAATTAAATATCACGAGGGACTCTTAATATACCGTCTATAACGATATATATACCCAATGGATTCGAATTATTTCTCATTCAATTTGGTTATAACTAGATACTCACCATTTTCGTCGTCGTTTCTCACAATTGTTTTCTTGATGACAACAAAATCGAACTGAATCATCGCAAATATCGCGAACGAATCATCGCAAATAATGCGAAGGAACTGATTCTTTGATCGCAGCTGAGCCCCAGTGACACTGACTCCCAATTTTATCTCGTCCAGCAAAACCCGAACGGCTCTATGGCTCCACATTTTGGAAGTGCTATATTAATACACATGGCAATCAACTGACTCAAACATGGTGAATTCTATGCTAAGTGATTTATCCTAATCGGACAAAAAAATTAATGCAGGTACAGCGTTGAAAGAAAAAAGAGTCAAACCCCCCCCCCCATTTTTAACCCAGACTTTACAGAACAGTATATGTTACTCAGGCCAAAGGATGAACAGGTTCCTAACTGTCACAATTTTAGACTGTTCAGTCTTGAATTATAACATTTTGGACTATAATCCATTGTTGGGGGAGGGGGCTGGTTCTCGAAAGTTTCGAATAACTAAGGGATTTAGTTGGATGTATCGGCCGGGATTATCTGGGCAAGAATGTACAACATAATGTTTTACTTAAATTTTCCATAGTTGTAAATTTTTCGTATATAACATATGAGAGGAAAGGTAACGTAGTTGTGAACTCGTAGCTAGACATCCCTATTCCCAAATGAAGACACACAGCAACACCACCTTCTATACCTTCAAATTTAAAGCTGTAATAATATGTTCATAATTATATATATATATGAATAGCATAAATTGCTGCAAATGAGATTACTCACTCATAGCAAACAAACACGACAGATATGACTGTCAACTACAATATTTACAAATCAAGAGTGGCTTCTTGGCCTCGGTATGGGGTCAGGACTCAGTATGTTGCATGGCCCCGTCGATGAAATATGTAGTGGTCAGTCCGGTAGCTTCCGGGATAATATAGCCCCCATGTTGGGGATCATAGCCCCTGCATTGGGGAAATCCTGGGACCATCTCTGGTACAAAATCAAGAAAAGACTGACAATTATATCAACAGAACGTCCAACATTTGGGTTATCGCGGGAACAATTATTTTAAGCGGCCTGACGACTTCGTCCAGTCAACGGCTCTATGCACGTTCTGAGCTTGACTCACTGTGGTCAAACATAGCCGCAATGATTGGGTTGTCAGCAGACACATATTACATGGTCTGTATGATTCATGTAAAACGCAAAATACATGATATTTACAGAGATTACATGCATGTGTGTATCCACCCTAACTGTAATATTTATACACTATGGATGGCCCGTCAAAAAGTAACGGGTCCATGGAGTGTCATCGGTTTACTGATGCAAGCCGGCATAACGATATCTTAAAGGTACTCAATCCGATAAAACTCCTCTCAATTACTATTTCAATGGCTTCGGGGGTCAAAAATATTTGATTCGAGTCAAGGAAGTCACCCATCAAAGCTCAGATTTGTTAGATATCGATTTTAGAAATCTATTATTTTTCATTATCGGGAATTCTTTCTGGCCCAGAAGACAGTCAAAATTTCGTTATTATTACCACTTGATTATAGAGTTATCGATCCTTGTCTGTTTGAATAGAGTTTTTGGCGTAAAATCAAGAGCAGGTTACCAAATTGACGGCAGTTATTAGTACTCATCTCGAGCAATTAACAAATTTCAAAAATCAATATCTAATAACTCTGAGCTTTGTTTGATGGGTTCCTCGACTAGAATCAAATATTTTTTACCCCCAAAGCCAAAGAAATAGTAATATAGGACCCTCTGATCGGATTGTTGTTGTTGGAATCTGTTGAGATGGGGACCCTCTTTACGGATTGAGTACCTTTAAATCTATATCATGCATTTTAAAGGGGTACTGTACACTAAATCCTATCATTTATGGGACTATCTCCTTTTATACTGAACAAAATATGTGCAATAAATGAATGAATTTGAGCCATGGATTAGTGCAAAATACACTCATGTGCTCTATGACAGATGCAAACAACATGGTAATTGTAATGAAAATGAATAAATGGTCATAAATGCATTTTCATTGTAATTACCATGTTGTTTGCATCGTTCGTAGAGCGCATGAGTGTATTTTGCATTAATCCACGGATCAAATTCATTCATTTGTTGCATATATTCTGGTGAGTATAAAATGAGATTGTTTCATAAATGGCCTGATTTAGTGTACCGTACCCATTTAAGCAACGGACATTTCACCATCGCGACCCTTGGAAAATGTGTTATATCTCAAGTCATCTTTAAAGGTACTCAACCCGATAAAACTCCTCTCAATTACTATTTCAATGGCTTCGGGGGTCAAAAATATTTGATTCGAGTCGAGGAAGTCACCCATCAAAGCTCAGATTTGTTAGATATCGATTTTAGAAATCTATTATTTTTCATTATCGGGAATACTATCTGGCCCAGAACTCAGTAAAAATTGCGTTAAAATTACCACTTGATTTTAGAGTTATTCATCCTTGTCTGTTTGAATAGATTTTGAGTACACATCCAGAGCAGATTACGGCAGTTATTAGTACTAATCTCGAGAACATAACAAATTTGAAAAATCAATATCTAATAACTCTGAGCTTTGTTTGATGGGTTCCTCGACTCGAATCAAATATTTTTTACCCCCAAAGCCAAAGAAATAGTAATATAGGACCCTCTGATCGGATTGTTGTTGTTGGAATCTGTTGAGATGGGGACCCTCTTTACGGGTTGAGTACCTTTAACCGATCAGCCTGAAAATTTATCCGGCGTATTCTAATATTGGTCAGATCGTGTTTTTTTTTTAATTTGGGCTACATTGAACGCATGGTTGAAAATTCATTAACGCACCAATAGCGTGACCGAGTTACACACATACGACGGATGTTTTATATATATATATAGATAAAAATGGTTTTGATATGCGAAATCTCATTGTTGGAGAGTTATTAATAATGCAATTATATACAAAGCCAATCCAACTTTTAGTGTACTTTTTTATGATAGTTGTTTCACAGACTTTTATGTTATTTCTCACGAACACACTTCGAAGGACTTGAGTCCCTTTAAAGGTACTCAATCCGATCAGACAGTCCCCATACCACCAACAACATTTCTTCAAAATACGCTTTTGTTATCAGAATCGATTTATTGCAACAAAATAATGCTAACCACTGTCAACTATGGTATCAAATTTCCCAAAACTTGTCATTTATCAACATTTTGTTCAACAAAATATGGCCGTATTATCACTAAGGAATCATGAAATTTGACCGTATTACCACTTGATTTTTGAGTTATCCATCTTCATCCGCAATTTTGTCGGAGACCCTCCGTTTGACCACGTGTTTCTGGACCACATATTATTACACATCTCGATAATTAACAAACTTAAAAAATCGATATCTGATCACTCTGAGCTTTGATGGGTGGGTTCCTCGACTCGAATCAAATATTGTTTACCCCCGAAGCCAAAGAAATAGTAATTTAGGAGCGTCTGAGCGGATTGAGTACATTTAAGTTTCGCTACTCTATATATATATGTATCTGGTATTGAAAATAAAAAAAACTCTAACCGAGTCTGTGACGCACGTGGTTATTGAGTGTATCCCGTTTCGAGAGTGGATCGGGGTTGTGGAAATTGGAAGCAGGCCATAACATATGAAATATGGGAAATTCCAATTGCATGCAACCCCATGGGTTGCAATATTTCAATTGGTACTATATATATAGTGGTTGCTCGAGTCAAGCTTTATAACTGCTGGAAATTCCCTCCATGTATATGTTCTAACTGATGGTCATTTCTGTCCAAAAATTTGACCGAAAGTCGAAAACATTTGTTGATGGATGTTGACTGACAAAATTAATAGAAATCCTTCTGCTCTTGTATTATATTATCTTATGTTTGTCGTCTGCTAATTTTTTTCCCTGAACACCGCTACCAATGAATAGTAGACCATTCAAGTGTATACTTTTATAACTAAATGGGAGAATCCATTCAGTAAAGACAGGGTTAAACCGTGAGACATCTATACCGGAAGGATTTCTGCATGGTTCATCCACACTCTAGAAACTGACGTGCTTTACTTCTGATGATTAGCTATTTTCTCCCTTCATATCCATAAATCATTGGAGAAAAAAAATTCAAAATAAGTATCCTTCCTGAGATAATAGATTCAGCAAGCGAACCATCTCTATTTACAAGTGAAATCTCTTCCACACATGTATTGGCCACCGGGTTGAATGATATTGTGTTATTATGCCCTCTCACTTGCGTTGCACAATCAAGCTTAATCTTAGTAGATCGCCACCTTTGTTTGCTTTATGTACTCTTTGATCGCCCAAAAAGAACACATGATACATGTTTACCACATGTGTACTCCCGCTGTTTACATCGTCTCTGGTGTGGCCTACCTGACCCGTGGCCGCATAACGTTCCTGCAATCCTCTTCCAAGACACAGGAGCGCGTCGGTGTGTTCTAGACCGCGTTTCCTATTATATTACTATTCCAACATACGTATACGTGTGTATATATGGCTCATGTTACAGCTGAATTGTCCGAAATAGCATGCTTCCATTCATTCGAGAGCAGGATACAAAAATGCTGATTCGGGAACCCATGATTTCTAACACCTTGGTTGGGGTACACGTTGTAAGTTCCAAAAACATCGATTTGGGTATTCAGGATGTCCAAACTTTGATTGACCACCCATGACAACCACAACCCGTTTTGAACATAAAGAACACATGAATGGTACATGTTTACCGCATGGCTACTTCACCTGTTTACAAAGTATGTGTGGTGGTTTACCTGACCCGTGGCCGCATAACATCCCTGCAATCATCTTCCCACACACATGCAGTATAGTGCATCGGTGTGTAGTATAGACAGCGGTTCATATTCCCACTATGTGTATATGACGTATGTTAGAGCTGAATTGTCCGAAATAGCCCGCTTCCATTAATTCGAGAGCAGGATCTAAACATGTAATTGATTCGGGTACCCATTATCTCTAACACATTGGTTGTGATACACGCCGTGATATATATACTCCAAAAACATTGATTTTGGGTACTCAGGATGTCCAAATTTTGATTGACCACCCACGACAAGCAGATCCTGTCTTGAACATAAAATAAAACATGACACATGTTTACCAGATGGGTACTCCCCCTGTTCACATCATCTTGGTGGCGGCTAATCTGACGCCGTAGCCGCATAATGTCCCTCCAATCATCTTCCAAGACACAGGAGAGCGTCGGATTGGTACTAGACCACGTTTTCTATTCATACCCCAACCTGGTACATGTATTTTGGCTTATATTAGAGCTGAATTGTCAGAAATAGCAATACTAATTGATTAGAAAGCAGGATCTAAAAATATTGATTCGGGAACCCACGATCTCTAACACTTTGGTTGGGGTACACGGGGTAGGGTTCTCTATTCCGAAGGTTCGCTATTCCGAAGGTTCACTAATCCGAAGGTTCACTAATCCGAAGGTTCACTAATCCGAAGGTTCACTATTCCGAAGGTTCGCTATTCCGAAGGTTTTCTATTATGGGAGTTTTTAGCCAGAAATGAATCAAAATTTGCGCCCCCGTACATTTATACACCCCAATCTAATATATAATTTGTCCCAGATGTCGGTAATTAATAGCAAGAAGACAGTATCAGTTTATCATTTTAATATTATAGAAAGTTGAAAACACAATGACTGAAATAAACTACGAGTTAGAGATGCATTCTACCCGAACTGGCAATCTGTACTTGAAAGAAACATCAACATTAAAATCAATACAAAGTCAGAATTGCAGTTAGGTCCATTCAGCGGTATTCTGCTACACAGTAAGTTATAGCGCTCCAGTATTGGTTGACCGTATTATAAGAGCCCCACTGTTATAGTCCGCCTTTAGCATTTGGGACATTATATTAATCAAAATAACTCCTATGTAAATCATTTATAAATCAGATGATTTATTGAAGTTATGTCTACGTAAAATAACACTTCCTTTTAGTCCTCAGCCGATAGACGACATATATGTCGTTCTACTCACCAAAGGGTTAAATCTCAAGGAAACCCACGAAAACAAAAATCACATTTATTTTTTTAATGTTTTAAGTTATTTCCTTCATAAAAAGAGTCTTCGTACTAAAGAACCCTCTCAATACTTTAGAATATAGAATTAACTTTTAAAATAACAAAAACCTTCGGAATAGCGAACCTTCGGAATAGTGAACCTTCGGAATAGTGAACCTTCGGATTAGTGAACCTTCGGATTAGTGAACCTTCGGAATAGCGAACCTTCGGAATAGAGACATGTTCCCGGGTACACGTGGTATACTCCAAAAACATTGATTTTGGGTATTCATGATATCCAAACTTTGATTGACTACCCATGACAATCAAAGCCTGTCTTGAACATAAAAGAACACAAGAATGGTTCATGATTACCGCATGGATACTACACCTATTTACACAGTCTGTGTGGTGGTTTACCTGACCCGAGGCCCCATAACATTCCTTCAGTCCTCTTCCAAGACACAGGAGTGCGTCGGTGTATACTAGACCACGTTTCCTATTATATTCTACTCCAACATTCGTGTGTATATGGCTTATGTTACAGCTGAATTGTCAGAACTAGCATGCTTCCATTGATTCTATAGAGCAGGATACCAAAATGCTGATTCGGGAACCCATGATTTATAACACCTTGGTTGGGGTACATACACGTTGTAAATTAAAAAAATAACGATTTGGGTATTCAGGATGTCCAAACTAAAAGGCAAACTTTGATTGACCACCTATAACAATCAAACCCTGTCTTGAACATAAACGAACACAATATTGTACATGTTTACCGCATGGGTACTGTAGTATTATTAGGGAGGACTCAGTTATATGTGGAGATGTTGAAGAGATGATTATGCGTTTAATATAAAATGGCGTGAACCACGCTGTCGATTCATAACATAACATAATTATAAAACTGGTTCTTCAAAACAGCACCCTTTGCTGAACGTTAGTTATTCAACAGGAACTCCGCCTGTTTCCATAGTCTGTGTGGTGGTTTACCTGACCCGTGGCCGCATAACATTCCTCCAATCATCTTCCAAGATACAGGAGTGCATTGGCGGGCGTGTACTATAGACCACGTGTCCTATTCCTACTCCAACCTACATGTGTACAAGAAAACCATAGTCAGAAATGGTAACGCGCTCAAGATCATATATTACTAGAATATACCCATGATTGTAATTATAGAATATAAAATATATTGGTTTCACGAATGACCAACTCATAGAATTAATCGCCTTGCACTTCTTGGCATCCGAATAACAAATGAAATTGAAATTCCCAACTACACCTTTTACCGGACTCGGCCTCCGGGTCGCAGTTCGACTTTTAATCCGTCAAAAAATTCCCATTCTATAAATAAAACGCCCATGCGCCCACTGTATACCAAGAAACAGCGAAACATTATACACGCGGAGCGCGGAATAATTAGAGCTGAATTGTCCGAAAAAGCATGTTTCCATTGATTCGAGAGCATGGTCTAAACCTGTAATTGATTCGGGTACTCATGATCTTATGCATGATCCGTGGTATGCTCCAAAACATTTATTTTGGGTATTCAGGATGTCCATACTTTGATTGACCACTCATGACAATCAAAGTCTGTCTTGAACATAAAAAAAAGCATGCATGCACATGGTTCATGTTTACCGCATGGGTACTACACCTGCTTACAAAGTCTGTGTGGTGGTTTACCAGTAGTACGCGGGTCTCGTTAGACCCATATCTAAAAATAGATTTTTTGGGGTTAAAATTGTTTGTACTAAAATATAAAAAAAAAAAAAAAATTCAAAACCCCAATTTTTTTTCTCAAAATTTTCAAAACTTCCAAAATTTCAAAATTTCAAAAACTTCAAAAACTTCAAAAATTTCCAAAATTTCCAAAACTTTCAAATATTTTAAAAATTTCAAAAACTTCAAAAATTAAAAATTTTTTATTCAAAACCCAAAACTTCAAAAATTTCAAAAATTTCCCAAAACTTCAAAAATTTCAATATAATGAAGATGACGAGCAACCAATTTTCGACTGGCCTGAGGCATTACGTTATGGAATGAATAACGACAGCGGATCAGAATGTGATCATACACGCAATAATAGAAGTTACTTTGATGTTGTTGTTATGAATAGAATTTTATCAACCTTACGTATTAACAGTTTATTGAGTTATGCATATATATAGTACGTCACTTGGACATTTTATCAGTTTATCACGTGATCACTAAATGTGGCAATCGGGTATCCACCGATGCCTGCAATGTATTATTTATAATAATTGGACTCATTTATCTCACGTAAATAATACTCTTAGTTGTTCCAATAAAATAGTTATCAAATTCGATCACCAATAGATTTGACTGTGGAATATAATGACCTTTAACTTATTTATCGATCTATGTTAGAACATGGTCTTAACAAAAAACATGACCATAACAAAAATTACCTTACCTTTATGCATGAATCTAATTTGACCATGCGTAAATATTGTCAGCTTATCATTGGATTTACTCATCAGCCGATAAGCTCAGGTACAATTGTATCATGTTTACATGGACTGACTGCGGTCATAGCGTGACGAGCAAAATGTGATGTTTACACACTTAAGCTCTGGATAAACAATACATATCGCATCTGAATGAATTTCTGGAATGTAGGTTAGCCATGCGTTCACAGACACTGGAATAAAATAGTCACTGTCTATAGAGAAGTATGACCTTGTACGTAAATAACGAAGCGCGTGATCGAGTCTATTCATTCTCAATAATAGATGGTCATTTAGTCAAAACAGTATGATGTCCTTTATCCCCCACACATTGGAGCCACACATTACTTGATGTTCACTTATACAGTTGTATGTCAATTATCAGTGGAGTGTCAGTGTACTTCATTGTGAATTAAATCACTCTGGGTTATTTGACTATAAACTATAAACATGTTACACCACAGCCGAGGGTTATTGTAATTTAATGAAAATGTCACACCGAGGTACGCCACCTTGATTGCTTTCAAAAATAGTGCAACTTACCTGTTGGTAATACACGAATGAAGAGCGTTTAACTGATACGAAATTACTACACGAATGAACTGAGTCTTGACATTTATATTTCACATCTTTCTTAAATGTTCCAACACATACATACATAGACATAGTGTTATACAGTCTTATATGTACACACGCTACGACACCATTAAAGGTGGACAATACACTCACGATGTGACAACATATACAGACATAGGCATAGTGTTATACAGTCTTCTATGTACCAACGCTATGACATAATTAAAGGGGGATAATGCACGCACGGTGTGGAATGTTAAAGTGACACGAAACAAGGGACGTGATGCAATATTGGTGTTTGAATATTAAAGGAACACAATGCACTCTAAAGGGACACACGGCACTCATTTTGAATGAATGTTAACAATACAAGCGCAGTGGTTGGAAGTTAAAATGACACAGAACAATATTTAAAGTTCAAATTTTCGGGCACTTAATGCGCCTTTTATCATTACGTATCGTTTCTGACTCTACAATTCCCAATAATCCACTCACTCTCTCCCCAGCTTATAGATATATAACGAAAACGAGAATATCATGTTGATGAAGTTTATTGAAATTTAATCGTCCGAATTGTCATCACTTTCGTCAGAAGTGTCATTTGTTTCGTCCATGAATTTTTCTAGCATCGGTTTGTACTTTAATATTGACATTTTCACTGCATCACATTCTCCATAACCATTATTCAAATATTTGTCGACTTTATCCATGACTCTGTTGTGCAGAGTCCCATTGCGCAGCTGCAGATACGCAAATATTGTCATAGCATAACCATTCATAAATTGCTTCATATCTTTACTTTTAAGGTCCTTGTCAGCTTGTTCTTTTGCTTCTGTTTCTTTCGAGCCATTTTCCTTATACGTGTCCACTTTATCACTCCATTCCTCACGTGTTTTATCTCTACTTTCATCACACAAACTTTTGAAGTATTCATCTTCATTCAATTTAATTTTCTTATTCTGACTATCATCCGTGTCCTCAGTTAATTTTCGTTTTAACTTATTTTCTTGACACCAGTTTTTTACGTGTCTCTGAACATCATAATGATCTTCGAACAAAAGCCCGCAGTCATTACAAGGGTACGACATGTCTTCTTGAATGTCTATGTTTTGACGGTTCTTCTTATTAATTTCATCGAGCTCTCCAGGTGGCCTTATGTCGTTAGTATAGTCATTATGTTGACCCTGGGGCACAATATAATTATATGTTATGCCCTTCTGTTGACCAGGGAGTTCTGTGTCATCGTATTTCATCGCATTCTGTTGACCCTGGGTCTCAGTGTCTTTTGTATGTTTTTTCGGCGCCGGCGAAATTTTTTAATATTTTAGTACAAACAATTTTAACCCCAAAAAATCTATTTTTAGATGTGGGTCTAACGAGACCCGCGTACTACTTTTACCTGACCCGTGGCCGCATAACATTCCTCCAACCATCTTCACAGACACAGGAGTGCGTCGGTGTGTAATGTAGGCCACGTTTCCTATTCCTACTCCAACCTACATAATGTATATGGCTTATGTCAGAGCTGAATTGTCCGACATCGCACGATTCCATTGATTCGAGAGCATGATCTAAAAATGTTGATTCGGGAACCCATGATCTCTGATATTCTGTGCCAGTGCATTATATATGCGAGTCTCCCATATGGAGACTATAGCATATATAAGTGAATGCACTGGCTTATAAGGTCAATGTAGATAATGTTAGGTCAATACATTCTCTTATATATATAATGTCAGGCTCCCTATGGGAGATTCGCATTGAGAATGCATTGGCGCACGCATAATTTCGGGAAGCTCCCGTCATGGAAGGGTTACTCTCTTTGGAGCCCTCATCTTTCTGAGACATATATTTGTGTATTTGTAGAAATCTATACATTTAGTTTAGCCAAGAAATGTATCAACCTCATACGCCCTGTCACTATAACTCGTGGCAATATTTGATCCACAAGGCATAGTTCCATATGGAAGTCATGAATATTCAAAAGCTCCATATATGGAAATACTACTCCAGAACTTTGACATGTAGCACCAAATCCACGGAACCGGAGCTGGATTAATCTCTGAAACAACGGGGCTGAATGAACCTAATACGGCCGCGACTCAGTGATGTCGTTTATTGGCCGTAAATTGATAAATATTTATGAAGGTAGTCATTTTAGTCACGCGAGATTTTATTAACCTGGGTAACCTTATCAACATTTCCCCCAACATGCATGTGTATCATAATTACGGGAACCTGTGTACCTTTTAATACAGAAACCCGACGAGAGATAACCAAGTCGCAGCCATATTGAATTCATCCAGCTCCCGTTCCGCGGTTTAAGTGCTACGGGTCGAAGTTCTTGAGGTGCATGCATTCCATATATGGAATTCATGAATATTCAAAAGCTGAACGGGAGCTGGGTGGATGCAATAAGGACTTACCAGCCCTATATAGTATACGGGTTATGCTAGTGCTGAGTTTTCAGGATTCGCATGCTTCGTTGAAAAGAGAGCAGTCAATATCTCAAAAAGTTGATTCGAGTACCACTGCTCCCCATCACCTTGACTGGGGCACACACGATGTCCAAGATATAGACGGGTAGGATAGGATAGGATAATTTATGGCGTCCAATTTTATGTCGATTGACCACTCAGGATAAGCAAATGCAATATAGCACAACACGATTGAGTAAGATTACGGATATGTTAACATTTCGTGTTGTCAGGCATAATTTTTTTTCAAACCAAGTAAGAAATGTTTGTAACCGCTGTTTCATAGATTCTGGGTATAGGCCCACGTATATACAGACAGGGGTGGCGCAATCAACGCAGGGCAAGTGGCAAGATAAAGGTCATCATAGTTTGGGCTAGACAAGATTGGCACGGGTTCGAACCCCGACATGGACGAAAATCGGGAGCGATTTTCTAGCTTGATCTGAGTCGAGGGACATCTCAATTTCGCATTCTTATCGATGCATTGCCATTTCGATAAGACATGAGAAATTGTTCACATTCACCCAAGCAAGCACATATGAAGAAATAGACACACATGCCAGGAATAGACTAACACGGACCGCTCTTTTCCGTTTCATGCCGCACACATGCATGGCTGTTTGTTTGGCATGGGACCAAAACGCTGTGTTCAACGTTGTATTTTTTTATGATTTCAATGCGTCTTTCTGGGACATATAATACCCGTATAGAAAGGATATTTAAGTATTTATCGACCTATTTCGATACCGGGAAAAATTCAAAAGCGAACATTAATTAGGTGTATTTTGGAGCGTAACCCGCATTTAAATAAACAGGACCCATGCATCATCACCATGGCAAGACACAACAATAAAAGCCCATTAAATAACCCACACCCATTATTACAATATAATGTTCTTGAATGATTTATACATATATATTGTGACTCCTCCTTTATTAGCCGCGAAATGTCAACTATATAGAGAAAAATAAATGTAAATTTTCTTAGCGGCATCGCTTCGCACCACCTATAACAGATAGTAAATCAGCCGGGCGACTTAACCAGGGTTGAGAATGAACGCTAATGTGATGAAATTCATTAACGTTATTTTGTTTTCTTGTAGGGATCATCTAACGTTTAACCAGCTAAAGTTTAGTTGTGTAATAAAAGTTATTCCCTAAAACTGGACTCGTAATATAGCATCACGCTCTCACTACAGTTTACACAACTAAACTTTCTACAACGACGGATCGGTTTCTCAAGCCTGCAAAATTTGACTGCAACACAAACACTCAAACTGCAGCTAAAGAATGGGCGCATTGGAAAAGGACATTTAGCAATTTCTTGACTCATTCGCCGCAGATGCAGACGTGACGCCAGATAAGCTGAACACTCTTATAAACTTTGATTCCGCATCAGTATATGAATTCATAGCAGAATGTACGACTTACGAAGAAGCAATAGCTACTTTGGAAACTACATATGTACGTCCTAAAAATGAAGTTCTTGCTCGACATCTGCTAGCTACGCGTCGACAACAGCTAGGTGAAACTCTTGATCAGTTTCTTCAAGAATTATGAAAGCTGGGGAAGGACTGTTATTTCAAGGCAGTAACAGCCGAAGTACATAGACAAGAACAAATTTGTGATGCTTTCATAAATGGTCTGTCATCTCATATTATTTGACAGCGTTTATTCGAGAACAAGACATTGGACCTTCAGACTATGTTTGACCAAGCTAGGGCTCTGGAATCGGCACAAAAGAGCAATGAACTTTATTCACAACCAGTTCCTCCTGTTAATGCAGCTACCAGTGTGGACGTGGAAAACTGGAAACCTCATTCACATACTGGTGATGAACAGTCGCATAATCCTGCTGCTCCTGATAGAACTCTAGCCGCAACTAATTGCCGAAACAGCCAAAGTCAACGGAAATGCTTTTTCTGTGGGAATAATCCCCACCAGCGTAGATTCTGTCCAGCGATGGATGCCACCTGTACGAACTGTCATAAACAGGGACATTTTTCGAAGGCCTGCCGGTCACCTACTACAAACTCTAGGGGAACTACCGCCTGAAGTTCACCTTTTCTTGCCACAGTGACTGCTGCATCTCCGCAATGTTTATCTAAAGCTATCATTGATGTTACAATAAATGAAAGGAAATGTAAAGCTCTGGTGGACAACGGAAGTTCGCAAAGTTTCGTGGACAGGAAGTTGGCTAGATCATTGAATCTGACCATCCTACCATCCTCTGGACATGTATCGGTGGCTTCCAGTTTGCTATCTAGTCCAATATCTGGACTCTGTGAAGTCACTATGAACTATGATGATAATGAGTACCAGAATGTCTGCTTATCTGTGTTTGATACTCTCTGCTGTGACATCATTCTTGGCCATGACTTTATGGATAGAATTAAGAGTGTCTCTATCTGGTTTGGAAGCACAGGAGAATCCTTCGATATCAAGAATATTTGTGGCCTCATTTCCGCTGATATTGATCCTCCTCCACTTTTCGCTAATCTCTCAGAGGACTGTCATCCGATCGCCAGTAAGCCTCGCAGATACAGTACCAAAGATAAGAAGTTTATTCAGGATGAAACTAGTCGTTTACTGAAAGAGGGTATCATAGAACCGAGTGCATCACCCTGGATCTCGAGAGCCCAAGTGCTAGTGACAACTAACGAAAGACACAGAAAACGCCTTGTAATCGATTATTCACAAACAATAAATAAATTCACTGAACTTGATGCATACCCGTTTCCAAAAATTGATGAACTTGTATCTAACATAGCAAAATGTCATGTGCTTAGCACTCTGGGTCTACGGAGCGCCTACCACCAAATACCTTTGCTGGAAGGCGAGAAAAAGTTCATGGCCTTTGAAGCGAATGGCAGCTTGTTTCAATTTTGCAGAGTTCCATCCGGAGGGACAAATGGAGTTGCTTGTTTCCAGAGAGTAATGGACAAAATTGTTCAGGAAAATAATGTGAAAGGTGTGTTCGTATACCTGGACAATATAACCATTGGGGGCATGAATCAAGTGGACCATGTTGACAATCTGAAGAAATTCATGGATGTAGCAAATAGGTATAAACTGACTTTTAATGAAGACAAATGTGTGTATTCGGCGAAGACATTAAACATTCTAGGATACTCTATCTGTCATGGCTGTCTGAAGCCAGATTCAGAACGTATGCAGCCGCTAAGCGATCTACCTTTTCCGCATAGACTGAAATCCTTGAAGAGAGTAACTGGTTTGTTTGCTTACTACAGTCAGTGGATACCGCAATTCTCTGATAAAATACGCCCATTAACCAAGATTCTACCTTTCCGTTGGACAAAGATGCCGTATCAGCCTTTGATAAGCTTAAGGAGGAGGTGGAAAATGCCAGTGTGATAGATGTGGATGAATCCAAACCATTCGTGGTGGAAACCGATGCATCAGATCACAGGAGCTTGGAATTTGGTAAAAAACCCTCTTTTATTGGCGGAACCACCACCCGGGACCATAGGTCACGGAAGGAATGAGACAAGAAATCGTTGCCACCCATTTTGAACTCAACTGTATTCCTACAAAAAATATATTTTCACTAAAAACTTTTGGTACCTCTTACACCTTAGATGCCAATCTACAACATTCCATAGGTATATTTTTCCAGTTCTTCGAAAACCTCACTTTATTTCGGTAAGGTATTGTAAATTCACCAACGAAGACAAATATGCGTATTCTTCATCACCCGTTCTAGAATCTGAGTAGCGGAACTGGTACCGAAATATGCGGAAACTTTCAAACTATGATCCGGAGACGGATAGCATGAAAGTACCGTTTATAATTTCGAACATAGCTGCTGATTACATGTTTATTACATGACCGTACCGATGCACTGATCATCATGAACTTTTTGATGGATGATAACATTGGCGTCTAGATGGGAACGAATCATTTTGGGCTCATTTGCATAAAAACATGGCCGCTGACAGTTTGCCGACAGAGAAAACAATAACTTTGAAATAAAGGGATATAATCATATAACAAGGCCCACGTGCATTTTCGCATAATTTTGTAGAGTTATATCCCTTCGACCATAGCGCTCAACACCACACATTAAGGACCACATTCGGTTTCAAATTTCCATTTTATTTATTCATGAGGAATTGGTCATTTGTGAGACTATTTATTAGTGGTAATTGGTAGTTGGTAGCACCGTGAGACTTCAATGCACATAGTATACGGCAGCCCTGGGAATTAGCATCGACAATGGGCAGTGCCGAGGCAAAAGTCGACGCGAAATTAATTTGCGTCAGCATTATTTTAGCCGAGGAAAATAAATATAGACATGTTCAATTAGTTTGTGAAAAATATATTTTTTGTAGGAATACAGTTGAGTTCAAAATGGGTGGCAACGATTTCTTGTTTCATTCCTTCCGTGACCTATGGTCCCGGGTGGTGGTTCTGCCAATAAAAGAGGGGTTTTGACCAAATTCCAAGCTCCTGTGATCAGAGGTAGCTCTCGCTGGGAGTCTGAATCAAGGAGGACGTCCTGTAACCTTTTTCTCACGCACTCTACATTCTCATGAAATGAACCACTCTCCAGTTGAGAAAGAAGCACGTGCTATTGTCGAATCAGTTAGCAAATGGAGACACTTGTTTACCGGAACTCATTTCACTCTGGTCACTGATCAGGAAGCAGTGTCGTTCATGTTCAGTGTGAAAAATCGGGGAAAAATAAAGAATGACAAGATAACTCGCTGGCGTTCTGAGTTAAGTTGCTATAGCTATGACATCAAATACAGACCTGGTAAAGACAATGCTTCTGCTGATTGTTTATCTCGAACAATCTGTTCCTCTTCAATTCGTGACATTCTACAGGAGCTGCGTGATTCCTTGTGTCATCCCGGTGTAACTTGACTAATGAATTTTATTAGGTCGAAGAATCTGCCGTATTCAGTGGAAGACGCGAAGCGTGTCGTGAAACAATGTACTGTATGTGCTAAGGTCAAGCCTAATTATTTTGACAACTCAAATTCTTCACTTATCAAGGCTACGCAGCCTTTCGAGAGATTAAGTATTGACTATAGAGATCCTTTACCTTCATCATCTAGAAACGGGTACTTGTTAACTGTGTTTGATGAATTCTCAAGGTTCCCGTTTGCCTTTCCGTGTTCGGACAAGACATCAGAAACAGTAATTAAATGCCTAACTCAGTTATTTGCATTATTTGGAATGCCATATTATATACATTCCGATCATGGACAGTCTTTCATAAGCGCCGAAATCAAGTCATTTCTGCAATCGCATAGTATTGCCTCTAGTAGAACAAAGCCATATAACACTCAATTCGATGGACAATGTGAACGCTATAATGGTATAATTTGGAGGGCAGTTACCTTGGCTCTTCATACTAAGGGATTGAAAGACACTCAGTGAGAATTAGTTTTGCATGATGCACTGCATTCTGTTCGTATATAGCCTACTTTGCACTGCTACTAACTGCACCCCTCACGAACGATTTTTATGATTTCATCGCAGGTCATCTACTGGTCGATCGATACCTACATGGCTTATTGTACCAGTTACTGTGCGGTTGAAAAGACATGTGAGAACCAGCAGGTATGACCCGCTTGAGGATGAAGTTGAGTTATTGGAGGCCAATCCTATACATATGCACATGTTCGCCTTCCCGACGGTCGTGAATCAACGGTATCTCTCAGAGACTTGGCTCCTTGTGGTAGTAACGATAGTTCTGGTATCCAACCCACTGACATAACTGATATTGCACAAACTAACTCTGACACTCTCCCAAGTTTAAGTGAGAAATTGAGAATGCGATTCAGGAGTCTGATACTTCAGAGCAAGACATTTGGGTCAGACGTTCAACTAGATTAACCAAGCGCCCTGATCACTTGGGTGTTAGTGACTGATGTGTTATAGTTAAATGCTTGGGACAGCTCTTCGTCAATTCTAAATTGTGGTACTAGAGATGTAAATGTTCTAATCTAGAGTTTCTGTTCAGACTTAGTTTCCATGGAGAACTTAAATATTGACTAACAGTCCGTTTTCTTTACAGGGGGAGAATGTGATGAAATTCATTAATGTTATTTTGTTTTCTTGTAGGGATCATCTAACGTTTAACCAGCTAAAGTTTAGTTGTGTAATAAAAAAGTTATTCCATAAAACTGGACTCATAATATAGCATCACGCTCTCACTATAGCTACCATACACTACATATTTGAATTACGTTCGGGCAATGTGGCATATCACGCGAATTTGCACGCGTGTAATCAACACATGCTTTATTTAAACACATATAAATACACGTGCTTTGTACATCTCGCCGAGCTGTTGCACCCGCTTTTATCAGGGTGCTTGACGCACACTCTGGGATCTTATATCTGCCAATGTGCTGTTTCTAAAATCATATTTTCACGTTAGCTATACCTGGGCTGGCGGAGGATACAGGAATTTTGCTGGCAGAGTCTCCCGTCGAGGAATCCTATCTACAACAGAGTCGTAGATAGCGTCAGGAACGAGCATTATATGAAGACGGGATATCACTACCACCGGTGAAAAAAAGTAAGAATGCTATCGATATAGAGCCGTCGCTGAAGGAGAACTAATTACCGGTAGCTTCCTGGCAAACAGCCAATTATAGCAGTACCGAGATAAGAAATTCGTAATTGAATAATACATAGCCACGTGGATCTAAACATGTATTTATGGTGGGTTTTAAATGCTCATCATTTCCTAGTTCTTCAGCATGTACATGTTATGCAAAAATAAAAACTGCCGCTCCTATACGATCTGATGAGTCCGTACCTCCATATGTTACATTTTCGGAGGAAGTGCATTGTGCTGTTCCAATATAATGGTAGATCCGATCTGTGTCAATATTTGAACCCATGTTCAAAATGATACCCTTCCCGTCTCTCGGCGAATAGGCTTCCTTTTAAGGATGTCCCCGTATCCGATGTGTTTAGGTCGTGGATAAGATAATCGCAGTCTGGCTAGACGGGGTTGGCGCTGGTTCAAACCCCGACATTGGCCGACAATCGGAACTGATTTTCAAGCTTGATCTGAGTCGAACGATATCTCAATGTGCCATTCTGATCAATACATGGCAATTTAGATAAGAAATGAGAATGTGTTCACGCTCATTGATTCAAGAATATTCGAAGCAACGAACACTCGTACTGAGTCCTTGCCTCCATAAATCCGATATATTTGTAGGTTAGATGCACGCTACTATTAACAGTTTCCCATGGGCAACAGGCGATAGTGTTAAGATTAAAGATGGTCTATCTTTTCTCTAAACTTTCTGTATAGATTATGGGGCATACAATAATTTTCAGTCACAGAGACCAGTAAACAGGAGCTTCTGTCACTAGGAAATAAATATTTCCCCATTTATTTTCTATGAATTCGGATAGAATATGTGGATATTTATGATACCACATTTTTTATTGGAAATAACACATGCATCATCTGGCCGATGGTATACGTATAGCAGACAGTGCATTCCGTTGGAAGTTAGAAGTTGTCGATGTTGCAACTGGATTCGGGATTCATGGAAATGAGGATGTCTTCTGAGCATTGCATGGTGTCGGTTTATGTTCGAAATCTCAGAAAAACAAAGTGCTACGAATCTATAGAGTAATATTAACTGGAGTTAGTTCGTTTATCGACAGTAGAGAGGTCTAGATTAACAACTTCTAGATTGAAAACTTCGTCCGCCAAGAAATACCATGCAGAGTATACTATTGGTTACGGTCTGGTCGGTGATCGTGTTCAATCGTATACCGGTATAAACTATATAGTATGTTGATAAACTGCACAAATCCAGTTTCAATATAATTTACGCACGATCAGCGGTGTTATTTGACGCCGACATTTCTTTAAAGATGCATAATCCGAATTAGCGCTCGCAAATTATATACCATTTCCTTGGCTTCGGAGGTAAAAAATATTGATTCGAGTCGAGGAACCCGTCCATCAAAGCTCGAGAGTGATCAGATTTCGATTTTTGAAATCTATTATTTGTCATATTTGTCGATAATATTTAGTGGCCAAGTAAACAGTCGACCAGAACACTGTCTCGGACCAAATTGCGGATGAAGATGGATAACTCTAAAATCAAGTGGCTTTTTTTGTGCTAGATATTTGACAAACCGGCAAAATTTCGATGAACAAAATGTTGATGAATAACAGGTTTGGGGGGGGGGGGGGGCAATTAAAAACTATGGTTGACTGTGGTTACTATTATTTTTTGGCAATTAATCGATTCTGATAACTGAAGAGGCATTTAAGAAAATGTTGTTGTTGGAATCTGATTATACGGGGACCATCGAATCGGATTGAGTATCTTTAATACACGTGTCGTGTCTCATTGCCAACATTACTAACCACCATCACCGTGTAATGTTGCACGGAATTCGTGTGGAAATAGAACATATGCCTCGCTGGCTGACTACTGGATAATACTTTCCTGACTCGGGCACAGAGAAATATAGTCTATTATGCTTGACGGGCGAAGTTAGAAGTTTTATCAAATCGAAACCACTCTAATATTCGCAGAACATCTCACGTTGATAGTTTGAAAGTTACTATATATGCTTGCGTTTGGTTGAGTGGGATATGTCCTTCGGGGAGCGGCGTGCGTCATATATAATATGGTATTTCAAACTTCTCATAAGAATTTACAAACATACGTATTTCAAGTTTTAACACTATGGGGATTCATTTGTTAACATTGGTGATTGTACCCTCTAAATATAACACACTCTCAGAACAAATGTGTATACATTCTACACAAAATGTGTTATATTTAATCTTAAACAAAATTGTGTGGAAATGACACATGACATAAATGTGTCAGTGGAATTTGAACATTGAATACGAGTGAATATGTGAGTGTATTAACTAGCTATTAGATGATATGTGTTCTATTGGAACCACACTACTCGCAAAGGCTAAACTACAGAACAAACAAATGGCAAACGTGTTATACACTGTGTTTGTGTAAAAGCTTAACAGCACATATACTTGTGTAGCAAAACGTTTTTAATATGGTAGTTTTTAAGAGGTTTGTGTCTCAACATATCTTATCTACTAACTATATATAATATACTCACATATTCACTCATATTCAATGTTGAGAAGATTCCACGACACATATATGTCATGTGTCATTTATACACAATTTTGTAATGTAACACATGTGTAGAATTTATACAAATTCGTTCTAAGAGTGTAAGGTGTGATAAATAGTATGGACATATAAGACGATATAAATATAGAT
This sequence comes from Siphonodentalium dalli, assembly GCA_032622095.1. NCBI lineage: Eukaryota > Metazoa > Mollusca > Scaphopoda > Gadilida > Siphonodentaliidae > Siphonodentalium > Siphonodentalium dalli. The sequence continues at coordinate 105,980,494 of CP136062.1, forward strand.
GTATAACCTTTAATAGATGTTCGCATTGTAAGCAATGTTTGGCGAAAATAAGAACGTAAACGGGGGATACACATGATACGTACAATGCACGTAGGTGACCTACAACGGTCACATTCATGCACGTACAACGTAGATATGCGATACAGCCAACAACAGAAAAAAAGATGCATGTTGAAATGGGAAATGTGAGATCCAACAATAAAACTTGTTTATATATAGATGTCTTATTTCATAAGTATTCGGCAATCGCATCTTCTCGGAATAACGTACTTTGCAGAAATAGTATCATTTGCGTACGGAATTCACCGAGGTTGACCGACAGAAGTATTCGGTAGAAAATCGTTTCTCGTCGCTATCTTAGCAAAACAAATCATTTCGGACTGGTGGCAGGCCTTAAAACATGGTGCTGGTCATTTACGTATGTGGTCTCCAGAGGGTGAATTTAGTGACGCTACCCCGCACAGCGGGCTTCACCCTCTGGGGACCATATTATGGAAAATGAAAATTCTCGTAGTTTCTTTAGAAAGATTTTTTTTTTAGTTTAGTTTCTCTATATCCCCAAATTGTCATACGACACAATGCTTAATCGAGGAGTGCACATCACCATCTTCCCCGTCCGGGTACTTAAATATATGACCATGTCTCCTATAGCAGATGAGGCCATGCATAATGGATCATAATGGGGTTCCCAGGGGATAAATTTGGTGACGCTATATCCCGCTGTGCGGTGTATTGCGTCATTAAATTGACCCTCTGTGGACCTCATTCTGCAATGACCAGCACCATATTTTGAGGCCTGATCGGAGTTAACCTATAATCCACGTCTTATCACAAACATCGGCAAATATTTATATTTTGAGCAGTCACTCTATTTTATTGTATCAGGTAAAACGACAATCTGCGAAGGAGAACCCATATGTCAGATCTGATTGTCAGTTTGAAAAGCCGAAGAAAATCTTATCGTATATACGTATATGTCTAAATATCTCTCGGTTTTATTTCATTTCTGCGACGACGCGGCATTCCCAACATGATGTATATAATAAACCGTTTCCAAATATGGAGTGCATTCCTGGCGCAGTAAATGTTTGTGAGAATCGTAGTATTTACAAATAGTTATAAATATCGTTGACTGATTAAAACTCGAAGATGATGTCTCCTATATTGCGATGAATTATGGATATATCGCCTGTATTCAACATTAGTTGTGTTTGACAATTCGTGGGAAATTGTCAACCTGCCATTGGCCTGTGATCCGTGAAGTGTTCTGTTTCGTCATTAACCAATGAAATCGCACGTATTCTGCGCCACTCTCCAATGAAATGGAGGGAATTCCATGCATGCATACAGAAACTAATTTAAAATCACAAACGTAGAGACGTACATGTATACGACAGGATTTTCGTCGGCTTTTTAAAGAGACTGTCTGATCACCGGGGAAGGGCGTTTTCTGGAATACAAGCCACGGGCGTATATTGGTATTGCATATCAGGCTGCAGACGGTCTAGAACTATAGTTAACGAGGCAAAACTGTTTGACGAATTATTCTCCCATGCATGCTCAACATGTGGTGTTGCATCTTTTTGGCGGACTCATTGGCAACAGGCAAGCATATCGGTATGGATGACACCCATAACATATGCCAGTTAATTCATCCATGTATCCACTGCCATTTTACTGCATTTCAGTGTAAAACCAAACAGGCACAATAGTGACAGGAACATGATTATTGGCTACACACATTATTAAAATAACCAGTTATATTAGTATCACCACCAGCAAGTATCTAAACGTGGGGGAAACGACTAGCGAGTGCGATCACTCGGTTTAAAAATAGGTTTAATTAACCAATTCGTTGTTTGTTTCTGCCGGTATGTTTATTATATATAGTCTTAGCGCAGCTACATGTACACCGCGGAATTATTTCAGACAACGGTTGTGATGTAACGTCAAACAATGCCATGTCTATATTCACACCGCATTGCCGCTGTTATATAATCCTTGCGGAAGAGAAAAGTAGCATTTTTCAGTCAGTGAGCGACGGAACATTCGCGCTTCTTGAAGCAAAAAATTACAACATAAATCATAAGATAATCAGATTCTATATATTAGTCCATCAAAAGACGAGGCGTTCTGGTGAGTTAGTATCGCTGTCTGTGTAACGTGAAGATTGTGAGATATGTGATGGCCTGGTTCCCCCTGTCACAGTGCCGTATACTAATGCCGCAAGTGTTGCATGGGGATTTGTGGCAGTATCCAGGAAAGAATTCTCGATCTACAATGAAGTATCAACATCAATGCGGCCAATTGACAACATGAACTCCCGTGAAATGTTCGTTGTCTGTTCGTCTGCGATAGTTAATGAAGTGTTTGCCCTTCTCTTCATGTGTCCTGAAAAAAAACACACTTCGTTGTTGATCCTTCAAAAACAGAACAAGTTGCACATATCTAAGTACATGCGATAGTCGGTCTTTCTTGGCCAAAGCCATCAAGTTCTGTTAATGGGACACGGGGAAACATCTTCTATTCAATGACTGAGATGTATGAGCATGTGTCATCACTACTTGGTCCAACTGCATCGAAGTTAACTGTGGTATATCATTGTTCCGTTTCTTTTATAATTTTGTAAATTCACACATTCTAATTTTCTTTGTATTGTGAAACGCAAAACGGGATCCTATATACTTCTAACATCTGGTTGAAATAATAAAAATGTACTTCTGAAAGTTGGTCTCAATAATTCACCACGCTGACCAACATTCTACTTGCAGCATTAATCACAACATTTGTCTTTAGTAATTTCTCAACAGCACTTAATATTATAAATTCGTTTGTTGTTAAAATAAAAAAAAAAAAAAATAAAAAAAACGGAACAATTAATTATATACTACACACTACAGTCTGGAAAATACTGGGACTGTGGCTACTGAATATGTCTAATCTAGCTATATGTATATCTTGGATGGCACTCAAAGTGAAAAAAAAAACACACGTAGGATAAACTTTAGAATACGCGTATTCCACTGAAATATTCCGATAATTTTCGAAATCCAGAATTCAGTCACCAGATGAGATCCGTTGCCTTCATGATCACGTGTTCACATTGAGACTGTTTCCCCGGATGGAACACTACATCTAGGGAAGTGATTGTAACAAGCCATGGCATAACATTGAGTGATGTCCTATAGTCATATAGGTAGGCGCGTTTCTGGATCGTTGGAAATATAGTGCTCTTCGTGGAAGGCGGTCTGACAGTCTGAATTCTGTTGGCGGTATAGGTTCAATGGTACCTGGAAGTACGAATAGAAGAGTGTGTTAAAACAATATTTATACACACGCATGCGTATCACCTCTGGTGAAAGTCCCGTAATCTGATTGGTCGGATTTCCATGCAGGCTAGTTTTGAGACTATGCAGATGACATTCACAGATCACCACCACGTTTACGGATCGGAAACAATGAACTGCGAGGAAGAAGTCTTTACGGGAGAAAACGTCTACACTGGCGATTGCGATGAACGACGACGCTAATGATTATGGTGATGTTGATAATGACGATGATGCGAATGGACCGGATATGTTTTAAGAGGGCGGTCAAGTGACAAATTTTAAATGGAGCTTTCCATGCAAAAAGTTATATACGAAGAAGTTGTCTGGCCACTATAAAGCTGGAAACCGATATCATATATCATTGAACACAGCATATGAGATATATTACAAAATGCTATCAACTGCATGGTCTCTCTGCCTCAAAATTATTATTTTATACACGCGCAATATACGCACACGATTAGATAGCGAAATATACTTAATCGGGGTTTGGATTAAATAGCGATTGGTGTTCAACACTATATAAATAACTTACTTTGACGAAATTACGGAGATTTGTATGAAAGAATTTACCACAATTGATCAAGTTTGGTAAAAGCAATTCTTCAAACATTTCCAGTATTTCGTCAATAATCATAGCCTCAGTCCTAACCTCGCGTGGCACGTGTTACTGCGTTGAATATCAAACGCTATCTAATCGTGAACTTCGATTAAGTATCTTTGGCTATCCATCGTCTGCGTATTGGCTGTTAATTATACATCTGAGTTCGGGAAAAGACAAACTATCTTCAGCTTTTGTTCTAACGATTTGCATGGAAGTCCCCAATTAAAATGTGTCACTTGCCCTTCCCTTAATTTGTTCCAGTGCAAGAAATAAGAAACACATATATATATATACATGTATTCACATCGAAATCCGATGTACTCATAAATGTACGATATAATGAGTACGTGGCGCGCGCGAAAGTCGTTTTGCTGCCTCATGAGATCTACTCATTAACAGTTCGTGTGGGTGCTCTTTTAGTACCCAATTAATCGGCATGAACAGCAACATAAATCTTAGAGTCATAGAGATTATTGCATATCCAACCCAATTAGTTTCCATGTTCGTTTCTATCCCTTGAGCGTTCGGGTTCACATAGGGAAATTAACGATGATGGAGGAAACATGCGCATAGTCAAGACATGCAATGCTGATTTTTTTTCAGTAGGCTCAGTCGATGATATATTAAGAGTCAGGTTAAGCCTCATGTCCGTGTAACTTGTAACAAGTGTTACCACTGCAAACGGGAGTCATGACCATTCCACCTACACGTACACGGTCACTCCGTTTAGAAGTTTTGTGCCCAACGTGTAGCATACGAAACTTGAAGCAAAGAGGGATAATCCAATCTGCTAATAACCGAATGAGCTACCAACGATAAGCAGGTATATGACAATGGGATTGGTTGAGCGGCAGAGGACGGACAGACTGACTGATTACATAATACGACCCTTTTTTCGAAAGGGCGTGTAAAAACTACCCTTGACACGTGATCGCACTTCGTCCAATCAAAATACAGTACGACTATATCTGCGAACCCTTCGAAAATAATACTGTTCATCTTGAGACTTGAAAATTATGCGTGCCAGGTGCACACAGCCCAATTAAAATGCTTTTGGTTCTGCACTCTAACTAATGACGAGGTGATGAGAATTATTTGTTCATAGCGTTCGCGCGAATCACCCAGACATCTTCATAATGCGGATCACTTATCTTCGCATATTAGAAAAAGAATGTCGCTATCAAGCAGTGATCACATTTGATGCAAAACCGATGACGCATAAAGCCCATTATGCTTGCCTTAAAAAATCAAGATTCAAACGAGAATTAGGCGATCACTAATTTGATAGTGTGTTTTGAACTCATTTGGGTTAACATGAAATGCCCTCTGAACTATACAGTATATATGCGCGGAGATACTGCTGATAAAAGGATAGCCTGATTTAGTTCAATAAATCTTACTGCGAACTAATGTATACCTTCTGCGACATGGCTGTTGTGGTCTCTTCGTAATTGAGGTGTCCATAAATTAATTCTCAATTGCACCCTCTGTACCAGTCTCAAGGCTAGGCAATTCCATGTTCACCCTGTGTTTGAGTTTCCAACTGGTACCCCAAGGTCCAACTGTTCTGAATGTCTAAATAGACACACCCCATACGGCTGGAAAATTTTCCAACTGATATGACCATTTCACTCAAAACATTTGACAGAAAATAATTGGGGTACTATATTTTATATTGCCAGCCCCAGACCGTATACTCTCGTATACGGTCGTGAAGCGTCTCAGCCATCGCTGTAAATATATGTATTTTGTAACTTCTTTTAAGGATTTTGATTCCATAAAACTCTAGTTTTTTCATGTGATATACAAAATCTTCAACTCGTTATTTTGGGATATAAGATTTTATGAAACTCGATTAATAAATTTGATTCACAATTCGTTGTGAAACAAATTTATCAAGCTCGTTTCATAAACTCTTATATCCAAACATAACTCGTTGGAGGTCCTCTAACTAACGTGATCTGGTGATTAAAAAATTGTCGGCCTTTAATATACACAATGTACGTGTGAACAATACAGTCTAGCTATGTATTTTTTAATTATGCGCTGATATTAATTTTAATCAGAACGCTTATCAAAGAAGCACTGGACCACGCAGCATATTTCGCTGCTTATATGTTGGGTTATCATCATTCTTTATTTTAACAATACATTTCTGCTCGTTTGAAAACCTTGTAAAATTACAATGATCTCTACCGACAATTTGGAAAGTTCATTTATGAGATCGGAATAGTGTGGGCATTCCAGATGAAATGATACTCATTTTGTCTTCATAGAATCATTCCTGCATTTAAGAGACAATCTCCTCCATTCCTTAAAGGGGTACTGTACGCCATTTTCATTAAATATCCGGTCATAACAACGATCTAATATCGATAATATATAGAAACATAAGTAATTTGAGTCGAAGATGTATTCTGTAAACGCTCAGGTTAATAGGCTATCTTAAAATTTAATAATTTAAAAGTTAATAATTTGATATAAATTGAATTTATGACTGGAGCCATAAAATGGCGTCGACTAAATTACGAATTTCCGTGTACACGAAGTAATCAAATAAAGTAATTGAGGGATACTGGATTGTTAAACTGATCGCACACACGATCGCTTAAAATATTATGATGATACGGGGAGAACACTCAAGCCACTCACTAGTGACGATACAATAACTTAAATGAGAATATGGGACTAGTATGCATATAATATAACTTTAATTTGATTCATTTGGCTGAAAACTGTACAAAAATTACTCGACAACGACAATTTGTATTTTTGCATTCCGGTAAATTTGCCATCCGTAACACTACTTCGTACTCAACAGACTTTCAAATAATGAATTTTTTTTTATCTGATTCTCCGACTCGGAGACTATAGAAACCAACAACAACATTTGGCGTACAGTACCCCTTTAAGGTTTCATTATATGTCGACGATGTCTACCTTTCTCAATATAGCGAGTTTGTGATCACTGATACAGAGTTTTGTAAAACCACTCCTATCTTGTAAAGAAAGAGTGTTTGTTAAGCAAGCATCTAAAACAATAATAGTTAAAAAGAATTGTGTCAAACCAGTGGTTTGGGATCCAATAGTTCCCCTTCATTGGGCCGACGTTATGCCAAGCATGTAGTTCCTTGTCCCAACATTGAGACAATAGTTTTTGTATTTCCGCCAACATTGGTCCAATATATACTGCGTCAACATTGAGCGAATGAGCACAGTTATATGTTGGCACAGCATTGTCTGCCACCGTTGGTCCAATGGTTTGGAGACTGAGGTCGATGTTGGTAGTATTTTGGGACCTGTTTTATTCCTATTATTCATAAATTACCTCCAAACTGAAATATCCTGTCTGTAATATATTTTCCGATGATACCAAGATATTCGGCAATCCCAGCAGCGTCAACCTACAATCTGATATAGATTCCGTTTGCCGATGGTCATCGCAGAGGCAAATGCAATTCAATTCCAAAAAAATAATGTAATTCATTTCGGCTTCAATAACCCAAATTTAAAGGTACTCAACCCGATAAAACTCCTCTCAATTACTATTTCAATGGCTTCGGGGGTCAAAAATATTTGATTCGAGTCGAGGAAGTCACCCATCAAAGCTCAGATTTGTTAGATATCGATTTTAGAAATCTATTATTTTTCATTATCGGGAATTCTTCCTGGCCCAGTACGTAGTCAATTATTACCACTTGATTATAGAGTTATCCATCCTTGTCTGTTTGAATAAAATTTTGGCGTAAAATCTCGAGCATGTTACCAAATTGACGGCAGTTATAAGTACTCATCTCGAGAACATAAGAATTTTCAAAAATCAATATCTAATAACTCTGAGCTTTGTTTGATGGGTTCCTCGACTCGAATCAAATATTTTTTACCCCCAAAGCCAAAGAAATAGTAATATAGGACCCTCTGATCGGATTGTTGTTGTTGGAATCTGTTGAGATGTGGACCCTCTTTACGGGTTGAGTACCTTTAATGTCCAACATGACTGATGATCCAGACCGACCCATGATTGCACCATCGGAAAACGAAAAAGATCTTGGGATATACATCGATAAAAAAAACTGTCCTTCGATACTAATATCAACCACACGCTGTATCGAAAGCCAATCGAATATTCGGCACAATAAGGAGATCGTTCACGTTCTTAGAGAAAGATACAATAGTGCCTCTTATTCGATCACCCATTAGACCTACACTGGAGTACGACAACCAACCTGATCAAACACGCAAAGGCAATTGAGAACGTCCAAATGAGAGCCATGGCGGATACCAAACCCTCGCAGCCTATCTTACAGAGAAAGATTAGTGGAGAAAAAAGATTGATATCTATGAAGTATCGCCGGCTAAGATGGGACCTGATCGAAACGTACAATGTATCGCATGGAGCATACAACATAGACATGAATACACTGTTCAGACCAACACACAATGAGCGCACGAGAGGACACACATACACATTTCAGACAAGAAAACCATAGTCAGAAATGGTAACGCCACCAAGATCGTATTATTAGTCATAAATATAAATCATAATATAAAATATATTGGTTACATGAATGGACCGCCTCAGAATTCCGTTAAGACAAGTAATTCTTCAAATTATTACAATGAACTACGGCTTATAAATTACTGCAGGTTTCTCATTCGCCACACCAGAATGCTTCTAAATGCGGATCAAAGCTAAGAGTGCATGGCACATGCAGCCATTGTTCATAGAGATGTTACAGATAGCGAGAATGATGCATGCTGGGAACGAAAGTATCCACAGCAAAGCCATGTGCTTACGGAGGCATGCGTTTATTATAGGGGATTTATGGTGGGCCTATAAAACTAATTATAACTTTGTTATCTGTCATAGTTTATGCGTGAAATTTTAAACATATATACCATGGACATATACCCCTTCCAGAATGTTGAAAAACATTTTCAGTTGCTCATCGTATTTTTATAGACGAAATAGTCCGAAATTTCAGAAAATTGCGCTAACTGCTCAATGTTTTAATGTGTTACAAAACGTCTGATAAAAATAGTTCTATCGGGAATATTCACACCATTTTTTTTTCAGAGAACAAAGAGTAAACATAGTCCTATCGGGATATCGTAAAGGAGATTAATTAAAACCCTCAGACTGCCGAAACTGACGACATTAAATTCGCTTTTTCGTGTCCCACGGAAATGAAACGTGTCTGTCCATTGATCACGTTATTTATTTGACATAGTATTTTTTTTCTGTTGTATTTGAACACTTGTTGCACGTGCAGGCTGCACGATCATAATAACTTCAACCCATAAGCGCCGACTGATACCCGCGCAACAGTTTGTCTCAAATAAATTGTTATCAAAACGCAGGTTTATGGCCGCGGACATAAGCCGATTAAGTGTAATGTAATTTATCCATGAACTTGACTGAAAAATTGTGATTCTATCACCAAATGGGACCTCTAAACAGGCAAGTTTGATTTTCGGGGGACACAAACAAGCGAATTTATTGTCGGCAGTTTCGGCAGTCTGAGGGTTAATTAATCCCGAATTAAACGGAACTACTTTACGATAGTCCGATAGGACTATGTTTACTCTATGCATGTTCTCTGAAAAAATTGTGTGAATATTCCAGATAGAACTCTTTTTATCAGACGCTGTGTAACACCTTAAAACATTGAGCAGTTATAGCGCAAACCGAAATGTGTTGTCTTGCAAGATATCCCACCGCTTTAGCTAAATTTACCTTCCTACATTATCCATAAAGAGGATCATATATTATATACCCACGGTTTTAATTATATAATATAAAATATATTGGTTTCGCGAATGACCAACTCAGAATTCCGTTAAAATAACAATAACAACCAGCACCTATAACGAACCGTTTTACTGGACTTGGCCTACTGGTCGCGTAGTTCCGACTTTTAAATAAACGGAATTTCCAACTCTATAAATAAATAAAAGCCCCACAATGCATTCGCCCTGTACAATCACCCAGTGAATTATCGATCGACCATGCGATATCAAAAAAACCAAAAGCTAGAAACACCACACTACGGTGGCGTAATAAACAAATGCTCACAGGATGTGAGGCTCCACTACTTTACCCAGAGAGTGCCCAACATATGGAACAGACTACCGCAGTTTGTCGCGGATGTGATGTCAGAGCATGTCAGTGATTTAAAAAATCTACAAGACGCACAGCTGTGGCATCTGCGCTATGAATATGATTAGCAATCGAACTTACGTGTATTTCAAAGCCGGACAAAAGTCAGAACGACTTAGGCCCGATAAATATATGATATGACATTAAAGATATATATTATAGTGGTGACAATAATTGCCTATAAACGATAACGATGAAATGACGACAATGATGCATGGCGAAAAAATTATGACGATGGAGTCATTTGGGTTGCCATCGATTGGTTGACATGGTTTTAAGCAACATATAACACCACTAGAAGGTGACCCGACTTCGTCCGGGCTTTGACATTGAATTGACCATTTTGAAGGTCAAGGTCAGGTGGGTCACGATTTGACCCGTCCAAAACACTCCCTGGAAACAATTACCACTAAGTATCAAATTTCGTCAAAATCCGTCTGGCAGTTTACCAACACCAACACCCCAAAAAAGGTGGAAATTGGCCCAGCGGATACCGGGAAATCGGCCCAGCGGATACCGAGATACCCCATGTATCAAATTTCGTCCGTAAAAATCCGCCAGTTTTACCCGATTTGATTTCCACGCGCCTCATAAACACACGCTCGTTAATTAGCATTGTGTAGTAAATTTTAACTAATTATTTTCTCGCCGTCAAAGTTGAACAATGTCGATGTTGTTGGCATTGACGGTTTGGGGCCACCGGTAGATTCCAACAGCGAAATAGCATTTCAGCTAAATGGATTCTTGGATGAGATTCCAGACCCGCGGGGTAAATGTAAACAACTTGAGCCTATGCGTGGTGTAAATATACGAAAAATAAATCTATCGACAATAGACCTAAGAATATCAGCTGTAACAAAATTTATATATCAGAAATTGTAAATGATTTATTTTGGGATAGATACACGATTCTTAACCCTTTGAACCCGTAACACCGATATTTAGGTGCAAACGAACCGTGACTATATCCCGTAACACCGATATTTCGGTGCAGCGACGACATGATTCGGTAGCAAATTTATATATAGTACAAGAAAACCATAGTCAGAAATGGTAACGCCACCAAGATTATAGTATTACATATAAATAGAAATTATAAAAAATACATAAAATATTTTGATAACAATTGCGTTTAAACAAGTAATCCTTCAAATTATTACTAACAAATGAAGTAAATGACTGTGGGGTCACTCAACAGATTATAAAGACTTGGACTTAGTATACTGTAAATACTGGGAATGTATATTTTTAAATTTTAGTCTAAAATTTAAATGAAATAATTAAAAGATAAAATTTAGCAAGTAGTAAAAGTTAATTTTCTCATTTAATTTTTTTTTTTTGGTTAAATAAAGGAATAATTTAAATGTAAAATTTGGTTTAAAAAAATGATTGACCGTGGCTCTTCCAATAATTGCGCGACTGACCTGGTCAATTGTTCTTAAGAAGTTGTTTTGAGAATTACTATGGAGGGAAATAGTTATGGCTGTGGCTTCGCAAGTAATTGACTTGGTGACGTGATGTTAACAAATCTGAACTCCAGTAAACCAAGGACGCTCCATACCAAATATAAGGTAAATAAATAATTCTTTAGAAGTTGTTTTAATATTTACTATGGAGGGAAAGAATTGTGGTGCTGGCTTCGCAACTATTTGACCCCATTGTAACAAATATAAATATTAGTCACTCAGGCAATAGATGTATCTATTCTGTATATTAAGTTATTGGGTCTTACGTGTCTTGAGATGTCTAAATATGTTTTGATGGACAGATCGCGCAAGCGCAAGGGACCCCCGACAATCTTATCTGTTGTGATTCCAATTGTTGACAATATGCACATATACTTAAGAAACAGTCGCGCGCAAAGCGCGCTCCCGTAGGTCGGTGTTTGGATCCCATTTAATGAAAATATCATTGAAATAATCGGTTTCCCCCCAATAAACATCCATATATTCAATATACATGTTTTTGGAGCAGAATTAGGTAGACCATATTGAACGCCATAATTCTGCTGTGGTTAAGTGGTCAATTACTTTGGACATTACTGTATGTAGATGGAGTTATCATTAGACCTCACATCCTTATATGGGATACAGTAATGCCCAAAGTAATTGACCACTTAACCACAGCAGAATTATGGGTAATTTTTCAGGATTTAAAATCCGGAAAAATTACCCACAATTCTGCTGTGGTTAAATGGTCAATTACTTTGGACATTACTGTATGTGGATGGAGTTATCATTAGACCTCACATCCTTATATGGGCTACAGTAATGCCTAAAGTAATTGACAAATTAACCACAGCAGAATTATGGGTAATTTTTCAGGATTTAAAATCTTGAAAAATTACCCATAATTCTGCTGTGGTTAAGTGGTCAATTACTTTGGACATTACTGTATGTAGATGGAGTTAAGCCTCACATCAGTTTGTTGGGGATTTGGACCTTGACTTGGGACCTTTGGTTTTTAACGCAACAAATGCGAGTACACCTTATACACAAATTTCTGATGTAGCCAGAGTTTTTATTGGATAATATGAGTTTGAAGCCTGCTTACATTTCAATATGTTTTCAGTTTTGTATTGTCTGCAGCAGCTAGAACTCGGCGCGTTGAAGCAAAAGTTATAAAAGAAAAATGTGTACGTAACGAGACTATAATACAAATGAAAAAATAAATTGAGGGGGGGGGGGTGGGCATTACAGGGAACTAAGGGTTGAACCGATATACATATGTAGAGCGATAACGACCAATGTTGACATATTATGCATCTCAACTGTTGCAACAAGGTTATAAAATAGGGGGGGGGGGTGTCAGAATATTAGTCATCTCTATATAGTGCCAGAATAGTCATTTATGGACTTCTATAGTGGTACAATACAAATTAGAATCAAATGATAAAAAATATGTATGTAACACAACTATACCGATGAAAATAAAAATAATAATTTAAGCCGGGATAAGATGTTGGGTTGGTTATATGGACTCGGAGAAAAAGGGGTTCGTACCGATGAACTGACATAAATTAGTGGAGCGATGTTGCCATGTAATGCATCGCGAATGTACTAAAGCAGCAATGATATAAAATTAGGGGGGGTGTCAGAAATTATCTGTATCTCTATAGATGACACCAGAATTATATAGAAAGGAATAGCAATTGATATACGTATACGGTATACTATAGTAATACCATAGACATATAAGTACAAGTATCACGCAATAAAATATTTCGTAACGTGACTATATCGATGAAAAAAATTAATTGGACTGGGATTAGAGATTGGGTTGGTTATATGTGGATAATTGGACATGGAATTCATACCGATGAAATGATACAAATTAGTGGAGCGATAAAGACCAATGTTGACACTTAGTCAGGCTACGCGGGGGAAATAGGGGTTGATACGATAGACCGAAATAAATTTGTCGAGTGATAATGACCAATTTTGACGTATAAAGTAACGCGACTGTACTGTTGCACAATTATCATGTAGAACCAGTCAAATATGGACTCTGGTGCCAATATGGAACATCTCAGAAAACATTTGAAGGGCCCTAAAATTTATTTAACATGGGATCTGCCATACAAATCGATTTATGTTGATAAATCTCTTATTTTTCAAAATTTTAAGCTCAGACTTGGTGTGTCTGAGTGGGATACGTATATATTCCTAAAATGATAGGATACAGCACATAATTATGTTTTAGGTGGAAGAAATGAATTTTTTTCGATGATAAAATTTAACATGGGATCTGCCATACAAATCGATTTATGTTGATAAATCTCTTATTTTTCAAAATTTTAAGCTGAGACTTGGTGTGTCTGAGTGGGATACGTATATATTCCTAAAATGATAGGATACAGCACATAATTATGTTTTAGGTGAAAGAAATGAATTTTTTTCGATGGTTAAATTTACGGGTTTATCGAGTACGCTATTTTATAAACAAACTTTTGTCAAAAGCCGTTTTGGTCAAACTAAACCTTTTTCGACCGGGAAAGCAGATCCGAATAGTAGCTAAGATGTATTTAGATAGAATTATCAAAAGAATTTGACCGATCAGGGTGCATTTTAAAAGAATCGAGTGTAGAAATCTTGGTGACATCGCCGATAATTCCAGAAGATAAAAGATGGCGGTTATCACAATAGAACAGGCATAATATTACCCATAATTCACCTCACTACACCAGGGGGCTTACCCATAATTCACCTCACTATACCAGGAGGCTCCCAATGGGTTATATATTATTTTCAGGCTATCAGATTATTTATATTTTCGACTTTAAGTTTACAATTTGAGCCTGTCCTCACTCTATCGATACGATTTATCATAAACATATTATACACCAGTGGCGTTAACTTTACAACTTCGGCATCTACGTGATTATATCGGTACGATTCAGTAAGGTACAAACAATCTCCATAAAATACCCACAATTCAGTTCACTACATGCAGGGGCTCCCAATAGGTTATTCCCATTTATTATGGGCTCCCAATAGGTTATACAATATTTTCAGGCTATCAGATTATTTATATTTTCAACAACATATTATTACACCGGTGACTTTAAGTTTACAATTTGAGCCTGTCCTGACTCTATCGATAGGATTTATCATATTTTCATAAACGTATTATACACCGCTGCCGTTAACTTTACAATTTCGGCATCTACGTCATTATATCGGTACGATTCAGTAAGGTACAAACAATCTCCAAGAATACATTCGCCCTGTACTCCATGCGATATAAAAAAACCAAATGCTAGAAACACCACACTAGGTGGCGTAATAACGAGCGTCAGACCCACTGATTTATATTTAAATTTCCCCCACACATGTCAGCGGCGCCCATGGTGCGTATGAAATGGTTGACCGCTAGTATCGGGTAGAAATATATGCGCATGCGCATAGCATATAATCTACAAAAACATACGATGTTTTAAGCGAACTGTGCCGCTATATTTACGGTATATAATTTCGTGTTCCCCGTGTGTGTACAGAACAGACATAATTTAGACACACAATTTCAGTTTAAATTACCCTCGCGTATATTAACCAGTGTTCTGCTACATATGGGGAAGGGTCTATCGCATATGAAGTTGATTTATTCGCGCATGCGCAGACTAGCGCAATGACAAATAAATGGTTTATAACGTACTTATACATGACATACCCACTAATATATATATTTAAATTGGCCCATTGAAGTCAGCGCTGGCAAAGGTGTATATGTGGATTGGCTGCCCGCTAGAAACGGCTAGGAAAATATGCGCATATAATTCATTTTAAAAAATGCGTTTAAGTGAAATGTGGCGCTATATATGACATTTTGTTGCATTTTTCACATGTTAGTACAGTAGACACAATCTAGACAGCTTACTTGAACAATGGGGCCACGATATGTTACGGGAAATTACGTTGTTTCTGGTCTCTGTAATATCAGTCTCTGTTGTTCCACATGCAGCAAAAAGTCTATCGCATATCAAGTTGACTTACTCACGCATGGTCAGGTATATCTTAATTTCACATTAGGATATTGGTTGCATCGAAACGCAATTCGCTGATGTATAATTACAACGTTATAAGCTAGAATTCGTTTATCCTGCAAATTTCGGTTAGTTGCCTAGTAACCGTTTCTAAGGCGAGATCGGGTGGCAAAGTCTCCCGGTCTTACAATGATCAGTGGTCCGTGCATGCATATATCATGCCTGCACAGTTTCAGGTAGGTGTCCCCTTTCAACATAAGCAACACTGTCTAAATTAAGGCAAAACATACCACTGAATGGTTAGTGCAATTATGTCATTCGATCAGTTGTGGTATTTGCTTAGCAACCGTTGCTACCCTTAAATGGGATATTTGGTTCACTATTCTGGTCGGGTATATCTCAAATTTCACGTTAGGGTAGTACCTGCATCAAAAACGCAATCACTGAGGTTGAATTACGACGCTATAAGCTATATTTACATTTTCCAGTCAATTCCGGGTAGTTGCCTAGCAACCGTTACCAAGGAGTTGCCGCGAGGCAAAGTCTCGCGATCTTATAATGATCGCTGATCCATGGGGGACAACCCTGTAAAGTTTCAGACCGGTGTCGCAATTTGAACATAATCAACACCATGCTACTAGACACTGTCTAATTTAAGCGGACATACCACTGGGAGCCCCGGGTCAGGGTGTCGATCACTGTGGGGCGCCAGGGTTCAAAGGGTTAATAGCCTGCAAATTGACAATATATATTGTAAATGTTATAATTTTGGGGAAAATACACGATGCGTAATTCCCTGCAAATTGCTTACGTTCGTCAACGTATGAATATAGAGTTATCCTCCCTGCATCGCAGTGCTAAATTCCGGCGTGTTAGCACTGCGGATCCCGAGATATGAGTTTTGAAGGTCAAGGTGACGCCGCACGGACAAATGGACGGGCCCATGTTCGTTCCCGGGTCGAATTACGTGTCCGTACCAAGTTTGGTCGAAATCGGTCCAGCCGTGTTCGAGTCCATCGCGAACACACACACACACACAGATCTTCCAAAATATATAATAGATTGCCTAAATTAGGTTAGGTACCGGTTCAAAGAGGGAGCTCTGGCATGAACAGGAATATCCAAGAATCAAAACGTACAACACAATATACCATTCGATAATAGTAATCGATGATTCGATAATAATCGACTCATGTCTGTACACCGAGGCTTCTTTTGATAGCAATAATACATATTTTTTAAATGTTCGAGCTGATTTCTTGAAAAAATAACATGCAGTTGGAATTTCAGATAATTGGTTAAGATTGTTCATTTACATTACCTTTTCACTACTCTTTTTAATATGTGTGGTTTTAAAAAAAAGAGTCTAATATTTTGCTACATTTTTATTGTTTTAAGACACGAGTTACATGTTTAGTTGAAGGTTTTCCATAGTTAGAAAATGCAAAGTACCAGTCGGAAAATTCCGACCAACTGACCAAAGTTGAACCACCCACAGCAATGGAAATCACACACTGGCATACTAAGGGTGCGGTCATACACTCGCAAATTTGCCAGGTAATCGTTTGCAGGCATTTTGGTATAGAGAGTTACAATATGACAGGAACCGATGAAAAAATGCTTATAAAATGCATCTGTACCACTGCACATTGTATACGAAGTAAAAACTATTTAGTTCACATAGAAGCGACGCTATCGACATTTGCCTATAAATAACATGTATAAATAATCACTTGATGAAAGAATTTGTAGGAAATGTAACGTGGAGGTTGAGAATGAAGAACACTTCCTTATGCGATGCAACACATATGATAAGATGCGTAAACACTTCTTTTATGAGATAGGGATGATGAGTGATAAATTTATTGGATTGAATGAAGGCCAAAAATTCCAATACATAATGCAAAATAACGAGCTTCATACTTGCAACATAATCTGCAACATGGTCCGGACATTTTTCAAAGAAAGGTCAGATTCTGCTGATATAATAATGAAATAGTTACTGCAGTACATGTATTATGTTTGAATCATTGTTGACATTGTTATATATATTTGTTATTTTGACATCGGTCTCGTGTGGACGTTTTATGTCATTAAACTATCTATCTATGTAACTATCTCTTAAGAATCAATCATACAAATATGGTATGGCAATGTGTTAGTAGCACCGTTACATGTGGAACTACCGAAATCTTACTTCTCATGTCGTTAGCTTTGGTAAATATGAATTTTATATGAATGTTGGCGTTCCTATTCTGGCACCATATGGTTCTCTATTTGAAAATGCCTGCAAAAAAATGTTGTGCAAACTTGCCAGTGTATGAACGTACCCTTATTGCATTCACCCATCTACAATATCCGTCCCAGGCATGTTATTCTGCTTCTTTGTTGTATTTTGGGTATTCGGGTGTCTGAAGTATGTTTTTTTTCACATAGCACAATTCACTTCGGCATTGATATAAGCCAAGACTGGAGTATGTTCTAACAAATTTGCAAAGGTTGGGTTACATAATGGCACGCGATGTGAATTATGTAGGAAAACACATCATCCACGCTAATTATTCATTATCAAAGAAAAACAGCCAACCTGACACCATACCGTTACTTACTATACATACAGTCTCGATATTTTTCTTGGTAAACGTTTCTCCGACGGGGGTGTTTTAATGACATGTACGTCTGCTAACCACGTGCACAACACGAGTAACTATTCCCAGTACGATTGTTTTAACTGGCACCGAATGCCGTTCTATTTACATACGCAAGAATTTCGAGTATACGTGAAGCGAATTACATGGGTATGACAATCATTCTGCAGAGATACTTAGATAACCCTTATCATGTTCAGCTAATCGCGTATTGGTGCTTTCTATGCATGATCCACATATACAATGGAGCTTTGCGAGTAAAATTTAGCAAACATAAGATAAAATGATATATAGTTATATGCTAACCGAGGATCACAACTTGTAAACACCTGTAAATATTTTATCCATGCATGCAGTTAGACCACCACCCAGTAACGTCACTCATTAGTTGTTTCGTGCTTAATATTTAGCGCGCTCAAGCCTGTTGTACCATGATGGTGATGATGATGTTATCAACCGGCTCCTATATAATAGAGGACGATGAATACCAAGTCTAGCCCCTCACTCATGCAGGACGAGTAACGTGATGTGTGTTTTCTTGTGATTATAATACATACCAAGTTTTGAGTCAATCAAAAAACGAGCACTAAAATTACCATCCGGAAACCAAAAAAATATGGCGTATTCCAAGTCCAACTAGAACTTTAACTCAGACAAAATTTGTCGGATCGACCCATCGGACAGGAAAAAACTTGCGTTCACGAGGCGGTTGGTCCCAAATATAAAAATCCAAAATTTTCAACCTGATTTTTTTCCTGACAACCCCCCCCCCCTCCGTACGATAAAGGAATAATAATAAAGAGTTTATGTCTGATGCAGCCAAGCGCATTCGCGGTGAAATATTAGTTGAGATGAAATTTGTCTTGATTGAGGGTGCTAACAACATAGAGTTCTCCCACTGGGTAGGCCTACGCTCCGAACGTTTTCGCACAATTTGTTATAAAAATAGCCCATTTTACTGTCCCGGGATGTGATAAGAAATTCTAACTACAATTGATATTAATTGATAGAAGCTTTTCCGGACAGGTGTCCTCGATTAATGCGGAATCTATATATATAACTCGTTAGGAAGAGATACACTATCTTTAATGTTACAAGTTTGTCAATTAATCCTTTCACGAGGTTCACGACGGGATCTGCGCTGGTGCAGCATTATCATATATGTGCGATTCTCCCATCGGGAGACTCGCATATAAGAGAATGCACTGGCCTACAAGATCAAGGTAAATATTGTCAGACTATGTATATTCTCTTATGGCAGACTCGCATATTTAAGAGAATGCATTGGCACAGGGTTTACGCAAAAATATAAATCAGGAAGCTCCACCCATGGAAGGGTTAAACGTCACGACTAACAATGACAACCTTAACATAATTAACAATATCTGGCGCGTGTTCCGACACTTCTTTGATAAGCATTAGCATGTATTGTTCATTTTCACGTGTATTTATTTACTGTTGTTTTATCGTGAATTGTTTAGTATGCATATTGTCTTCATTCGTGTTCATGTCGCATTGTATCGGACTGAAATTCAAATAATTCATGCTAGAATTTTGCATTTTTTTTTTACTTTTCTTCTGCTGCAGCACTCAAACAGGATCCGTGTTGTATCATTATTGAATATGGTATGACGTCTAACTATGATAATATTCCCCACATTATACCCTTATACCTGACCTGAATACTTGACAAATTATATATATTTGGTGAAATCCAAATTGAAGAGTTCGGCACACATAATAAAACTTATACCAAAGCGTTGTGTCAACATTCAAATGAGTAGTCACGATAAAGACTAACATATCATGTCGCACTTGATTCAAAATCAACAAACGCCCTCCAAATACATGCATATCAGAACTTGGCGTTGAATCTTCAAAACCCGGTTCTGAACATGTTTTGATTGTACCCATGCATGATCCAAGATTACGGCAGCATAGACGCTCTTTATCACGAATGATATTTTGGTGTTTGATAAAAAGGATAATATCTGGCGAAACTAGGCAACCCCTTTCAAAACCAAAACCATAAATCGAGTGTTATATACAATAAAGAAGTCATTGGTATATACAGAGAAAGACATTGTAGTTTCACTGATAAGAGCACTAATCAGGCATATTATCGAGTATATGGCAATGTAGTGAGAAACATGAACTTAATTAAACACTCAAAGGCAATAGAAAGTATCCAGAGAAGAGCGACCAAGCTAATACCGAAAACACGGGACTTACTATATAGAGATATAGTCCAGGAGATATTGGTCGACCTCTGCACCCCCCCCCCCCCCCACCAGGACTCAACTTCACCCAACTAATTTTCTTCCTTAATGCATGCGGTCTTGTTTTCCGCTCGATTCGTTATTCTAATATACAACCCTTACAAATTAGCCAAAAATCCGACACCAGAATCCAATATGGCGGCCAAGATGGCCGCCGAAATGTGAAAATATGCTATTTTTCTGACATGTTACCACATTTCGTTTGTCTCTGTGGGAAAATGTTGGCATCTTTGCGTCATGTTATACATTTATCGTATAGAGGAGTCATTGGCGAACACATGGGGACCATAATATACATTCATTGCGGGATATTTTTGTCCGATATCACGTTTTCCCAAAAGCCGGTATAATAGGTCAAAGCCGAATCTACGTTAATAACGCGATGTAATGTTTCGAATCAATGAATGTTATTCTTATTATAACAACACCCATGCATATATATGTGCAGGAGATACTCGAGCTAGGATACCTCTTATACCTGAGTTGAGGAATATTTACCCAAATCCAAGATGGCGGCCAAAATGGCCACCAGAAATAAAAAATCGCCGATTTTAACATCAGTGAGCATTATTGTCATGAAAACTCCACACCTGTTTACTATTGTGAATTGGGAACACTTAGGCGAAGAACTTTCCTTGTACCATATCCAAATAAAAGTCCCACAAATCCAAAATGGCGCCCACAATGGCGGACATATTTTGAAAAATCACCGAAATTCCCTCATAGTCACACCATTGGGCATTATTGTTGAGACAACTCCATCCATGCTTACAGTTGAGTTGGAAATACTGAGGTGAAGTAATTACCTTACATCTCATGCAAGAAATTGTTTTCCAAATCGAAGATGGCGGCCAAAATGGCGACCGAAATTTGAAAACACGCCTACATTCCTTTACTTTCTTAGGATTGGCGTTATTGTTTCGCGATTTCTACCCACCATTACATGTTAATATGTATGAATTATTCATTAAGGTTTGGCAAGTGATACTCACAGTCAATGTGGCGGCCAAACTGGCGGCCAGAAATTGAAAAGGAGCCGGTATTATCACATACTAATTTCAACTTTTTGTCATAATATCGATTTGTATGGACGAAACGGTACATAATATAAGCCATCGATTAGTTCGAACGTAAGTCGTAGCCTTTTGGAAGGATTAAAACCCACAATCGCGATGTGGCATTTCAAAATCCATTCTCCACTAAGGGCTCACACTGGCCGTAACCGTATATAGGTGCGCCGAATAGTCATATTATGACTTTCAAGAATCAAAACAACAGTACCTGAGCCACATTCAGAATTATCTAGACCCGTTTCCGTCTCTTCGTCAGATTAATCTATCTCGCTCACAACAACAGTTTACTACACTTCTGTAGAAGGGTCCCACTAATCGGAATGTTTCAAACAATACATATGCCGGTGTCCAGCTCACGTGTTTGTTTCGAAAGCTTAGAATTCTTAGCGAGCTTCATTCGTGGTATAGCTTATGGTATAATTCAGATGCTACATATGGGGTATAGGCGTCATCTTGTGCGATACACTAGAAAGGTATTCGGTCGATGCGTATACTAGCTTTCAGAAGGACCTACCTATCTGCGTATTGTCAGCTTTGGTGACCTAATGAGGATAACAACATGTACACCTGGTGATCTTCCCAAACAGCCACTTCTCAATATATGGTTCGTCAATTCACATACGCATCTAATGCACTGGCGTACCCGGACAACTTCTGTATATGGCTTCGACTGTTGAAAGCCCGACATTTGACGGATGCATTTCTGCTAAGGCGTAGAAGACCATAATGCATAATATACCCAAACTCCTTGAACATGACCATAAGAACAAGCTTGTTGGCGTCCAGCAATCGTCTCACCGAACAGATCCAAGCAGATGATAACAATACACACGGTGCTAGTTTGTGGGTATGTGTCATGATAGTGGAAATGCATTTGGACCATGACTGCACCGCCCCTTATTTTGTTATGTTTTAGATTCAGACAGGATATCATATGTGGCTTTGCTTTCCTTGTATGCTAAGATTGTATGTTCCCATCCGTTTGGAAACCGTTCTTAAACAACTGGACCAGGCGTGTGCCATTGGCTACTGCTGTATAAGCCTCACCAAGACTGTGGTGTAGTCTTAAAGGCGATACCTTTGATAGTTGGTTGATATGTCATACTCACGCTGGGTGGTATGGTTCAAGAAAGCACAAATGCCATCAACAAAAGGGTGAAATGTTCAACGCGAAGAACATCCACAGGAATGCTACGTTGATGAGCTCTTGCATTCAGTTCAACAAACGTTGGTACACCAAGTGATTTCTTGGTAACATCACCATTGCGACCATTTTCCTGCATGAGACATTAACTACTATATTATAAAGTTATATATATATAAAGCTATATGACCATAAAGGTCGCGTTCCCCAACGTCCACAGCCATTGCCATCGAGACTGTAACTTGTTCTTTAAATACATAGTGAAATAAATGCACAACAGTTCCTGACATTGTCTTGAATAATACCGCCCACATACTGACACTAACCCTGAGAGAGGATAACAAAAAACGCATTCATTCATGCTATAAAGACATTATTCTTTAGTCAATCCGACTGTTTTGAGGGAGGCTAGCATGGTATTATCCAGACAAAAATGTACGTAGTTGAATCAGAAAGGCTTCGAAACTGATGTGGAAATACAATGTTACCACACCAAAAAAAAAAGAAGACACGCATGACATGCACCAGGTGTAAGGTGGTGTATACCGTGGCCCATTTCATTCCCACTATCATGGCGCATGTCCACAAACTAGCACCGCGAGCATTGTTCTTCTCTGCTGGGAGATATTCGACGAGACAACTGCGGGGCGTCACACAGTTTGCTTCGGATCATGGTCAAGACGTGTGGGTAGTCTGTACACTATGGTCTTCTCCTTAGCAGATAGACATCTGTCCAAGGGAATGAGACAGCTAACAACCTTCGAAACACTGTCGAAGTTGTCCCCATATGACAATGCGTTCGCTGAGTTTGTGAGTTGACGAACCATCCATTGAGAAGTGACTAGCTAACTGGTTCGCCAGGTGTACATGTCGTTATCCCCATGGGATATGAGACACATACATAGAGATGACATTCTGTAAGCTTGTATACTCATTGGTCATATGCCTTCCTAGTTCAAGATGACGCACAAATATCATATTTAGCAAATATTTAAAATCGTAAGCTAGACACCGGAAAATGAATTGTTTGAAACGTTATGACTAGAGGGACCCTACTCCCAGGAAGTGGTGAATACTTTGTCGGTGTGAGCGACCTAGATTTATCAGACAAAGAAATGGAAGCTGGTCCAGATAATTATGGACGTGACGTGGCAGATCAGAATCTGTTATCAGGTAATTGTTCTGATATAACTATTCGGCGCACCTACGCTTACGGCCATTATCGGCGCTAAGTGGAGAATGGATTTCGAAATTACACATCGCGATATTAATGGTGGTTTTTCATCTTTCCAGAAGGATATGAGCTATGTTATGCGTTTTGATACCTTTAAGTTGAACTAGTAGATGGTTTATATACAGTTTCGTCCATACATACCGATATTATGACAAAACGTTGACATTAATATGTGAAAATATCGATTTCTTTTCAATTTCTAGCCGCCAATTTAGCAGCGATCTTGGCTGTGAGTATCAATTGCCAAACACTAATGAATACTTCATGTCACTATTCCATATCAACATGTAATGGTGGATAGAAATCGCGAAACAATAACGCCCATCCTAAGAAAGTAAAGGAATGTAGACTTGTTTTCAAATTTCGGTCGCCATATTGGCCGCCATCTTCGATTTGGAAAACAATTTCTTGCATGAGATGTAAGGTAATTACTTCACCTCAGTATTTCCAACTCAACTGTAAGCATGGATGGAGTTGTCTCAACAATAATGCCCAATGATGTGAATATGAGGGAATTTCGGTGATTTTTCAAAATCTGTCCGCCATTGTGGGCGCCATTTTGGATTTGGGGGACTTTTATTTGGATATGTTACAATGAAAGTTCTTCGCCTAAGTGTTCCCAACTCACAATAGTAAGCAGGTGTGGAGTTTTCATGACAATAATGCTCACTGATGTTAAAATCGGCGATTTTCGGCGATTTTTTATTTCTGGTGGCCATTTTGGCCGCCATCTTGGATTTGGGTAAATATTCCTCAAATAGGGTATAAGAGGTATCCTAGCTCGAGTATTTCCTGCACATATATATGCATGGGTGTTGTTATAATAGCAATAACATTCATTGATTCGAAACATTACATCGCGTTATTAACGTAGATTCGGCTTTGACCTATTATACCGGCATTTGGGAAAACGTGATATCGGACAAAAATATCCCGCAATGAATATATAATATGGTCCCCATGTGGTCGCCAATGACTCCTCTATATGATAAATGTATAACATGACGCAAAGATGCCAACAATTTCCCACAGAGACAAACGAAAGGTGGTAACATGTCAGAAAAATAGCATCTTTTCACATTTCGGCGGCCATCTTGGCCGCCATATTGGATTCTGGTGTCGGATTTTTGACTAATTTGTAAGGGTTGTATATTAGCATAACGAATCGAGCGGAAAACAAGACCGCATGTGATATCATCTTTACTATAACGACAATCAAAGAGACCTGATGCATTTTTTTTTAAATGGCCGCCATGATGGACGCCATCTTGTCTGGAGTCTCTGCGGCCACTTTTTTTTTTTGTTGAAAAAAATTAGAGGAGACCTTAAGGAAGAAAATTAGTGGGATGAAGTTGAGTCCTGGTGGGGGGGGGGGGTGCAGAGGTCGACCAATATCTCCTGGACTAATAGGCTACTAAAACTACTACTTATATGTCTATGGATTATCGGATGTTCCGAGGCGATTTGATAGAGACATACAAGCTGGTGCGTGGAAAATACAAGGTAGAAATTAAGAAATTGTTCCGAACTTCCGAGTAACAAACAAGTGGACAAGGGGTCATTTCTATAAACTCTAAATTGATAAATGCTCCAAGGACGTGCGATTACATTTCTCCTCACAGCGAGTTCTATTGTAATGAACAACCTCTCCCAATTTGTTGTCGACGCTGATAGTTTATCTATATTCAAGGAACGATTTTAGGAAAAAAGTCAATGCGACTTACTTCCGAGAACTTTATGTTATGTTATGTTATATATATATATATATTTTTATGAATGGGGCCCCATCAGTTCGAGTTAAACGGACATGGCTTATTCGAGCTTCCAAATTTTGTCCACGTAAGTTGGAAGGAGGTATAATATAGGTTAACACATACACGACATATTGATATACCGGCTTCATATGCTCTGAAAAATACTTGCCATGGTGACAGCCATTTTTCAGCTGTTTTCAAATTTTCGCACAGGAATTAAATAAACGCTTGTTATTTCTACCACATCAATAATAGCTTAACGCTGAACGCTCTTTGTGGTTATCATTCTCCAGTAACAGACAACGCACATATAGTAGTCTCCTATAGTGTCAAATCGGGTGAGAAATATTTAATTATTTCGTACTGGGTTTTGAACATACAATGTATGCAATTAGCTAAATGCTTCCGGAATAAAGAACCAACGTGATACGTTCGAAATAAAATAAAAGGCCGTCCAGCCACAGTGTCCCCCGAAAAAGTGGCTTCTTTGGGAGCATCAGCTATTCTGAAAAAAATAACAAGGACCCTAAATCCGATACTAAATTTCAGAACAATCCAACCAGTGTCCCCTGAAATGGTACACGGCAAACTCTAGATATTTATTTGTTAATTTTACCTTCATTAATGCTGGCTGTGTTATTTGTTACCCAGAAATTGACAGGATTCTAAGTCGAAAAAGAGCCACAACTCTCGCAAAAATTCGAACTTGACCTGTATATAGGGCTGATAAACTCACATACCAAATTTGGTTCAGATACGATCACACAAACTGAAGTTATCATCCGGAAACCAGAAGATTACAAGATTCTAAGTAAAAAAAGGAGCCATAACTCTCGCAAAAATGGGCGGAGCAAACCTATATGCGAACTTGACCTGTATTGTCTGATAAACTCACCTATGAAATTTGCTTTTGATCTAATAACCGAAACTAAAGTTATCATCCGGAAACCATTTCCGGACGCACACACGGACGTCCGGACACTGGTTATTTTAATATTCCCCCCCCCCCCACCGAGAAAAAAAATTTCGGGGGACAATAATCTTCGAAATAAAGTATCCCACAACCATCGGCGAATGTTTTTTCATATCAAGACCTCTGCATGGTTTTAATGTTCCTCTTAGTTCCACGTCGAAAGATAAACTGTTTCGTGCCCATGAATTTCATTATCTGCATGACAAGGCGTAACACTGATTACAGGTTGTCCACATATCATTGAAATGATTTGTACGACCTTAGTTTACTTAACATATTGCGAGAAGCAAGGTGGTGTTGTGGGATAATTTATGTATGTTCTCAAGTGTATGGCACATAACTCGATAATTTTACTGCAATTTGAGACCGTTTTCAAACAAATAATGCCTCGCTTGGTCGTATGACCTATACGCGCTGGTTGCTATATGTTGTTAGCTCTTCATGATACGACAACATAACAGAGCAGTCGTCTCACTACTATGTGAAACGTTGAAAACAATATGAAAATTATAAAGAGCGTTTGTCGTTAGTTTCTTCCTAATACAGCAAAAATAAAGAGCACTATTCTGACTACCGGGCGAAGGTTGAATCGGGCGAGAAATTCTACGACTTTAATATAGTCTTAAGTCGATATGTGGCATATATGCATAATGAGTATTGGGGATTATATGTTATTTCATCCCTATTGAGAACTGGTTTTATCAGCGGCGGTTCAATTTGATCTACATATTTGGCAGAAACCGGATTATAATTTATAAACCAAAAAAAAAAAAGAACAAAAAAAGTATAAAGCTCATTTACGAGCCATAAACATCTGCTATTAATCTGGATATTAATCGATATATTGGATGTAATTTCTCTAAGTTGGGTATCGGTCCGCCAGAAAGACCATCCTTCTGGGTAGATTGAATCTGGCAACATATACTTAATTCATACGGCTGCGTGTGTAAAAAAAACAACCGGGATAGAACCATGTAGTTTGTGAGCTGGAAGTGATGGGTGATGGGTAATTGGGTATACAAACTTGGTCACGTGGATAATAATACTGTGGAATGTAGATCATACCATGGATCTCTACTCTGACTATAACGCCCGTAATGATCATATTCCACCAGTACAAAACATGCGAACTATTTGATGTTCTGACCCATTCTGACAGGAAACTTCATAACATTGAACAAACACGGCAGGGAATATATCTCTTTGTTTATATTTGTTCCTCGATAATCTACTTCAAGGTATGAGGTGGTCCCAGCTCGAAATTGCACGTTTTATTGAACCGATACCCCCCCCCCCCAAACGACAACATTGAGTTTAATTACCCTGGAGTAATTCCATGATTGTAAGTGGCGCAAAGCAAATTCGCACACAAAGTCTTAAAGTCCCTTAAATAATATAATCTCGAGCTGAAACCTTCGCCTACTGATGAATAAACTTTTAAGCAACAGGTATTAACAAAGAAATATATTCCCGGCGTTATTATTCGACTTTATAAGGTTTCGGGAATGTCAATACTTCAAAAAGTTCCCAGGTTTTGAACTGTAGAATATGATCTCTACGGGCATTAGCCAGAGTAGAGATTCATGGCCTGATCTAGTAGATCTGTAAATGACGGGTTAGTTGAAGGTAATACAAAAACAAGCATAATATAGTATCTGGCAAATATTGTGAATGCTAATTTTTCAAGACGCCTATAGAACATGATTCACTGTAGACGTCTACCATTGCATGCATTCTGCATCTACTCTGAAAATGCCAAGTGCACAAAACAGAGTACCCACACCCCGCAAATAGTTGAGGTTTATCAATTTTCTGAGATGTCTTACAGAGATACAGGATGGACATGTATATATATTTTACACTCCAAGGGCCACATGACTTCAGGCAGCATATATATCCTCACGCAAATTGGTTCATATTGGACATAATTATACACATATAGGTTCATGCATATAGGACGTATTTGATTCTGATAATAATAAGTTCAATATAAGTTCAAATTTGTTATTAGACCAAAAGTCGTATATATTTTGTTACTTTCGGTCAAATATTTGAATTGAAATTGCCATACATGGATTACATTAGGCCGCCTTAGGGTCCATTTACATTGGTGTAGATCTGGAGCTGTGTACATAAATATATGAAGTCTTGTGTCACGGATTACTGTGATCGTAACATGATTAGTGGTAGTGAGCGCGCGCTCATCATCACCTTGGCAATGATAATTCACTCCGAGTTCTCGTCAGTTTACGCCAGACAAAACAAAAAATGAATCCACTGTCAGCAGACCAAAGCCATTTGATATATGCCGCACATGGACGTGCATATAAGGTCTCGGGGGGGGGGGGGGGGGGGGGGGGTCCACATTGGAGTGCATCGGTGTTGACCGTGAATTATAATCTAACAGTTTACACTTGTTCATGCAGAAATGTACACAAATCTACACAATTGAAAAACTCACACTTATTTATCAAATGCAACTCAACTAAAAAGCAGATTACTGGAAAATAGTCTTGTTTGAAATTGACGTCCTCTCACGATATACAACATAAATCATGCGAATAAATGGGGGGGGGGGGGGCGTATTTTAGAATACACTTGTCCGTCCGTCCATGGACGCAATTTTATCCGCGCTTTTATTCTTACATTTTCTAGTCCATTTTTAAATTAAACTTTAGCACATATATTTAGTACCATGGAAATCTGTGCACCTGCGATTATGATGTCCATCCGACTTTTTTAGTGGAGTTATCCCCCTTTTTTACTTAGAATTTTTCGCAACATGCATACAATTAGCCGAGCTTGTATTGCTTACCCGTTTGCACTTCGGGTGTATCCTTAGTCACATTTGGGACATAACCACTTCTATTTTTGTCTTGTTTTTGTGAAGTGCATGTATCTGTATATTGGAAATAAACTATCCTCGCTCAAACTACAATCTACACACATAACTAACTTGGCATCAGTGACTCTTATATCAAGTAGAATAGAAACAATTTGAGCAATAATATCAACATCAATCTTCGGTATTGGCAGCACAATTTTTCATTTTGTTTATTAACGCCACCGGTGTATACTGTGCTTGAAAATATAAATACCACTGGTGTTATGTGGGATTAGGTCGATGTAAAAGCTGCGAATTGGTCGCTTTAAAAGTTGTAGTGTTACCCCGAATGCGGTATCCTCAATAAAATAGTCCGACACAGATTAGCACATGTGCTGATATTGATAATTACCACACCCTTTGGAAAGCATGCGATCGTGTGGTAATCAAGGATGGATTTCGACGAAATTTGATACTTAGGAGTACTTTTGTCCGGGGAGTGTTTTAGATGGGTCAAATCGTGACCCCGACCTGACCTTTACCTTTAAAACAGTCAATTCAAGGTCAAATTGGGTAAAACGGACGGATTTCGACGAAATTTTATACCTAGGGATACTTTTCTCCGGGGAGTGTTTTGGACGGCTCAAATCATGACCCCGACCTGACCTTGACTTTAAAAATAGTCAATTCAAGGTCAAATCGCGCCTTTCGCCGGAAAGCAGATGGGAACAACCCGGACGAAGTCGGGCCCACCAGCCAGTGTAATAAAAAGCGAGATAGCTTGAAGAATGTAAGGAATAACACGAGAAATGGGAAAACGTGGTATATGGAAGTATCCAAATTTCCCACATGGAATTTGAAAGCTAGTTTATATTATAATTATATTATAATTTATATTTATGGCTAATAATATGATCTTGGTGGCGTTACCATTTCTGACTATGGTTTTCTTGTACAGTTTGTGTAGTTGGTAACTTTTCTGATGGCAGCAGCAAGCTAATCTGATTGAAGGCAGACATCATTATTATATCGCTCGAACCAATAACGGTCAAATGATTTCTGCCATAGTATCGCCCCCAAGACTTACTTTTCACATATTTCGTAAACATGCTACAAATCTGGATCGGTGAGTTATCAAGTTATCCAACTGAGCTTTGTTTAGAGTTACTTTGATTGGGGCTAGCATACGAATAACATAGGGGCCCCAAACATCCAGATGGTAAGATGCATGGCGTATTAAAGGCATTGATTCAAGATTATTATTTTGAATGACCTCTGATTTGACCTCTAATGTATGTGGAATATGAGTGAATTATGAAATAATTTAAATTGAAAATGGCCATGATTAGACATATAATAGACACAATTATTAACAAACAAGGAATATATTTTGCACCACTATGACTGATTGAAATTACACTGTATGTACTAGTATTGTTTTCCTGGTCCCTAATTGGCCAGCCCTGCCGTTTGGACAAACATGACCCAATGTGTCATTCACTCAAAAGTTGAGCGCCATCGACCAAGTAACAAAGTCCGACTGACTCACAAACCGACTACTATACCAATACACAGTATGAGTAATACGAAACGTCCTCTGGCAGGGTTACATATACTATAATATCATTTACATTTGAACGTCCTATACATTGTAATTGGGACACATTAAAAGTTGTAGTGCGACCTCGAGGCCGAGCTGTAGTGCGACCCCGAGGCCGAGCCCGGTAAAAGGTGTAGTTGAGAATTTCAATTTCGTTTATTGGCGTTTACATTATGTCAATAATGTTGATTTTTATTTGTGATAAGCTATGCCAATTACAAATAACAGAAATGAAAAAGATTCTATAATTACAATCATGGGTATATAATATATCATCTTGAGCGCGTACCATTTCTGACTATGGTTTTCTTGTAATCATCTGGGGGGGGGGGGGGCAATAACTATAATACTGTGAGCAGCGTGGAACCGTAAAGTTCAAAGTAAAATTACATATTGCACAGGGCAAGAACATATACGTCACCAATCAAGTCTCCAACATCGAACAAATGCAACAACTATAACATATAAATACCCGCTATAAATAAATAAACAGAGTCCACTTTTTCTCAGTTTTGATGTCCATGGAGAGGGAGAGGGCCGGCAAATACAAAACCGGACTATCACACACACTTTACACAATCTTTCTTCTTTTGTTGGCCAAATGTATGCAACCTCACCATGTATATATTTTCTGTCATCTAGTTTATTCATATTTATATTGTATTTGGGAGCGGGGACATTGTACGTTGTTAAAACTTGTACCAAGACGCTGCCGCGTGGCAAAGTCTCCCGATTTTATAATGATCAGTGATCAATGGGAGGGGGGGGGCAAACCTGTAAAGTTTCATACCTGTGTCACAAATTAAACATAACCAACATCATCCAACAAGACACTATAAAATGTAAAGGAAAATCCCACGGTCAGGGTGTCGGTCGTGGTAGGGCGTCAGGGTTCAAAGGGTTAAGTTTGTACTCATGCGCTATGCCAACTGGAGGAATATATAGCATTTAATAATATCCCCGAAATCTCATACAAATCGACCGTACCACTCCATAGAAAACATCGTCTGAACTACGCTTAATTGTAATTATTTACTTCTCAATTAGGGACGCAACTATCGCCGATAAACTAACGCAAACGATTTCGCCATTTAATGAATACATAGAAATGACGACGGGTGTGTTGTCAATTTGGATATAATATTTGTTAAAATAACTATACTTTGAGCAACATTATTCTCCATTTCTGTTATAATACCATACCGGAGTGTTTCATATAACTTTAAAGCGTATATATAAACGTTTGTCTGACGGGGTAAACTAGTACATTCCTTCCCTATGCGATGCAACACATATGATAAGATGCGTAAACACTTCTTTTATGAGATAGGGATGATGAGTGATAAATTTATTGGATTGAATGAAGGCCAAAAATTCCAATATACATAATGCAAAATAACGAGCCTCCTACATGCAACATAATCTGCAACATGGTCCGGACATTTTTCAAAGAAAGGTCAGATTCTGCTGATATAATAATGAAATAGTTACTGCAGTATATGTATTATGTTTGAATCATCGTTGGCATTGTTATATATATTTGTTATTTTGACATCGGTCTCGTGTGGACGTTTTATGTCATTAAACTATCTATCTGTGCTGTGTAAATTCACAAGGCACATTCAAAAATTAGTAATCGTTAAAAACTCGTATTTATAACTGAAATTTACAAGGAAAATATAGCTATCGATCGTGAACATGAAACACACCTCAACCATTTAATAAATGTTCGGAGCATGCATTTCAGTCGTACAATAAGTAGAATAACCCGTGCAACAAATATCCATCTCATCCACTACATGTTGGTTGCATGAGTTCATGTTAGCAGCAATCCGAGCGTCTGAAGCGAAGGTTTTGAGATGACATTAGTTATGTGCGCTCCGCGTGTATACTGGCGTAGAGATTCTTGTTTCGCCTGGGCGCATGGGTGTTTTATTTATGGAATGGGAATTTTTGGGATGATTAAAAGTCGAACTG
This sequence comes from Siphonodentalium dalli, assembly GCA_032622095.1. Lineage (NCBI taxonomy): Eukaryota > Metazoa > Mollusca > Scaphopoda > Gadilida > Siphonodentaliidae > Siphonodentalium > Siphonodentalium dalli. Next base: position 106,013,575 of record CP136062.1, read on the forward strand.
CGATCGGAGGCCGAGTCCGGTAAAAGGTGTAGCTGGGAATTTCAATTTCGTTTATTGTCGTTAACATTATGTCAATAATGTTGATTTTTGGTTTGTGATAAGCTATGCCAGTTACAAATAAAAGAAATGAATAAGATAATTTGTAAGTCTTATATTTCAACTTTTATAGACATGTTTCGTTCTGCAGCCCACTGGGGGTTGTGGTCGGAGACGGCCGAGTCGGCCACCGGTTCGTTAATTAGGTGCTGGTTGTTATTGTTATTTTAACGGAATTCTGAGTTGGTCATTCGCAAAACCATTATATTTTATATTCTATAATTACAATCATGGGTATATAATATATGATCTTGAGGCGCGTTACCATTTCTGACATTGGTTTTCTTGTAACGTATGTCTGACCCCGTAGCCGTCTGATGAGTTTCCTGGACTTTCCGAATGTGATTTATGAAGAAATCTGGTATCGAGCGCCAATAAATTGCACCTGAGTTAGCTACTACGAGTTCGTTCAGTTCCCAACAGGATCCATGTCGAGAATGATGCTAAAATCAATTATTTCTCAACTTCCCAAAGGGTGTTTGGGTGGATAACCGTAACATGAACAAAGAACTAATGGTCCGATGGTTATTAAAATTGCATTGATTACCTTCGAGTTATGCGCTATATATATTCTCTTGCAGGTGAAAGAACTGGGTGTACTTATTGAGTGTATTCGAACCAACGTTCTCGTGCGTTCGCCAACTGCAGATCACTCTTAGAACAAATGTGAATATAAATGCTACACAATATATATGTTTTATATTTGATCTTAAATACAATTGTGTAGAACTGACACATGACATATGTGTCGGTGGAATTTCCTCAAGATTGAATATCAGTAAATATGTGATTGTGTCATATAGTTATTAGATGAGATGTGTTCTATTGGAGACACCAGCTCACAAAGGCAACCACAGAACAAAACATTGGCAGCAGTTTTAAAATGTGTTTGTGTCCAAACTGAACAGCACACGACTGTGTAGCACACAGTTTTAAAGCGGCTGTGAGAATTTTAAAATGGTAGCTTTTAAGAAGTTTGTGTCTTTAATAGAACATATCTCATCAACTATAATATACTAACATATTCACTCATATTCAATGTTGAGAAAATTCCACCGACACATTTGTTATGTGTCATTTCTAAACTGTTTTATTTGAGATCAAATTAAAAAAATATTGTGTAGAATGTATACACGTCTGTTCTAAGAGTGGATCACCAAGAAATATCAGCACCCGATGATCCGAACACCGGGAACGAATCCTCGAATACTGTGCATATCGCACCAGGCCAACAAAAGTAGCTCAGTGCAACATTTCCTCGTGCAGATAGGTTCATATTGGACCTAAAGATTCACATATGTTCATATTGGACAGATTTGATTCTGAAATAAGCCCATAGTGAGCGTTATTTCGTCGAATAGCTCGGGCCCCAGTGAAAACACATTCTAAAGAGCATGAATCAGGTATTTCGTGTCGATGAAAAAGGCACAGATTAAATAATGCCAATATTGGCTTATTTCTAATGGAAATAGTCTCAATTTGGACTGTTTTAAAAACCGCGATTTAGATTCATATCTATATTAAGCGTAATTCTGTTTCAAATAATGCAGATATGGGCTTATTTGTCTTTTTGAAATAGGTTCAATATGGGCTTATTTTCAGGAGATGGCTATGCTGATTCGATATCCGATAAGCACGGAGTTGTGATCCACATACATGTAGAGAAGATGGTCTCATTCGTGCATCTGAACACATTTGTCTGTTGCTTTTCGTTGTTCGTCCGGCGAAATTAACACTCTGGTCGATCTTTACTGTATATTTTGCTATAAAGCAGAAACAAAGCTGGATCGCTCAGTATGAGTCACAGATTCTGCTTATTTGTCGAGGTAAAAATAGAGTGCGATTATTATTATTATTAAATTGATACACCTGTCGTAAAATTCTCCTACAAAGGGAGAGGAGGGGGAGGGGGGCTAATCGTTCTTTCCCAGAGTTGAAATATTTGTTGTCATTCGCGCGTCGTGGTGCAATTGGAATTAGACGTTCGGCACCCCTCCCCTCGAACGAAGGTGTCGAATCAGGTAATGCAACTTTAAATCGGTGTCGAATCAGGTAATGCAACTTTAAACGTGTCTCCAAAATTCGAAACTCGTATATAGCCACGGACGCCCTGTATAACACGTTAAAAGAACGTTAGTACTGGTGTGCGGATATAATGCATACTTTGGATGACTGCAATTCGTTTTAGACAGCTTGGTTAAGAAAGAATCCTGATACTGCAGCCGGGATAGGGATAACTCATACATCAAAGCAGATGTTGTACATTTCTGTCTATCAATTGAATATATCTGGGATAATCTTTGTAAATCAAATGCCAGCGTTTGCTTGGTACTCATATAATTCTCCTTCATTGATATGTATATTTGTATAGTCAGCATATGATGCGAATACTTCGCGTTCTTCGCTATCTATTATCACGGTTGCGGGTTTTCTGTTGAAAACATTAACCCACGTTACAGTAATGCCCTTAATAATCGACTCCTTAACCACAACTGTACTCAGTGAGAGCTTTCCGACGAATGGCAACAAGCCATATTTCCGACTAAATCCTGAAAAATTACCCATAATTCTGCTGTGGTTAAGGAGTCGATTATTTAGGGCATTACTGTATATGTCAGTGAAATACACACATATATATTCGTTGTATGTTTTGTTGGGGTTTTTATTTGTATCAGCCGTTATAGGCCACACCACGACGTTGTTGGTTTCATGGGAGGAGGAAACCCCACGCATTGTTAATGTCACTGGGAAATCACGCCAAGTGCTGCACGTAGACACCACCGACCGATAAGCAACTGTGCTTTCAGTCTTTATGGTGAATACAAACTGTCTAGTCAAAATGGACGTTATTTCGGTAGACGCCATGCATGATGCGAATGGTTATACTTTACACATCTCATGAAGTGTTCCTTTGTTTCAATTTCATTTGCTTCACGGTTGTTCATGCACAGATATGTGATATGATTTTTCACTATTTTGTTTTCATAATTTACATCGTTATTAATCGCTCCTATTTGCCAGAAACAGCGTTCACAGCCACCGCTATACAGTCACGCCATCCTGTAAATAAAATGTGTGTCAATTGACACCGTGGCCACTCGGGGCACCGTTCTGCAAAGGAAACCAACACCACCTTATTTCACTAGCTTCCCGTATATAACAATAATAATATATACACCATCTTCATATTCACTAGCTTCCCGTATGTAACACAAATAATATATACACCATCTTCATATTCACTAGCTTCCCGTATGTAACACTAATAATATATACACCATCTTCATATTCACTAGCTTCCCGTATGTAACACTAATAATATATACACCATCTTCATATTCACTAGCTTCCCGTATATAACAATAATAATATATACACCATCTTCATATTCACTAGCTTCCCGTATGTAACACAAATAATATATACACCATCTTCATATTCACTAGCTTCCCGTATGTAACACTAATAATATATACACCATCTTCATATTCACTAGCTTCCCGTATGTAACACTAATAATATATACACCATCTTCATATTCACTAGCTTCCCGTATATGTAACACTAATAATATATACACCATCTTCATATTCACTATAGCTTCCCGTATGTAACACTAATAATATATACACCATCTTCATATTCACTAGCTTCCCGTATATGTAACACTAATAATATATACACCATCTTCATATTCACTAGCTTCCCGTATGTAACACAAATAATATATACACCATCTTCATATTCAATAGCTTCCCGTATGTAACACAAATAATATATACACCATCTTCATATTCACTAGCTTCCCGTATATGTAACACTAATAATATATACACCATCTTCATATTCACTAGCTTCCCGTATGTAACACTAATAATATATACACCATCTTCATATTCACTAGCTTCCCGTATGTAACACTAATAATATATAAACCATCTTCATATTCACTATAGCTTCCCGTATGTGACACTAATAATATATACACCATCTTCATATTCACTAGCTTCCCGTATATGTAACACTAATAATATATACACCATCTTCATATTCACTAGCTTCCCGTATGTAACACTAATAATATATACACCATCTTCATATTCACTAGTCGCTGTTTTCCAGGGGAGAGGGCTCACATAAGTTTCATAACTTGTGCCCGACCCCTGTGCACCCTCGTATCTGAATGTACTCTTAAAGATGCATAATCCGAATTAACGCTCGCAAATTACTATTTCCTTGGCTTCGGGGGTAATAAATATTTGATTCGAGTCGAGGAACCCAACCATCTAGAGGTCATAGTGATCAGATATCGATTTAAAAAAAAATCTATTATTTTTCACCACCGACAATTTTTAGTGGCCCAGTATAACAGTCTGACGAGAAGCCCATTTGACAAACCGGCAAAATATCGTTGAACAAAATGTTGATAAAGAACAGGCTTTGGGCTATTTTATACTTTAATTGACTGTGGTTAGCATTATTTTTGGACAATTAATCGATTCTGATAACTGAAGCGGCATTTTAAAAAATGTTGTTGTTGGAATCTGATGATATGTGGACCATCAAATCGGATTGAGTACCTTTAAACTGTTATGTAATCAATGGGTCACAATAAATACTTGGGTCACAATAAATATGTACAACAACATGTTTTTTTTTATTTTCGTGTTGCCCAACCTAAAACCCACATTGATTACTCACTCTATTAAAGATGGCTGTGAACTTGGATTGAGTATATAAATATATAAAATGATCATGGTAACTGCAATATGTTTACTGCATGCCCGAGATTTATGGATTACATAAAAAGATTCCGCTAAATAATATCCGGCTTCAACAAATCTGTGAAATGCAATTTGAGGATTTTCGTATTAGTTTGTCGAGTTCGTAATTGAGATAGAGCTGTAAGTCTTCACAAAAGGTTAACTCTTGCATAATTGGTGCATCCTGAAATTTTGCGAAAACACTGTGTCAATGCATTATATTATATATGCGAGTCTCCCATAGGGAGATATAGATGTTCGATGTGTAAGTCGTCGCATACCGTTATTGCATTTAATATTCATTAAGAGATACAGGGCGTGTGCATATGTTTAAATGCGTTGCACGTGTGCATGAACTATACCACGGGGTAGAACAGTCTCAATTACTTGGAATATGCATATACTATAGCAGCTATAGGAATCACTGAACTAAATGGTTTCCCATAGGCGACAGTGCGTCGCGTGAGAACCAGAAGGTTCTAACTACCATTACTCAATTTTAGAGAAAATCGACATTGAAATTTTGAGCACCGGAATTTCGTACTAAAACCCATTTGTTATATGCGCGGAGGTTATATATTGTGCCCATTATCGGACTTTATGTACATGCGAGGTTTCATGCCCGAACAAAACAGATTCACGACGTAATATGTAAAAATGTGTTTTCAGATAGAACCATTTGCACACAGAATGGTCAGATTATGTGCGGATCTGAATGCCCTAGTAGATAGGACACTGTGGCACAATAAATCACGGACCTTCTCAAACTTGTGAGTTCTATCTACGATAATCTCTGGATAACCACACTTCAAATTGTAGCCCGGGTTTTGATCTGGCACAAACCTCAATCTGAAATGAAACCATGTCAGATTGACGATTGTGTCAGGTAGAAAATGGGACTATTCAATTTTATGAATTATATAACGATTGTTTGGTGCAATAAAATGAAGGAATTCGAATTGAATAAGCACAACCCATTGGTCAGTTAATAGACATGATCAGACATACATACGTGTAACTTGTAACGTGTGGTACTATTGTATTGTATAAATGATTGTCATTGGTGCATCAAAAGTTTCAACATTATATACCTGATTTATTAATATCAACATCACAAGCAATGATATCCAAAAAAGCCGAGATATTTCCAAAAACTTAACCCTCCCCCTAAAACTGATTTTCTATCTGAAAATACCTGTCAAGTCAGAATAGCCCGTTTTCATTCCGTTTTGTTAACCAATTCAGAGTCTTATCATATATCATGGAATTAGCATGTATCTGAGGAGGTTTATGCTATGGTAGAGTCTATTTTGTTTAAATATTTGAGGGGTAAATTGGTTAACATTTTATATTTCCATGACTTTGTCAGTTTTATGGATACAGCTGCACAGCATGCACCACAATAAGCACAAATTCTTCCTCAATACCAGACATGAAATGCTATAATTATGTACCAGACCAGAATTAAGAAATAAAGTAAAACTTAACCCTACCACAAGATAGTGTTCTCAATGCTTTCAATTTTATGCTATACTATAAACTCGAAAGGTCATTCGTACTAGTTGACAGAATTCATATAATAAATTGCAATAGTTCTGCCCACGCATTATGTAATCTCATCTTCACTGTCACTGTCAAATATGACGGTATCAGTCAATAGAATTTCTGTGCAGCATCCTACATGAAGAATGGTTCAAACAACACAGGCTGTATATTGGCCGTCCATCCATGAAGTGCTATACACTGGGAGTTGTTGATTTGGCAACGGTTGCAAGTCTCCACTGTTTTTCTATCATATTGGCTCTTTTTGAGTGTAGAATTAAAGATTCCTCACATGGTGGAAGTGCAGAAAGTTCAACTACCTTTTGCTGATTCTCGAACTTCTGCTGGAACTTTACCCACCTAGCTTAATTCACTTTTCTCGAATGTGGACCATACATGTATAAGGCTTCCAAAATGGCAACCATTTTTTACATATATCTCGAACATTATTATCTGCGTTTCCGAAAATGTAGCAAATTGTGACTAACTTGGTTATTTTACATGTTAGCTAATCAACTGATAACTAAATGTTTTATTCTGGTTGTCTGATTTCCTTATGGGGCATAACAAATTAATTTTAAAGTTGCCTTATCTGTTTTTTTTTCCGAGAACCTCTATGGATACTGGCTAATTTTTTTTAATAAATGTGCAGTACTTTGAAATGGAACTGAAATTAATCATAATCTGTGGCCATTCTGGCCTACTATGATAAAAAATTATCAACATGATATAGGGTGGAGGTCAAGATGGCAACCACTGCCAACCAGGGAGTTACCGTGTGGTCATAGGTGAGGTGAATATGTATAAAGGGAGTTACTATATGGTCATGAATGGTGTAAATAGGTGTACATGATTAGGGGTGGGGATGGTGAAATGTATATGTATGCAAGGAGTGAGTGTATGGTCGTGTGTGAGGTGAATAGGTATACAGGGAGTGACTGCATGGTTGTATCGTTATGACTACCCAGTACGTGTGTACACAATGTGGCTCAATGGGCATTGTTGTGGTTTATGTAAATAACGAGAGTACATACATTGTAATATGTCTGTTTATGTATACATGGAGTGACTGTATGAGCATGGGTGGGATCCACAGGTGTACTTTGTGTGGTTGGGGAACATGTCTCTATTCCGAAGGTTCGCTATTCCGAAGGTTCACTAATCCGAAGGTTCACTAATCCGAAGGTTCACTATTCCGAAGGTTCACTATTCCGAAGGTTCGCTATTCCGAAGGTTTTTGTTATTTTAAAAGTTAATTCTATATTCTAAAGTATATTGAGAGGGTTCTTTAGTACGAAGACTCTTATGAAGGAAATAACTTAAAACATTAAAAAAATAAATGTGATTTTTGTTTTCGTGGGTTTCCTTGAGATTTAACCCTTTGGCGAGTAGAACGACATATATGTCGTCTATCGGCTGAGGACTAAACGACATATTTTAGTTATTTTACGTCTATATAACTTCAATATATCATCTGATTTATAAATGATTTACATAGGAGTTATTTTGATTAATATAATGTCCCAAATGCTAAAGGCGGACTATAACAGTGGGGCTCTTACGGTCAATCAATACTGGAGCGCTATAACTTACTGTATAGCAGAATACCGCTGAATGGACCTAACTGCAATTCTGACTTTGTATTGATTTTAATGTTGATGTTTCTTTCAAGTACAGATTGCCAGTTCGGGTAGAATGCATCTCTAACTCGTAGTTTATTTCAGTCATTGTGTTTTCAACTTTCTATAATATTAAAATGATAAACTGATACTGTCTTTTTGCTATTAATAACCGACATCCGGGACAAATTAGATATTAGATTGGGGTGTATAAATGTACGGGGGCGCAAATTTTGATTCATTTCTGGCTAAAAACTCCCATAATAGAAAACCTTCGGAATAGCGAACCTTCGGAATAGTGAACCTTCGGATTGGTGAACCTTCGGATTAGTGAACCTTCGGATTAGTGAACCTTCGGAATAGCGAACCTTCGGAATAGAGAACCCTACCCGTGTGGTTGTATTGCCATCGGTGGGTGTATATGTATATGTACATGTGTTGTCTGTATGATCATGGCGGGGTAAATGGATACATCGATGTGCAGCTATGTGTAATGCGTACAGGTGTACATGGAATGGCTGTAGTCATAATGTGTATATGTGCACCTGATGTATGCTGAATGGTCATTGACAAGCGTGTGGATGGTCACGTGTGGATGCATATGTATATATCGAGTGGCTATATGACTATTGACATGGCAATATGTATACAGTGAGTGACTCTATGGGTTATGGGTCAGGTGTAGGAGTATACCGTAACCTGGTGTGCCTGCATGGATGTATGGTCATGTGTAGGGTGTACGGGTATGTACAGGCGTGGCTATGGTTATGGAGAGGTATGTGTATAAAGTGAGTGGCTATATCGCATTAGTGAGGTGCATATGTTTAACTGGAGTGATTATATGGTCATGGTTGGGAGTATATGTATAACTTGCGTGGCTATTTTACCATGGGTTTGGTGAACATGAATACAGCGAGTGACCGATGACCAGTGGTGAGGTGAATAGGTATACAATGATTGACTGTATGATCATGAATGTGTTGAATATGTACACAGGGGTGACTATATGGCCATGTGTCAGGTGTATGAGTATATCTAGTGCGCCTGCGGGTGTACATGGCTGTATGGGCACCCTCCCACATGTATACACGAGTGTGGATATATATGGTCATGGTGAGGGGTATAAAGCGAGTGGCTATATGGCCAATGGTGAGATGCATATGTATACATGTACATGGAGTGACTCTATGGTCATGGATGGGGTGTATATATTTATCTTGAATGGCTATTTTGGCCATGGCGATTAGGTATACAGGGATCGACTGTATGGCCAATGGTGAGATAAATAGGCATTCAAGGATTGACTTATGATCACGAAAGTGGTGAATAGGTATACAGGGAGTGACTATATGGTCATGGTTCAGGTGTATGTGTGAGTGAGTGACTATCTTGTCATTTGTGTGGTATTTATGTGTATATATATATGTAGTGACTGTATGTTATTGGGATGGTTGTACATGTGTACCTTGGGTTGCTATTGTTTCCACAATAACTCAACGATATATTAATCGATAGAGAGATCATGTCAGAGAGTTCTCCATCTTGATGGCGTTTATGTACGATGGAGGAAACGTTAAATGATTCCCCCTGATAATAGTTAATCAATTTTTATGCTGATGGGCAGGTGATTCAAGTCAGTGATATCGAGATGTCAAATGTACAGAAGAATGCACTTATTGGGTTTCATTCCTTCACGGGTAATGGTTACCTTCCAAAAAGGAAAAACGATCAAAATTTATGAAAGTCATGGCATATTTAGGAACGAATTGGGTTTTGGACAGTGACACGCTTACACACTTAACTTAAAAATAATAAAAACAATTAGCTAATTCACCAACAAAATTCAAATATTTAAACACAAATAGACTCTACCATAACATATACCTCCTCAGATACATCATAATTCCATGATATAATTAATTATAAGACTCTGGGACAAGTAATAACAACGGCGCAGCATGGCTTTGTATTTTGAGCTAAATCTGGATTCATTAGGTCTAAGGTCAAAACGGGCACTGCAAGTTGAAACACGAGACAGAACTCGAAGGTCTAACTCACATGCATAACATGACGAGTCCTTAAATCACTCTATTAAACGTAGATGGAACACTATGAAGTAACACATCAACGACTCGCCCACAGCGCAAGAACGTTCTATCTACATGCATGAGGTTTAAAATCACAATGTCAGAACGTTCTATCTACAATATTGCTCACACAAGTGTCTTATTGACTCGATCTTGATACTTTTGTAGGTTGAAGAGGTAAATAGTATTCAAGGGAACATTTATATTGGGGTATACCGTAATAATGTTGTAACGTTATAATATTTACCTCATATTATGGTCGAGACAACACAATTCACATTTATCGGCAGCCATTCGCCAAACTTACACCACGTGACGCGGATCTGCCAATCCTATTGGCTGTGTAGATAGAACAATCTTGCTCTACCAGAAAATGCCGATTGGAGATAGAACGTATTTGCACAGCATTTTGTGTGAAAACTGGGACTCGAGGTGACGTGATCATGCGTTTAACGGACATATTATGAGCTGCCGGTTCTATCGGTACCAATAACTCATTTTCCCGCCAAAATACAGTTAGAACCTTCTGGTTCTCACACGACGAACTGTAGTCTGTGTTACCGTTTCGGCCAAATTCACTGAATTGAAGCCTGCAGGCCATACCAGTGATGTTTACCCAGCTAGATTGACACCAGTTGATCACGAAAATGCAAGAAAAATCATAGGTCATGTGTTTACTTTTAAAAATAAATCCCCAAGTCTACGACAGGGCTATCTCACAGCCAAATTTGATCTGGAAAAACCCCGAACTACAGCAGCCAGTTAATTAAATTTCCCGCTCACAAAAATCCATTCCCCCATTCATTCACCAGTTTAAATTATTTAGATATTATGTACAAATCAAATAAACGCGATGTCATCCTTTAATAACGTGTCGCATGTATCAGGTGAAGGTCATTCTTCAGTTACCTTCACCTTTAGCATTCCATGGTGTACTCGCTCTCCGACTCTGGAACACATTTAGCTCCCTGATTCCTATAGGTTACAGTGAAGTAATTCTGTTGGTAGCTCCCTCCAAGATGCAGGAGATAATTTAAAAAAAAATCTGGGCTCTGGTAGTTTAATAGTAGTTTTGATATTTAAACATATAAAATTCATGCAATCACTCCTCTTGAAATTTCAGACGCCATACAAAAATTGGCATATTGTAAAGCACGCGGTCCCTAGTTTTTTTGGTGTGAGGTAAAACATGTCAATATTTTGTTCATGCAATTTTGACTCTAGATTATAAATTCGAAAGTTAAAGGATCATTCCATGCCCGATGATATCATCTTTTTCATGCAGAAACTTTGCACAGATACCAATCATAGTGATCATGTACTCATTGTCTCATTCATAAAAATGTGTGGACACTCAGGGCCCCAGGCTATTATATGTTAATACTGAGGCCTATGGGAAATAATTACTTCACTGCAACTCATACAGTGTGCATCTATTTAAAAAAATTTTTTTTACTGACGGCTAGACGGATGATATATATTAACTTGGTGTCGCATATATAAGAGAATACATTCACCTAACAATATTTATATGCGAGGCTCCATATGGGAGACTTGCATATATGATAATGCACTGGCAACGTTAAAGGCCCACTTAATTTTCGAATGTTCTGATAACATGATACACAACATATTCCATATCATATACCATTTGGAAGAGGAACCATATATATTGGGCTTCTGTCTGTCTGTTTGTTTGTCTGTGTGTTAGCTATGGCCGGGAAAACTGCCAGACAAATTTTGACGAAATTTGATACCTAGGGTTAATTTTGTCCAGGGAGTGTTTTGGACGGGTCAAATCGTGACCCCGACCCGACATTGACCTTCAAAAAGGTCAATTCAAAGTCAAATCGGGTAAAACGGGATGGATTTCGACTAAATTTGATACCTAGAGTTACTTTTGTCCGGGGAGTCTTTTGGATGGGTCAAATCGTTACCCCGACCTGACCTTGACCTTCAAAAAGGTCAATTGAAGGTCAAATCGGTTAAAACGGACGGATTTCGACGAAATTTGATACCTAGGGATACTTTTGTCCGGGGGGTGTTTTGGACGGGTCAAATCGTGACCCCGACCTGATCTTGACCTTCAAAATTGTCAATTCAAGGTCGAATCGCGAATTTTGACGGGGTTTCGACTAAATTTGATACCTAGAGATACTTTTGTCCGGGGGGTGTTTTGGACGGGTCGAATCGTGACCCCAACCTGACCTTGACCTTCAAAATGATCAATTCAAGGTCAAATCGGGTAAACCTGACGGATTTCGACGGGTACGTTTGTCCGGTACTTTTGTCCGGGGAGTGTTTTGGACGGGTCAAATCGTGACCCCGACCTAACCTTGACCTTCAAAATGGTCAATGCAAGGTCAAATCGCGCAATTCGCCGAAAAGCATAGGGGAAACAGCCCGGACGAAGTCGGGTCCACCAGCTAGTATATATGCATGTGTTCCACCAGAATGTTGCGTAGGAGGGGCCACCAAGTGATAGAGACAATCAGATTCATTGAATCCATTCCATGACTTCCTCCGTTGTCACCCAGAATGCATCATACTTACTTGCGCCAGTCCATGCTGGACGCAAGTAATGTTTTCGGCTCGGATGTCTGTTTATCCTTCCTTCCTTCCGTGAATATGTTACGTCATACCGGAAGTACATACTGTAAAAAATGAACACACGCTAATACGAAATGGTTGCATCAATTGTAATTTAAAGCCACATATATACTTAATTTGCATTGTTATCTGGTTTTATTTTGGTAAGAAATCATTCATAAATGAACAATATTGAATTATTTCTTTCTGGAAACGGATCAAGACGTCATGACGTCACGACGCACATCATGACGTCACAAGCTACATGGGCGCGCAAAACACCAGACATGATTGCATCGATGTCCAGACAGCTGAGACTCGTATTACACGGACAGGCTAAACCATTCCATCTGCCAACAACTTCGTGTTTTATTATTATAAATATATATACTGCATGTAAAATAAACGTGGGCAACAGTACATGCCCATTAGAAGCCTATTTTATGTAACTTGAAACTCGAGGAAATGAGTTGAGATCAAGTCTAAAAGATGCGTGCGGAATCGTTTTTTCGCAGTGACTGTGAGGTGCGAACATATTTCTGGAAAGTTCAAAACATTTTCGAAAGATCCTGGTGCATATAAATCATGTCCGGCCAAACAGTCGAGCGCGTGGTTCAATTGAAAAACAATTGCACTGAAAATGTGAATGGGGAAACATGGATTATTAAAATGCCTTATTAATTAACTGGGAAAACAAGCTTTCTCATTCTCAACGCAATAGACATTTTGAAATGTTCCCGAAGTCTGTAGATCAGTCGCTAAGGGCATGTTCACATTGACACATTGTTAATCAAAGACTAACTAATGATCGCGTTTCTTTTATTTAATTGTGTCGGTATTTTATAATTTACTTTGATGGTTTTTGCCACTGGCATACACACTTGATATCATTCTAGTCAAACTAGTAAGGCCTAAAAAAAAAGACGTTTGTTTCCGCTAACCCGACCGACCCTATTTTAAACCCCCGACCCTAAACTTTTTATTGCCATTGCAAAAACAAAACAATTGGACCAACAAACAAACAAACAAAAAATTTCACTTTAGGTCCTAATTCATATCATAACAAGATGCAAAACATTTATATATATTGACATAAGAAATTTTAGTTTACAAAAAGATTTAAGTTTAACAGTTGGAATCATACTGTAAAGTATGTTTGGCTTTATCTAGCTTTCATCTGTGAAAACTTCAAATAGTTTCAGTTCAGGTTTGTTATGATTCAGCCTTCAGACTTCAGTATTTCATATACAGTACAGGAACATTAACAATTTGATCGAATCAACCTGGTTATCAGGTGGGATCTCATAATACCAAATGAAAAATTAACATAGAGATTAGTACTATAAATAGTAAATACTAACTAAATAGACATTGTTTCTGTACTACATGTAGTATATTATGTATGTGTCTCACTTGAATATTATAAAATAGCCTATTTAATATATGAATTAGAGTGATAATGGTAAGTCTCATTTCAAGCAGGATAAGCATAATCCATTGAACCAAAAGATATCTGACAATAAGTTATAATCATTTCCAATCCATACATATATAAAACTTTCCAAAGTTATGCTTGAGAAACTTGATCAAATTGACCTCTCAGTAAAATTCAAAATACTGACTCAAAGTGCCCTAGATTAGCTCTAAATGCAATGGATTTTCAAAAAAAATCCAGGTTCTCACCATCAGCAGGGGGTCACCCCTCCCAAACCTTCCTCCGCTCCGGCCTTCAGGTTATGTCTTTAGCATATCATTGCCCAAAAACAGGTGTCCCCAAAAAATACCTAGATCCTTCACTGAATGCGGAGGAGATGGTGGGGTTGTGAAGCCACCATTAAGAGATCGGTACAAGGCGGTCACTCCAATATGTGACAGTGCAGTGGTGCTGGACTGACTCCAGTTGTCGCCAGACCATATGGGAACTATTAGGATTATCAAAGACTATATTAGTATATAGACTAGTATATATGTAAATATTGAAGCATATGTAAGATTGAATTGGAGTTTTTAGTTCCTCTATCATTTGGGTTAACCTGATTGGGGCTAAGAAGTGCATAGTTTGGGTTATTGACAAGTATTATACAGTTATTTTTAAAGATACTGAACAAAAAAAGTTAAAAAAAAAAAAAAGTTAAGCCTACCTACCTACCCTAATTTTTTTCAGCTCGTTAGCGGAAACAAACGTATTTTTTTATTAGGCCTAAGTTAACCCAATTGGTATAATATAGCATCATCGGCAATCAATCGTCTTCACACCCTTCATATGAACGATGTCAATTTGTTATATTAATATTCAAACAACTCGTACGTATTACTAAGACTATCATTAGTGTAATAGATCAACTTGAGATAACAGAGATATTTTGTCCGTACATACAACTATTTCAGCAATGGGTGAACAGAGATTTGATATCTAGATTTTTGTTATCGATCTCTCAAACGAGGGGCCAGCACCCGTGGTTCAAACTGTTGTTGGCAAGACACCACACAACATGCCAAATGTGTGATGGGCGCAAGTATAGGCAGCTCCAGTGAGTGCATTCTATTTCAAACTATTATTCCCCTTCCATTGATAATAATAGACTTTACAGTACAGTCCGGACCATATTAAGCACAGAACACTCCTCGGTACAAGAACAACATGTTCCTCGTTTATTCGACGGCATCAGTTGACAATACAAGCTCCCTCCCATTATATAAATGGTATATAATATGGAATATGTTGTATATAACGTGATCTGGTGATTCGAAAATTAAGTGGGCCTTTAATGCTGAAATAGCGCAGCTCCCGCCATGAAATAACCCTTTGCACAAACGGTATCGTGTCTGACAACATACACTAATGTTACACTAGTCAAGTGCTCTCTAGCTTCATATAATTTGAAGACGTAGCATTGTTTAAAGGCCCATTTAATTTTCGAATCACCAGATCACAAAACACAAAAATCTGACGATAATTTGAGACTAGCCCACGTCAGCCGAATATAAGATTTCCAAACACTTAGCAACGACAATGTAATCGATATGAAATTTTTAATAACTGGCTTCAGATGCAATTCAGCTGAAAAACACAACCAATTATTATGCTAACCGATTTTAGTGATTAGGTCAGATTGGGGCAACAATTTGTAACGTCGTGTTCGTGTTACTGTTTTTGTTATTGGGTATGAAACGGGTGACCCAATTGCCAGTTGACCAATCAACGAACATGATTTAGTGCGACACAGATGTGATATGTAGATATTGCGAGAAAAAGTGAGTTAACAAATTTCGAATTACACGAATAACAACCACTCGAATCGGGTGACGTCACCACATATAACAACCATTCAGATCTGGTGGCGTCACTGTAAATAAGTCATTCGGGTCGCGTGACGTCACCGCGAATAACAATCATTCGGATCGGGTGATGTCATCACGAATACTAATCATTCGGGTAGTGTGACGTCACCACAAATAATAATCATTCGGTTCTGGTGACGTCACAACAACTAACGATCACCAATAACAATCATTCTGATTGGGTTACGTCACCACATAGATCAATCAATCGGATCGGGTGACGTCACCGCGAATAACGATCATTCAGATCAGGTTATGCCACCTAACACATATTGTGTCTGAAGAACGATGATGTTTTGATGAAGGTTCGGCAATCTGCCCTTATAACAAATCCAAAGTTAAACGGTGGTGATTCCGATGATGGTTGTGGCAGCGCTATGTTGGTGGTGTCACTTTAAACAGTATTTATTGTATGAATAGTACACCAATACTAAGTACATAAATAAGTATGTTACATCATGGACCGGATTCGATATCAAGCGTGTTGGCTTATGTGAGTCGTTCCGGAAATCATTTATACAAATCTAGCGAGCGCGTGATGGTTTTTCTTTATCTGTTGTGGGGCCTATACTGTTGCTTCATGTAACCGTTTAATGGGGTACTGTTTTGTGATTGCGTCCCTTTATCGACATCGACCGCCAGGTGGCTATAACAGCCATGTCCATTTCCGGTTAGAAGTAAACAAACTTATTTTCGCTTCTAATCCGAAACATAAACAACCGGAAGTACCTTGGACTGTTATGCACGGATTACCTCCCCGGAATGCAACACATCATTGCTCTCACGAGGTGGGATGGGATGGGATGGGTCAATGTATGTCTTCCCTGTTGGTGTTAGTGGTCGTAGGTGGTCTATGATATTAATGGCGGTGGTTGCCCTGCTGGTGGCGGTATGCCATGGTGGTGATGGCGAAGGTAGAGATCGTTTTCGTAATGTTGAACACTAGTCACAAAAAAACCAACCACCCACGCAACCCATGCATCTTATGAAAAATTGCCATGCCAGACTGTGCCAGACCTCATTGCATAGCCGTCGCTAATACAGTTTGCTTGTTAATTGAAGGTAACATCTTCATCTTCGTTTCTTTCCTGTGACATTATTTCAACACACAATTCTGTGCATTTTCTTTTTCACTAAGAATGATATGGAACCAATATATGATGTGTTTTTTTATTGGCTGCGAGTAGCCTGTATATTGGTGTATAATGACTTGGTATTCAGAACATGTAGACTAGTTATAGCAACTCTGGTGCGTTTTCACAGCTGCACCTTGCTTTCGCACCATTAATCAAAAAGCATCACATGAGATCGACAGCAATCTGGCATTGTGTACCAAGTACTGCATCCCCTCAACAACGAGCTCTTTTATGGCGGAGGCAGATCAAGACGGGAAATATGTGTCTCTTCATTACCCGTTCAAGTATTAGAATCCAACATAGTAAGCCATTTATCCTCGATGCTGGATGCTACAGACGCTCTCTGTCTGTTCTCTTCACCTGTTTAGACTGCTTGTTAAATGTATGAGCTATGCACATGCAGTGGTAGATGAGCTGTTCGAATTTCAATGACTGGCAAGATTAACCAAACTATATTTTTAAACTCATTATATTTACTGAAACAATGGCAATGACCATCATGCAAATGATTATTTCAGAGGCTTCCAAAGAGAATGTTATTGCAATAATGTCGAATTCCATGATGACAATCCAGATTATGCCTATACAAACCCCAATGTTTTATCGCGTATGTTCAAGAAAACTTAATATTTTAACACTTCCACTTAATCTTGGTTGTTGTGATTTGAATTTCAACAAGTATATGAATTTTACTACCGTGCAGTCGTTGAAGTTGTGTATATTCGTGTTATGACATTGTGTATATTCATGTTATGACATTGTGTATATTCGTGTTATGACATTGTGTATATTCATGTTAGGACGCTGTGCATATTCGTGTTAGGTCGTTGTGCAAATTCGTGTTAGGACGTTGTGTATATTCGTGTTGGGACATCGTGTATATTCGTGTTAGGACTTTGTGCATATTCGTATTAGGACATTGTGTATATCCGTGTTAGGACGTTGTGTATATTCGTGTTGGGACATCGTGTATATTCGTGTTAGGACTTTGTGCATATTCGTTTTAGATCGTTATCCATATTCGTGTTAGGACGTCGGGCATATTCGTGTTAGAACATTGTGTATATTCGTGTTAGGACGTTGTGCATAATCGTGTTAGGTCGTTGTGTATATTCGTGTTATGACGTTGTGTATATTCGTGTTATGACATTGTGCATATTCGTGTTATGACGTTGTGCATATTCGTGTTAGGAGATTTGCACACGCTGTTCGTAGTCCCTGCTAACATCAACGTTAGTTGATTAGATATTAGATCAGGAAAAACACCTCATAACCCCACAAAATGATACAATAACACACAAATAAGAAAACAAACAAAGTCATTTCTTGGCCTCTGCTGAAATATCTTTACTCAGACCAAGTCAACGGGCTCTGTCGCTCATTCAACGGGCGGTCCTTGAACCACCCAGAGACGAGGAACTCCGGCCGACCTTAAGTCAACCCGATTAACATTGTACGGTGCCCTCTCATGAGAGCTGAGTCCGTAATATAAGCCCAGACTACGGCAACGGGAGTAGATAAAATCACTAACTATGTCTTTATTGTAAATTCATTTGCAACATGGTATGGATACAAGATTTATCAACTTAGAATGTATCCCTCCCAAATACAATCTATATGAGAATTAAAAAGATGACAGAGGATATTAAACATATCCTAGCCATTATGTATGTTGGCGTTGAATACCAAATGCGTCCGTTCACGATATAATTGCACTGAAATTTAGCACATTTGATTTACGCGCCTAACATCTGAGCTTTAACAAATTTTATGTAAGATTATTTTGTTGTATATATTTGTATTATATGTAATCTCCGTTGATATGGAGGAATACAGTATCTCTCGCTCTCTCTCCCCATGGACACCAAGACTGAGAAAAAGTGGCCTTTGTTTATTTATAGCGGGTATTCATATATGTTATAAAACGCTCAATTGCAGCTATTTATGCCTACACAATGCGGAACATCTTTTGTTTTTCTTGATGAGGTTTCACTTGTAATTCCCAAAGCAAATGCTTGAAATCACTAATTTGAAAGTTGAGGGCGTCCAGTTTACGGTAGATGTCTAGTCTGTGTACATTATATAGTGGGCAATTAAGGAAAAGGTGCATATCACTTACCTATTCGTATCCGCATCTACAGTTTGGGGTATCTGCAATATAATTTTCGAACATATCCAAACGGAGGTCATATCCTACAGTGGAAATTACTATATTTTCGATTTCCTGATTCAAAGTATTTAGGCGGCTTTCTGGTGGGTTTCTATCATATTTAGGTTATCCTTGAAATCTAGTAGATTATCAGCGTCCCTTATATACTTGGGCAGTTTGTTCCACGAGGTTACAACGAAAGGGAAGAATAATTGCTTGAAATGTTCCGTTCTACTATGATTGAAATCTTCCTGCGTTTCGCATTATATATATAGCTGGAGACTTGGACCGATCTAGGTGGGAGTAAGCAAGATAAATAATATCGTGAATCGTTCTTTATAATTTTGAACATAGTTTATTGTTGGTGCTTCTCTCTGCGTATGTTCAGAGACGGCCAGCCTGCTTCACATATAACCGAATTCTTTGGAACTGAGCGCGTAAGCCCAGTTACTATTCTAGCGGCATCAACGTGAATCCTGTCAAGTTTCTTTAGTAAATATGCCGGCGCATTTTTCCCATATTACGTCCGCATAATCTAAGATAGGCAAGATATAGGCTTTATAGATCATATCAAGTGTTCTTCGAACTAAGTTGTACTTGTATCTTCTGAGAATCGATAGTCGCGGGGCAACTTTTTTGACGATAGATTCAATTTGAATATTCCAATTTAAATTGCTGTGTATTTCGAGACCAATGTGCTTATGCGACTCAGTTATGTCAATTCTTTTATTTTGGAAGGTTAAATTAAGTTAAACATCACTTGTAAAAGATTAAAAGAAAACAGTATTGCCTTTGTTTTAGTCGGATTGATTTGCTGACCCAATCTGATATTTTGTTAAGGTCTTGGTTTATATCTCTTTCTAGTAATTTAATGTCATAGTGTTTCGTCGTGAGACATGTATCATCTGCATACATTCTTGTTTCGGAATTTAAATTATCAGGGAGGTCATTGATATATACACCAAGAAAAGGAAAGGTTCGAGTATAGAACGCTGGGGGACTCCAACTGGGACGGGTTGGAAGTTGAAATAAGAATTGTTTCCGATTACTGATGTAGTCTAATAAGACTGGATATGCCATATTGTTCTAGTTTACATATCAGTCCCCTGTGCCACTCTTTCAAATGCCTTTGATATATCGCAAACAAAACAAAACCTGAACATGTGTACAAGTCATTATCGAGAGTCTGACAGAGGTTATGATATAGATCTGTTATTGGAAGGTCGTGCTATGTTCGGAAATAAAACCTGCTTGATGTTAATGCATTAATTTGTTATCTTGGAAAAATTTCATTCCATAAGATGTTGAATAATTAGTTTTTCAAACACTTTGCCGAGGCTCGTAGGAGGGAAATATGACGGTAATTTGTACATTCAGCAGGATCACCTTTTTTAAATATGGGGATAATGTTTGCCTTTTCCCAGTCTGATGGGAAATGGCCGAGCTCTACCGACTTTTTAAAAATAATTTCTAAAGGAACAGCAATCAATTCAGCAGTATAGTATTGATCACTTTTGGGCTTATGTCGTCAAACCCATGGGTTTTGTTAACTTTTAGTGATTTAATTGCAGTAATTATCTTATCTCGGGTGAATGTAACATAGAAGAGCGATTTGAAGCATCTACTAGAGAGGGTTGGAATATCGTAACCATGATCATCGATAGTTGAATTTAAAATGAAAGCCTTATTCAAACAATTTGCTTTCTCTCGATCATCTGTCACATCGGTTTTTCCATAAATAGTAACATCTCCGTGTTGGCTGTATAATGGTGGGATACATGTGGATTTCTTTTTGTTCAGGAAATAATTTGTTTGCCAAAAATCACGTTGGGATGGGGATTCATTTACTTGTTCTTCAAGTTTAGAGTGAAATTGTGTTTTCGCGTATTTCTTCATATTGTTGACTTGATTTCTGATATCTCTATAGTTTCCCCAAGAGACATTTGAATTTCTTTTTATAGCTATTTTTCTCAATCTATCTCTGCGTCTGATCTCCCTTCTTATATCTGAGTTGAACCAAAACTTGTCGTTTGCTCGTATCTGGGGATTGTCTCATCCATTACTGAGATGAAAAGTTCACAAGAATCGGACGACAGCCTGCATGGTCTATATTTTCAACTGTATTTTATTCTTCTTGCCAATTAATAGCGTCCATCATACTGTTAGCCCTGGTATAATCTCTGTATATATAATTACAAATAGTTCTCTTAAATGAATGGTGTGTTTTCATGTTTTTCGAATTTTAATGTCGCATAAACACCATAGTGATCTGAGAAACCAAGATTTAGAGTGCCGGCGTCGCACACTTGTAGGTTAATGCTCACGATTGTGGGGTTGAGATGTGTTTGAGAGGTGGGCGTGACTCTTGTTGGTTTTTTAATTACCTCCTTGAATATAATAGTGGCGAACTATTTCACTAAGTTTCGACTGTGGGTTAAGCAGATTTGAGTTAATATCTCAGAGTAGAATTAGATTTTCAGTTAAGGTAATGTCTATAATTGTGTCTTCAAAGAGGTCCCAATAGTTAATGTGGCAGAATTGCTCCGATCTGTAAGTTAGTGCGAGGAGGTCACGATTTGATTTATTTGCGATCTCAACCAAAAGATTGAAGCGCTAAACTCGAGTTCGGTTCTGCGTTTGTATACCAGATGATTAGCGAAATAAACACAAATTCCACCGCCATGCGAATTACGGTCAGATCTAAACGGATGATGGAAGTTTTCAATAAACTAATTATGTCACTTGGCCACACACGATGTAATCAAAATATACACATACAGTACACACAAATAAAAATAAGGTAAATCAGAAAGAGCAATACCACTTTCGAACTGGATGGGGTGACATTGAGCCTGTCGCGGTGGCATGCTCGCACCCCATACACAAATATACATGCAGACTTTACACAGACGCTCTTCAGTTGCAACGCAGCAGAATCAAAGTCGATTGTAGGAGAGGGCCGCCATCCATTTAAAATAATCCTGGGTTTCACGGTGATGGCTGGTTAAATGTTAGAGCTGACATGTACGACATGTTGCTGTCTCGTGAAGTTTGATTATATACAGTTTCAATGTTGTGCAGCTAGCTACGAAAATGTTACTCACGCCAGCCTGAATGCACACACTGCAGAACATCACAACCTTCTTATTGCCATACATCAACCAAGGTCTGTTCATCGTCATCATTCAATCAACGCTCCCGTCAAAAATTATATTTTTGGTTTGCATGGTACGAAGTATGAAATACTGTCGTCGCCTAACTTCGTCGGGACTGTCGATCTATTCAGCGCTTTTGAATTAGCTTCCCGTCTCCATTTGGAGTAAAAAAAAAAAGTTAAGCGCGAACA
This sequence comes from Siphonodentalium dalli, assembly GCA_032622095.1. NCBI lineage: Eukaryota > Metazoa > Mollusca > Scaphopoda > Gadilida > Siphonodentaliidae > Siphonodentalium > Siphonodentalium dalli. The sequence continues at coordinate 106,036,244 of CP136062.1, forward strand.
CTGGTTTCACCCCCAAATTCCTACTGTTGATGTTTGCCAATAAGCAGCGAGGTTATGAAGCTACAAGACCAGCAATACGTGCATGTATTACGTGTTGCTACACGCCATGACACAGCTCTGAATCAGAAGGCATAAGATGAAAATATCTATGTTTTATGACGGTATCATCCCAATTGAGTCAAGTTCGCCATCGCCTTCGTGATGTGATCAAGATGGTGATTGCAATAAATGTTATATAAAATAGATGAACGCATGCGTGTGGCGGCATTAATAAATCATCGGATGGAATTAGTTCTGTTTCACATAAGGTCTATACAACAAAAAGTAATTAGTTAATCAAGTGCATGGGTACTTACCACTGTGCCTAACATTTGATATATATGATCGAAACTAAGGTGCGAAAACGGTGTTTTTATAATAAAAAAAAAATTAGAATGAATACACTAGGTGGACAATGGTTTCTTATGAAAAATGTGTGGGAGTTTGTAATTTGTCCAGTGTGTTCATGTGTGAGAATTTGATGTACATATGTGTTCGTTTATAATTTACCCAGTGTGTCCATGTGTGGGAATTTGATGTACATATGTGTTCGTTTATAATCTGCCCAGTGCATGCGTCCATGTGTGGGAATTTGATGTACATGTGTTCGTTTATAATTTGCTCAGTGCGTTCATGTGTAGGAATTTGATGCACATATCTTCATTTATAACCTGCCCAGTGTGTTCATGTGTGGGAATTTGATGTACATGTGTTCGTTTATAATTTGCCCAGTGTGTTGGTGTGTGTTTCCTGTCAAAATAAACCAATACTAGATAACTGCTCTTACTTTTCGATGACTTTATAAGTTTGATGATAGGAATTGTTGGTAGCCGCATATAGGTCTGTATGTCAATGGTTATGAGGTTATATTAACGTAACACCACTGTTTAACTTGAAGTTAGCCAATCTTAGCAACCATGCACCAAAACAAACACGTCTGCATCGCGTCTGGAAAAAAATGCAGACCCCACCGAATGCTTATGTATAATGTATAATTATGCCTAAAGTAATTATCATAGCTGCTTGGTCTCTTGTAGGTTGCGTCATGCTGGAAGTATGTAGAATGACAACAACTAACTGGTATATGTACACTAAGAATAGATTGCCCTCTGTCTTTGCAGTGCTATCTGCAAACAGGATATTTTTTTATAAGCTATATCTTGTAGTTCGCGCATTTTTGTTATTACTGTGGACGTTTGCTACTAAGATACATGCAACGCGTGCCACAGTCTGTTATATTGTAATTGATGCACACTTTATTTGAACCTGGCACTGTCGGTTCAAGTCAAATATATCTTATGTCAGCTGGGATATCTTCTTGAAGAATAATATATTTCGAGTGCAGCAACCTGAAGTGTGACGCATTCGTGCGATGTTGAAGTGGTAGATAGATAGATAGGAAGGTAGGTATGTAGATTGATGTTTTATTGACAAAATGCTATCTGAATAATAAATTGGCAGTACAGATTACGCTATAACAAAACCTAGTGTACAACAATAATACATAGTATTTAGACTGAGCATTTTGCCTGGAATGGGCATAACCACAGTCTGGGGCGTCTTCGTGCCCACCCAACTACCATTTAGATATGACTCTGACCTTGGTGTAACCAAACACATATTTGTATTGAAATATATTAAGGAAGTGTATGCCGTTAATAGATGTATGCAATTTATTGTGTAATATTAAAAAAAAAAATATTTTGTACCATTAATTGTGCCCCTCCTCTGATAATACTAGATGTGCTCATGCTCATAACCATATGGATACCTTTAGTGTACACATAGCACTTTATCTGTCATATTTCATACATACATATATATATCTATATATATATATATATATATATATATCTAATCATTTTCCTAAATGTAGTTTGTATCTACTTGAAGAAGTCAGATACCTGAAGAAGTCAGAGACGACTTAATACTCTACGTCCATATACAATGGTTACTTTAAACAGTAATATGTTAGAAACCATGAGTTTGCACATTAACGACCATAAATACTTATGGACATTGGTGGTAAAACATGAGAAAAAAATAATAATAAAAGAAAAAAAACAATTGTTTTTTATATATCCATTTTTGCGTGTTTGTTTTAAATATCTAGTGTAGGGTCGGTGGTTATTTTTAGGGTCGGCCGATATGTGGAAACAGCCAATCTTGTTTGTTGGCTTATAACCAGAAAATTTGAAGTGGCGAGTCGGTTTTCTGTTGATTATTAATTAAGTGTTGGTATCTATAGCATATATAGTATGAAACTTATCAGTTAGTTGCGTTCATGCGCAGCATGTGGAATTCCTATTGTTAGAAAATGATGCGAAGAACACGAATAAAGCCGCACAAAATGTGCACTCTCTTCTCAGTGTAAAACATAATTTAACAAATGCTTTTTCGGGACTGTATGGTGCACACTACGGACAAAGTAAACATGTTCTATATCTAATATTATATCTTATCATGCAACAATACAGCATCTATTTCATTCAAAGTTGTTTCAAGGGCTTCATTTTGTTGTACAGTTTCGGACCAAGGATCTCAAATATCATGAGAAGGGTGAAATTATATATATTTATCATCTGGTTCAATTGGAGAATAGTGATGAAATTCATTCAAACATGCATAATCGATATGATGATGAAATGTTAACAACCGTCCGTATAATCTCATATTAGATAATGAACTAGATTACCATTGAACACAAAATTTGAAGTGGCGAGTCGGTTTTCTGTTGATTATTAATTAAGTGTTGGTATCTATAGCATATATAGTATGAAACTTATCAGTCAATTGCGTTCATGCGCAGCATGTGGAATTCGTATTGTTAGAAAATGATGCGAAGAACACGAATAAAGCCGCACAAAATGTGCACTCTCTTCTCAGTGTAAAACATAATTTAACAAATGCTTTTTCGGGACTGTATGGTGCACACTACGGACAAAGTAAACATGTTCTATATCTAATATTATATCTTATCATGCAACAATACAGCATCTATTTCATTCAAAGTTGTTTCAAGGGCTTCATTTTGTTGTACAGTTTCGGACCAAGGATCTCAAATATCATGAGAAGGGTGAAATTATATATATTTATCATCTGGTTCAATTGGAGAATAGTGATGAAATTCATTCAAACATGCATAATCGATATGATGATGAAATGTTAACAACCGTCCGTATAATCTCATATTAGATAATGAACTAGATTACCATTGAACACAAAATTTGAAGTGGCGAGTCGGTTTTCTGTTGATTATTAATTAAGTGTTGGTATCTATAGCATATATAGTATGAAACTTATCAGTTAGTTGCGTTCATGCGCAGCATGTGGAATTCCTATTGTTAGAAAATGATGCGAAGAACACGAATAAAGCCGCACAAAATGTGCACTCTCTTCTCAGTGTAAAACACAATTTAACAAATGCTTTTTCGGGACTGTATGGTGCACACTACGGACAAAGTAAACATGTTCTATATCTAATATTATATCTTATCATGCAACAATACAGCATCTATTTCATTCAAAGTTGTTTCAAGGGCTTCATTTTGTTGTACAGTTTCGGACCAAGGATCTCAAATATCATGAGAAGGGTGAAATTATATATATTTATCATCTGGTTCAATTGGAGAATAGTGATGAAATTCATTCAAACATGCATAATCGATCCGTCCGTATAATCTCATATTAGATAATGAACTAGATTACCATTGAACACGTCAGAGAAATAATAATAACTTAATAGAATACACATGCATATAGAAGACGAGATTTGCAGATGACGGACATGCTAAAAGAAGACGAGATTTGCAGATCATGGACATGCTCATAGAAGACTAGATTTGCAGATCATGGACATGCTTATAGAGGACGAGATTGCAGATCATTCACATGCTTATAGAAGACGAGATTTGCAGATCAATTGCTGATTTTGATAGTCCACTCAAATAGCCAATGTATATATTGGGTGTTGTCACGATCGATTGTAAACAGGCTATTCCATACAGATTAGATAAATATCATAAGATAACGTACAGCTGACGACACCAGAATGGGACTAGATGGACACCACGCGAAGCAAACTCGACTCTCAGTAAAGCTGCATTGAATGTTATCCCATGATTTTGGGCATAAGTTACCCAGGTTTGATTCAAATTGATTGAGCGAAACTAAAGTATAACTAGAGGTCAGATTCCATGGAATCAGATATACTTCCATGGTATTCCATCCCATCCCATGTGAGTGTTATGCGTATATGTGTGTTCCTCTTCATGTGAATGCATATTGGTGCCTTACGATCCAATGGTGGACTTGCATTGACATTTCTTAATCTCATATATATTTTGAAGACCTCTGTCTGTATGTATGTTTGTTTGTTTGTCTGTCTGTCTGTCATTTATACAAATCTACGATCCTCGACCGATCGGGACGAAACTTGGTACGTGTGTGTAGTTTGACCGGGCGGTGAACGTTGTCGTATTGGCGAGCCCGTGCGGCGCCCGCTTCGCGCATGCGCAGACGAGATCTCGGAAACGGGAGGATCTATCGACTTGAAATTTGCTATGTGAATGTATCTTGCCCCGGATACGAATTTTATCGGGTCGCCGAGCCCGTGCGACACCAGCTTCGCGCATGCGCAGACCAGATCTCGGAAACGGGTAGAGCTATCGACTTGAAATTTGGTTTTTGAATAGCCCGGACAACGTCGGGCTCATCGGCTTGGCGAGCCCGTGCGGCGCCCGCTTCGCGCATGCGCAGACGAGATCTCGGAAACGGGTAGAGCTATCGACTTGAAATTTGCTATGTGAATGTATCTTGCCCCGGATACGAATTTTATCGGGTCGCCGAGCCCGTGCGACACCAGCTACGCGCATGCGCAGACGAGATCTCGGAAACAGGTGGATCTATCGACTTGAAATTTGGTATGTGAATGTAACTTGCCTCGGATACAAATTTTATTGGGTCGCCGAGCCCGTGCGACGCCAGCTTCGCGCATGCGCAGACCAGATCTCGGAAACGGGTAGAGCTATCGACTTGAAATTTGGTTTTTGAATAGCGCTGGGTAGAGCTATCGACTTGAAATTTGGTTTTTGAATAGCCCGGACAACGTCGGGCTCATCGGCTAGTTTAATATATATTTTGGTACTTCTGTCTGTCTGTTTGTTTGTCTGTCAGCTATGGCCGGGATAACTGCTGGACGGATTTTGACGAAATCTGATAAATGTGGGTACTTTTGTGCAGGGAGTGTTTTGGACGGGTCGAATCGTGACCCTCGGCCTGACATTTGTCTTCAAAAAGGACAATCGAAGGTCAAATCGGGTAAAACACGGATTTCCACGAAATTCGATACCTATGGGTACTTTTGTCCGGGGAGTCTTTTGGGCGGGTCAAGTCGTGACCCCGACCTGGCATTGACCTTCGAAATGGTCAGTTCAAGGTCAAATCGAGTAAAACGATCGGATTTCGACGAAATTTGATACCTAGGAAAACTTTTGTCCGGGGAGTGTTTTGGACAGGTCAAATCGTGACAATAGGTTACTTTTACAGTAGAGCGGACATACCTATATAGTATATCGGTGAGCATATTCATGCATTTGCCTTGCTTCTTGCTAAGTCCGTTTGAATTTGCGTCATGAAAAGAGGGTTTGAATTTGAGTAATATATATCACCAGTCACAACGTTATACGCTACCAGGGTTAAACCGTTCAATATAAATCATTAAAAAGTGTACTAATCTTGCGTTTAGATACTACTTATCACATCCACTCATCGAAAAGTTTTTATCTCAATATATGATTTTCGGAGTAATTTTCCCCATTTGATATTCGGTGGAATTTTCCAAATCTGAACCCACCCGACACAAACACTCACTTGAGCAGGTTGCGTTTATATTAGAGAGGTCAAATTTTAGAGGCACACATACAGTATACCGGCTTATGTACCACCGCATCGCTCCTACATCATCCCGTTTGGATTTGGGGCTAAAAACCGGCTAGTGATAGACTACATAAGTATACATATTTATTATATATAGCGTTGTCACGAGTAAACCGTTCCATCTGAAAATTAGAAAAACGCCCTCTGGATGCGCACCGTACTACATGTATGTGGATATACGATAAAACCTTTATCACAGTTACTGCCATAATTTAAAGTACCAAAAAGAAGGTTTTAATTTATAAACCTGTATCCTAATATAAAGACTCGAGTTATAAAATAATTACCAAATGGCCGACAAACATATCTCAAATAAAAGCACTAAACACAAATACATAGTCATATATACACGTATTTAGACGGATAATGCTATTGAAAAGTGTCACAAATTTACCGAAATTACATATATCGGGATGGACGAACCTGACTTATTCGAATGTAGTTTAGGTAGAGTTACACGTTATAATTATGTTCTCCTTGTGGTATGCCTATACGACAGTCCATTTCTGAGCCTGAAGCTGAATAAAGTTTTTACACTTGAGGTAGTCTGTCCATGGTGACTGGTGAGCAACGGCTCTACAATCTAAATTTATATTTTTACGAATATTTTGATCACCAAAATGGGACATAGGCGAATGTATTTTATTTGAAGTTCTATCATGCTCGCGAACGTTCTAGAAAGATCACAAAAACGTCGCTATACATGTGTATCAGGCGTCAAGAATTAAATATAATTCAGAAACATATTCATTGAGGATAAACAATTAATGCTGTGAATGCACGATATGTCGATACAAACGTTTATACCAATTGTACGGATTATCTATTATCGCGAACCTTTTCACTGCTCGTATGAGATTGTATAAATTTTGGGTTCAAAGTGACTTAGTCGGACAGGTGCGTAACACCCTGTACCATCAGAAGTAGGCCAGCCATGGCAATTCTATTTTAAAGAGCGCGGATTTGGGATAACTGCATTGTGTGAGAACGTAATTGATTCGCGTACATCTATATGCATTTCAGTATGTTGCTTTCCCGAGTAATGGTGCCTTTTCTGTGCTTATATATAGCACCAAAGTGAACATACGCCTTCTCACCAGCAAAATGATAAATAGCCGATGTGTTGAAATGGTAGTATACCATAAACATATATAGCATGTCGAGCTTGTAAACTAGACGGATATTCTTGTGAATATACGGGTATGAATGCGCGTATTTTACCATTTAATATGTTATTGCAAGTCTTCACAGTCATGCATAAGTTCATAATACCAAGTTAACAATCGTTATTCACACACAAACATATATATGTCGTTCAACGTAATTATGGTACGTTGAACGATCACCCATTTCGCAACAGCGAAATAGCGTATGATGACATTAAACTCTCTTTGCTCGCGGGCCTATATCGCGATTTCCCCAACAGTTTAAGGTGTTTTATTTCACTAATAGATATGGTAGCATTCTGGGAATGATATATACATGGCAGCATATACATACACATTCAATATACAATTCGCTTAATTTTGGTGTGATTCATATTCTTGAATACACGCAGGTGGTGAATTAGTCGGAGCTTTAAGACATGTTTGTGTATATTTTCCGATTAGCGGACATATCTCCACATGATACTTAGCTCATTCACGAGTGATCACTTTATTTTGTCCTTATCATATAACACATCCCACTTGTGCCATAAATACGACGTCGTTGTCGGACTCTTCCTAAGTTATAACACTTTGCATTACGTCTCGTCCAATTAATGCGAAATATGCAATCAACGATCTTAACAAACGGGCAATAAAGTCATACATTTTCACTCGTGCCACATACAGATGATAAAGAGACAGTTTTTAATTGGTCAGATCTAAATTCAACAAACGTATGCTATATACCAGATGGGAATTTAATACCAAACCTTAGATAGTTACGTTCGGAAATTATGATACCAAAATTAGCGACTTAGGGGCGGCAAGGTTGGGGTGTCGGACGGGACACGCTGACTCCCATTCATTTAATTTGAATATATCTTATATTAAAATGGTTTACGGGCGCGTGAATGGATAGAAAATAGTTTCAATTCAATTGAGAACTGCAAGCGAAAGTCAGACGGATTGTGCTTTCTGAAAACGTGGTCCATGCGGAGAAGTGTTATAACATTATACGACGGACACCACAGTTCTGTTAATTCTCAAGTGTCAAAGTCGAGAATTTTTTTTGTAAAAAATGGGCGTTTTAAAAAAAGTGAAAACAAAACGAACTACTATTCTAAAACTAATGAATTTAGAGCGTTTTTTGGACTCAAAATATGTTAATTTTAAGCCGCATCGTGATAAAACTGCAGAATTACGGCCGATTGACAAGACAGACAGCCGACAGTGTTTTGAGTAATTACCCATTAGCCAATATAACAATTAACGCAGTGCGCCGAACAGGAATGGCTGTTGAAATATATCATCAGTGGTCATTGGTGTCAAAATATATGTCCAACCCTGTCAAATTTTCTTCCTCGGACTAAGCTGACAACGGTCAATACGACTACAAAAACCAAATGCAGTTATCTGGAATAATACGGGAGGACAACAGAGTACAATAAAATAGAGGTTTGCCAACTATGGGCGGTAACTCTTCAGGGAAAGCGCGGACACAAGTTTTTATGCCCGTTGGCAGTAGTGCATATCGAGATGTGCATACGGTCTAATTTTCGATGCTCTGCTTCTTATAATTTCCGAGATAATAAAATGACATTTTTTCAAATAAAGGGAGATAACTCCTCTGTGAAAGCGCGGACAAAATCGTTATGGGCCATAGGCATAGAACTCATGTACCCCAACCTACTTAGCAAGTAGTGATTACAAAAGTGTCAAGTATAATAATAATGAAAAATAATCGCAAAAGGGCCATAACTCCGCCAAGAAACATTGGGCGGAAATTCGGATACCATTACATCTAGTAAACCTTCGATGCCTACATTCACTAGAGATTTCGCGTTTCTACTGCAATCAGTTTCTGAGTATTTCGAAATAAACGGAAAACGACCTCAGTAGAAAAACAATATACTTCCTTGGTTACACCATGGAAGTATAATAATCACACCAACTGGACGAGATTTGCCCAAAACTGGGCAACAAAATACCAGACAAACAAGGACTGTTAGGAACCCAATACTGAAGTAAACATCCGGAAACCACAAACTCAACATTATTCTATGTCGAACAAGTTGAATTCAGATGTCGTTTATGTAGCAATTCTCTCCACCATTGTATCAGTCATATAGCAAGATTCAAATAATGGTTAAAAACATTAGCAGAAAAGCCGGACGGACATAAATCGTGAACATTTGGCAAACTAAGGACCATAACTCAGACAAATAAATCGGGATAAACCGGATTTTCGCACTAATTCGAGACAGTGTGCCAAGCAATTGTATACCAAAAAAACATTGAAGTCGGTTCATATTTGTTGGAGTTATCAAGCCGGACGTTAACGGTTAAAGGTACTCAATCCGATTCGATGGTCCATATATATTCTGATTCCAACAAGAACATAAATTTTTTGAAATGCCCTTCAGTTATCAGAATAGAATAATTACCCAAAAATAATTGCTCACTGATTTTAGATACTGTATAGCTAGCAGATTGTATACCGAATATTTTTGAAATTGGTGCATATTTGTTGGAGTTGTCGAGCCGGACGAACGGAGGGACTTAGTCATTCCAGTATACTCCGCATTCTCTTCGAGATGGGGGAGTACATGTATACCGAGTACCTAAACCATGAGATAGCGCCCAATTCACCCTTTAGTAAATACCCAACGCTGAACCAACCCCAAAGTGAACGCCCAACATAATTATCTCGTTATAAATCGACACATGTACATTCTGATCATTGTAAACGTCAGATGTTTTCTCTGCGTGGCAAATACATTGATAGTCAACACTATATATATATGTCTGGGCGAACTCAGCAATACTCGGACATCATAAGTTGAAACATGGAACACTATCCATAAACTTGCGCTTGAAGCCTTCAGACATGTTTTAGTCATGTTGTACTCGTTATTTTGTAGGTCATTTTTTATCTTGTTCTATAATGAGGAAATATAAATGGCACAACTTGCTAATTATAGTTTTACGAATTGTTGGCACCTTCCAAGAGCAGTTCTTGTCCGGTCATGATATCATATGCCGGGTTCTTATTGCATCTTTGCCTTTTTCTAATTACTCCTGAAGCGAGACTCCAATGCTTCTAATATAGTACAAGAAAACCAATGTCAGAAATGGTAACGCGCTCAAGATCATATATTATATACCCATGATTGTAATTATAGAATATAAAATATATTGGTTTCACGAATGACCAACTCATAATTCCGTTAAAACAACTAATCCTTCAAATTATTACAACAACTATATACGGCTTATCACTGAAGGTTTCTCATGAATCTCACCAGAATTCCCAACTACATCTTTTACCGGACTCGGCCTCCGGGTCGCAGTTCGACTTTTAATCCGTCCCAAAAATTCCCATTTCTATAAATAAAACGCCCATGGCCCATGTATATCAAGAATCAGCGAAACATTATACACGCGGAGCGCGAAATAAATAACAAGATGTGTGAGTTAATTATAGATAATCCTATTTCAGAATTCTAAATTTACGACATTTTAGCTCGGAATTGCTATAAAGACATATGTTGGACTTGTTCGGGTGCGTAAAACTTATAAAGTTAGTACTCAGGCTCTATCCCAACCTGGGAAATGTAGCATTCTGCTAATATCGCCGAAAATTTCAAAGAAATCGACCATACCACTCCATAGATAACATCGTCTTAACTACGCTAAATTGTAAATATTTACATCTCGGTTCGGGACGCAACTATCAGTGATAAACTAACGCAAATGATTTCGCCATCGAGAGTCATTACATTTAATTAATACATAAGAATAATGATATGTGATGTCATTTTGGATTCATATTCGTCAAAATAACTACGTTGAGCAAGAGTATTCTCCATTTTTAGTTTAGCACCCTCCCGGAGTGTTTCACATCACTTTAAGTATGTGTTGTATTATGAGGAAGTTCTACGCCGAAATTGCCGAATGCTTTATCTGATTTACCAAAATGCTTACGGGCATTCACGTTGTAAGCGTTAAAGGTACTCAATCCGACTAGACGGTCCCCATACCACCATGATACAACAACAACAACAACAACAACATTTCTTCAAAATACGCTTTAGTTATCAGAATCGATTATTTGCAACAAATAATGCTAACCACTGTCAACTATGGTATCAAATTTCCCAAAACTTGTTATTTATCAACATTTTGTTCAACAAAAATATGGCCGTATTATCAGTAAAGTATCACGAAATTTGACCTTATTACCACTTGATTTTAAAGTTATCCATCTTCATCCGAAATTTTGTCTAAGAACCTCCTTTTGACCACGTGATTCTGGGCCACATATTATTACACATCTCGAGAAATAACAAACTTCAAAAATCGATATCTGATCACTCTGAGCTTTGATGGGTGGGTTCCTCGACTCGAATCAAATATTTTTTTTACCCCCCGAAGCCAAATAAATAGTAATTTAGGAGCGTCTGATTGGATTGAGTACCTTTAACGACAATGGCGGCGACGGCGACGGCGACGGCGACGACGACGACGACGACGACGATTATGATGAAAATAATGATGTGGATTGATGCTGATGATTATGATAGCGACGATGATGGCGCTGATTATGGCACTGATGGTAACTATCGTGTGTGTGTGTGTGTGGGGGGGGGGGGTATCTAAATCTACCTACTTACCTGAAAATACTTGAATTGAAGCGGAAACTTGACATTTAATATAGCGACGTTTGACGTAGTCTCCCAAATACAGTCCAATAATACCGGTATACATCCACACAACTGTCGATCAAGTCAAATAAATAGAAAGAACGTAAACATGTCATAGTAAACAGACAGAAACTGATGTGAACAAATGTTATTATATAGATCCCCTATCTTACATATTATACTCTAGCAGCGTTGAATACCGCGTTTCTTCTTGTCCGACGTAATTGGCATTTACGGTAACTTTGGCTCCTTTTCCACGGTGCTTTTCTAGGCTGACCTTTCCTTCAAAGCTATCATTTCCCTTCTTTTCGAGATGTATCCAATCACCTTGTGCGACAACTGCCACTGCCCTGGCGTTTGGAATAGTAACCTGGAAATTAAAGTCCAGAGGTCCATTTCCGTTAATAACTAAAGGCTCTTTGAGAAAGCACCCTTCTTTCCATTGCGCGTACTGCTTCGGGAAGGGACAGGCTGGGCGTGGCGCGTCTGTGCAGTTAAGAAGGTAGTTATATACACCTGGCAAGCTTTTGCTGTCATCTGTCGACGGTAACGCGTAGAGTTGCAACTTGTAGTAACCAGGACGCGGCATGGCAACGATGAAAGTGATGACGTCACCTTGCGTTTGCGTGAAGACCAACTCGGAAAATTCCTTGTCGTCCGAGGCATCAAAAAGCTGATGTGTCACTTTCATAAGCTTTGACGTCTTCACTTTAATCTCCACCCAGTTGTCTTTCGAAGTGATCTCTGGGTTATCATGACTGGCGGTGATCAGGCCGAACTCCCCAAATTTTGGTTGAGCCCCAAGATACCCGTATGGGAGGTTTGGTTTTGCTGCCATTCTGTCCTGAAAGCGCGTTTAACAAAAGTCCGCGTTACGATGGTACGTCTAGCTCACGAAAGACCAACTAGTAGGAAACTCGAGTCTACCCGGCTTGAAGCGTCACCGTGTGTGCCATCGAGCCAGCCAATTGTATTTGCTCTTCTATCTATAATAACACTCTTGGTTTTAAATACACTCGTCGGCACTAACCGATGTTGCAAGAGAAGGCCTCTAAGCTACATGACTAACGCGGGTGCATACTAATTTTAGAAGCCATTTTCTTTTTTAACATCAATTGTAAGGTAATCGCGGCAGTGCCTCGCAGACAGGCGCTCAATAATGACTTCAAGAAACGTTTTCTCGCCGATTGAATGCAAGAAGTCTTTGTGCACGCCGGCACTTGTGGTTTGAATAGTATGGTGCACTCGAGACAACATGCAGTTGAAGATACTGGGTCGGGTCTGTTACCATATCATGACTTAATTGCATAGGCGGCTTTGAAATGAAGCATAGCTAATTAACTCACATGCCGCACACGTGTGGAGGGGACATCAGCTATCTAAATGAGAAATCATTAAAGGGGTACTGTACACTAATTCCGACCAATTGTGGGACTATCTCCTTTTATACTCAACAGAATATAAAATTATGCAATGAATTTGAGCCATGGATTAATGCAAACTACACTCGTGTGCTCTATGAACGATGCAAACTACATGGTACTTATGATGAAAATGAATATATGACTCCAGTCATAAATTCATTTTCATTATATTTACCATGTTTTTGCATCGTTCACAGAGCACACGAGTGTATTTTGCACTAATCTTTTGTTGCATATATATGCTGATGAGTATAAACGAAGATGGTCCCATATATGGTCGGATTTAGTGTACAGCACTCCTTTAAGTGAAATTATCTTGTGCTGGTGTCGTTTGGCAATTTGCAAATATTTGCATATTAAAATGATTTCGCTGCGATACTACAGCTATTTTGGGGTCTAGTTTCATTTAGGACTTAAGATATGGAGTATCCATTTCCGGCGAATCTTATAGAGACGTTGTCATTTAATGACGTTTCCATGCTTACCATGTATCATGAAGGTAACATGGTTATATTCCCCTATTATCTGCTATTATGCCAACAATTAAACATTGTAATGAGCAGCAGTGGAGTGTTCTTAGAATACAGGGAGTCATCCCTAATTCTGTTCTTTCCAAATGGCATACATACACATAACTAACTGCACGAGTGTTTTAATGAAGAGTAAGTTAGAGGAAGACCGTGACATGTTTCAACCACTACCGACCAATTACGCCAAACCAATATGACCGCGACGTAGAGAATCGATTGAATGTGGATATAAATATTAAAAACCTTACTTTATGGAAACAATTCAGACAGCGATGAAACAAATACTCTTATCTTTAATACTGTACACACCTACCTTGAATCTACCAAGCGGTTTAATTCAAAATCCATAATATAATACGAATTGAATATGATTGAACAAGTACATATATGTTGTATACTGGATCATCCCTCCACATCGCAGCTCTGCTGTCCCTCAAGTACATCCGTATAGCATTTGATTGCCTGATCCCCACCAGAAGCTGCCCCCATTTTGTGCTGATCAATGAATTATTATAATGTTGTTTCTTTTTGTTTTTCTTATTTCACTGTTGCACCCGATTTGACTAGTGTTTGTTCTGTTCTTATATAGGTTTTCCTGTTGACCGGACCCGCTGCTATTTATATGACACTTATGCACAAATAAAACTTTTATTCACCGGTACCATAAAAAAAAAAGAACTTCCAAAAAGACACAATCGACCACAACACGTGGAAATGCCAGTACGTGCCCGAAGTGATACGTCACTAAGCAAACTGCAATTGAAATATTGGCCTGGGCTCTGCATACATATTTGTATATTCTAATCCCCCAATTTTCGATGGCTTTGTGATGAAAACCCCGCTATCCTAATTAGCATTTTATAAACCCTAATGTTTAATCCCAGATGACCATGAAATGCGATGACGTGTCTTCTACCCGAACAAAAAAAATCTGCTCATATTGATCAAAGCAACTAACAGCGGGAGTGCGATAAGAGCGTTTCAATCAAAAAGGCTGATAGATTGGTTCTACCGTGTTGTTTACACTCACATGGCTAACTACATGAAAGTTTTGTACAACAAATTACCTGAATTAATTAAATCTATTCCTAAACATATCATAATATGAAATTCAAAGTACTCTGTCTGATATGAAATGATTGCGTGGCACACATTCAAGCATCAATGAGTTCCGTTGTGTCTATGATTATAACTTCACTTCACGTATACGCGAAATTTAATTTTAATGGTGGAGCAGGGTGGAGTGTAAATCAGCTGATTGGTCATGTATATTTCCGTTCCCACATGTTTTACATAGCATACATATATATGAGAGTTACGGGTGTTATTTGCTTCATATTTGCTCAACTCAGTAAGCGTGAACAAATTCTCATTTCTTATCGAAATGGCCATGTGTCGATCGGAATGGCACATACAAATTGAGATGTCCCTCAAACCAGATGAAGCTTGAAATTGAAAATCGGTCCCGATTTTCGCCAACCTCACCTAGCCTAATCATGACATGAATCTCCACTCTTTGCTACGCACGTAGAGATCATACTCCACCTGTATACAAAACAGTGGAACCGTGTTTATGATTTGTCAGGGAACCTTATAAAGTTGAAAAAATACGAACATGACATTTGGAACTTATTCCCTATTCCTTATTCCTTATTTTCAAAAATGTCGCTTTCGGCCGATTTGACGGCATGGATGGGTGTCCCACCCAAACACCCCCTAGAAACATCCCGACCCGAGCCATCACCCCCGGGGGTGAAGATGGGGTATGGACCATTTTCGAGAACGGTAAGGATTTCGACCGATTTGACGGCATGGGTGGGTGGCTCGCCCCAAATACCCCCTAGACACACCCGACTCATCATCCCCGGGGTGCCACCCCGAGGGGGTGAACATGGGGTATGTTGCGTAGTTATAAGGAAAACTTTTTGGAGGAGGGTGCCCGGGTGGGAGGACCTGTGTCTGGATAAAATCAGGTTTCCATGACAACGGCATCAAATTTTTCGAGAAAAGTTGAAAAAGCCCACTGTTGGGACTAAATGAGCCTTGTATTCAAAGAAATGATGTTAACTCATTGTGACACCAATATTGCATCCAACGGACTGGGCCACTAAGACATATAGGGTCAAGGTTAATTGATAAGGTCAAGGTCATTGGACAAATGTCATATTTTGGTCCATTTTTAAAAATTAATTGTCTCATATTTCGCTACCCCTAGTGCCTTAGTCATAAAAAAGATTCCCCATCACCATGTTCAATTTGATATATGACACTCTTGATATAAGATGATCAATGTGAACATTTTAAGTACTGATTTTTATAACATGTGTGGCAATACGATGTCAAGATACATTACCGTCAAGATACCATCAGATGAAAAGAAACACGATTTTGTGACTTTAGTAACTAAAGTTCGATACTTCACATATATGTAGCTTAGTTTTAGTGGAAACTATTTGGATAGGGTGCCCGAATGAGGGGTCATGTTTCTGGATATATCTTATATAATATGGTTTCCATGGAAACGGCATCAAATATTTGGAGAAATGTTGAAAAAGCCCAGTTGGCAACCCGATGAGCCGTGTGTTTGAATAAATGAAGTGAACTCATAGTGACAGTAATGGCCCATCAAACGAACTGGGCTACTAGGACATATAAGGTCAAGGTCAATTGCAAAGGTCAAGGTCATTGGACAAATGTAATATTTTGTCCATTTTGTTTATTAATTGTCTCATATTTCGCTACCCCTAATGCCTTAGTCATAAAAAAGAATCCCCATCATAATGCGCAAAAATTAGGGCACCATCACCATGTTCAATTTGATATATGACACACTTAATATAAGATGATCAATGTCAAAATGTCACAACATTAAATTTATACATAATCAGATTTTAAGTACTAATTTTTATAACATTTATGGCAATAACATAAGTCAAGATACATTACCGTCAAGATACCATCAGACCAAAATAAACACGATTTTGTGACTTTAGTAACTAAAGCTCGATACTTCACATATATGTAGCTTAGTTTTTTTGGAAACTTTTTGGAAAGGGGTGCCCAAAATGAGGGGTCATGTTTCTGGATATAAATTATATAATATGGTTTCCATGGCAACGGCGTCAAATATTTGGAGAAATGTTGAAAAAGCCCACTGTTGGCAACTCGATGAGCCGTGTGTTTGAATAAATGAAGTGAACTCATAGTGACACCAATGGCCCATAAAACGAACTGGGCCACTAGGACATATAGAATCAAGGTCAATTGCTAAGTTCAAGGTCATTGGGACAAAAGTTCAATATATTGGTCTATTTTATATTGTCGCATATTCCGCCAAACCTATAGTGCGTTAGTCCCGAAAGCAATCCCCATAATAAGCTAGATCACCGAGTCTCTACCATATTTGATCCATCCAGCCCCATCCAGTGCATGCAGTGCTACATGTCCAAGTTCTGGAGTAGATTCCATATATAGAGCTTTTGAATATTTATGACTTCTATATATGGAATTCATGAATATTCGAAACTCCATATTCGTTAAAGATAAATCAGGTGATTGTTAAGTTTATTCTTATGAACAAAACATTTAAATAGCCATATACCATGCATATAAAGCGAATGTGTTTTATTATTATATTTTTTAGGTATAAGGGTCATATATGAGACGTTCATTCACTTCGCAACAACAAGATGGACATGTATATAATATAATCTAGTTTCCATAGCAGCCATTAGCACAAATACTGTCCAAATTATCATTTTAGTTAACTTTTTGCTCTATTACTACTATCTTAATTCTGTTCAGAAATATAGAATACTAGCTGATGTGCCCGACTTCGTCCGGGGCTCCGGGCTATTTAAGGATTTCTTAGTGATCGCCTCCGTCTGGGCAGAATATAAATCGTCTGGACAAACTATTGTCCGATCGGTCCAGAAACATGCCTATATGAGCGTATATGGGCGAGGTCAAAGACATGGTCGCACGTGAAATTGGGCCCGCCCATATTGTTCCCGGCATCAAACTAGCCCTACATAGCAAATTTGCGTCGGATCGGTCGAGGTCCAAAAAAATGCCTATATCATATTGTTCCCGTGATGAAAATAGGCCTACATACCAAATTCGAGTCGGATCGGTCGAGCAGTTTTTGACTCTATACACACACACATACATACATACATACACACAAACAGTAGTTCCAATATATATATAAAATACTAGCTGATATGTGCCCGACTTCATCCGGGCTATTTAAGGATTTCTTTGCGATCGCCACCATCTGGGCAGAAAATACACAACGCAAAAGATCGCACAGAAACATGCCTATATGAGCATATATGAGTGAGGTCAAGGTCAAGGACACGGTCGCACGTGAATTTGGACCCACCAATATTGTTCCTGGAATCAAGGTAGGCCCATATTGTTCCCGAGATCAAAGTAAGCATACATACCAAATTTGAGTCGGACCGGCGAGGTCCAGAAACATGCCTATATGAGCGAGGTCAAGGTCAATGATACAGTCACAAGTGAAATTGGACCCGCCCAAATTGATTCATGGATCAAATTAGGCTTTCATACCAAATTTGAGTCCGATCGGTCGAGGTCCAGAAACATGCCTATATTAGCGTATATGAGCTCAAGGTCAAGGTGAGCTCTGGATGGGAGCAATAATTTTTTCCCCCGAAAATAGTTGAAAAATATGACAGCCATTTTGAATTTCACATTTGAATCCATTGGAACACTCTGCAGCCAACATTTATAAGAGAAATCATCTTACAATTTCCAGTCATGTTTAGGTTCATGTTTAGATGGACGATGTGGAATTTGAACGATTTTTTTTAACAAAAACATGGCTGACGGCAATCATCTTGACTTGGCGTAACTTTTCCCGTTCATAGTAATTCTTAAAACATCTTCTCAAGAACCATCGGGGCTATTTAGTATGGAGGGTCCTTGAGTGACATGGATACTGATTTGTTCAAATTGGATCACCGGTTCACATAATGGCAGAGCCAGGGACATAACTTTTCTATCCATAGTAATTCTTAAGGTGTCTTCTTATCAAGAACCTATTCAGCTTATATCTTGTATGGAGAGTCATTGGGTGACTGGGATTCAGATTGGTTCAAATGAGGTCACCCGGTCAAATAGGGTTTTATAACTCGTTCCCTTCATAGTATTTCTTAAAACACCTTCTCAAGAACAATCAGGCCTATTCAGCTTATATTTGGTAACAACCCTTGGTGACTGATACAGATTTATTAAAATTGGGTCACTATCCAATATGGGTGGAGCCAGCAAGCTAGGGACATAACTATTTTCCTCAATAGTTATTCTTAAAACATTTTCTCAAGAGCCACCAGTCCTATTTAGCTTATATATAGTATGGAAGGTCCTTGGGTTAGATTTGTTAAAATGGGTCCGACCAGTCAAGAAATTGCATTTTGGTGTGTAGGGTCCATGGAAAGTTGGGAATCAAATAATTTTATGTTTGAATGGGATCGGCCATTAAAAAAGGAAGAGGGCCATTTGCCAGCCGGGTTTTGTAAATGGTCCATGCTGTTGGAGAAAGTTCAATATATCCCATATTTCTATTAAATGCTTACAAATGATAAAAGTATAAGGAGGAAATGTTGACATAGATTATGTTAACCTGACCTTGATCAATCTCATCCCATCCGTGTAACCACCTCCAACAATGTTCAGCTTGGGGTCCCTCGACCAATATGCCAAGTTTCATGCTTTAGATACTATAATCACGATTCATGCGATTCTTAAAGGTACTCAATCCGATAAAACTCCTCTCAATTACTATTTCAATGGCTTCGGGGGGTCAAAAATATTTGATTCGAGTCGAGGAAGTCACCCATCAAAGCTCAGATTTGTTAGATATCGATTTTAGAAATCTATTATTTTTCATTATCGGGAATACTTTCTGGCCCAGAACTCAGGGGGGGGGTCTGCAAAAAAATTCCGTATATAGGGCCGGGGTGGGTGGGTGGTCCAGAGGCGGAAAAAATGGTGCTTGTAAATTTTTTCCAAAATGGGTTTTTTTCAAACAATTTACAAGTACTGACCATGTAATGTTGTTTGTAAGCATGTTAGTACCATGATTGTTGTTATAGGGCTATATAGGCAGCTAAAGTGACTCTTTAGCCTCAGATTTAGCAACATTCTGGATTTCACAGTATCCCGGACCACTTCACAGTGGACCACATTAACGTTCAGGAAACTTATGATCAACGGAAGAAATATTTAGTAACAAAATTAATATATTACCCAGTTGTATTATCTGAATAAAAGTAATAAAACAAAAAAACTCTATTACAAATTGGATACTACATGGTGAATACTCAATGATGACTACTAGTAGATATCATTAACCTGATTGTTGCATAACATGAAATTGAAAAGGGTATCTCATAAATTTCTAATGTCTGAAATACTGTCTTGTTCTGGAATGTAATCCAATTCATTCCTTCTGGTTATTTCTCATCTTGAATGATTGCAAGTAATGTTAATTTGCAACAATTACCCAAATAAAACTGAATTGGTTATGATGAATGACATTACTGTTTACTGCTCAGACAATCCCAAATGAAGGTGACGCTATTCTCATTGAATTTCCGAACTTCATCTGAGAGCTTTACTGCTCAACAAGACGAAACTAAAATACTAATTGTATACTGTTATCACTTACAAAAAAAGATGGCGGACAGACCTCAGACACACTAAACTTCGCTGAGTCTTTCTTACAAAACGGGACGAATTTCAATGGTTTCTGAAACTCAACTACTTGTTAACCAGATGCAATAAACTACAAAGCACAATATTAGGAACTTGTTGGCGATCAACACTCAAATAAAGTAAGCTTTTTCTGCGATTTTCTCGACCAAAAACTGAATACCGACAAGATGGCGGACGCCACTGAAATTCAAACTTTTCAAAATTCGACAAAGACAGGTCAACAGCCGGATTCTCAAATCAATGGCATTAATACCCATTCAAGCCCAAATGGTGATATTACACCGACTAAAGTTAACAAAGATGACTTACCTCGAATAAAGGTAACCCCAGAACCGACACTGCAAACTATGGATTTTGAGGCACAGAGTGGGGAAAATTCAATTTTAACACCAGATACAGTATTAGAAACAATAAACCTAGTAGCAAATGAACAGTACACCCCTTCAAGTCAAGACTCGCCACTAAATTCTCCAACAAATTCCCAAGCTAATTTCCTTCAAGATTTCAATACCACATCACTCAGACTTCAAACCCTGAGGAAAAGCAACCCAAAGAAAAGAAATATTGATGACCAGTCTCCCACTCGAACAACTAGGAGGAAAACCGGTGTTGATGAAAGTACCGAAGAACTAATAAATAATTCAATAAAAGAACAAATGTGTAAATCACTAAAAGAAGAGCTTGGCTTGATCAAAGATCAGCTGACAAACCAACTAACAACCATGTTTAGCAGCTTAAATGTCACTGTTGAGGATGCCGTGGATAAAGCTGTGAATAAAAGCATAGCTGAAACAAAAAAGGAGGTCCAAGAGGTAAAGGCGGAAATAAAAGATGTCAGATCTGAATTCATCACATTAAAGGCAGAAATGAAGAAGCTAACAGATGAGAATAATGATCTGAAGAAGCAGGTAAAACAAAGTACACAAAAAATTAACATTATACCTGATAATATTCTTGACCTAATAGATTCAAAGTTCAAGGAAGCCAAGGACTACACCGACACTAAAATCGAAGGAACCGAGCAATATAGTAGGAGGGACTGCCTACGTTTCCACAATGTCCCCATTCCAGACAACCTCAATGTTAATGGATTCAAGAAATTTGACTGGATAGGTTTGGTTAACAATCTGATAAATACAGATGTTGGACTAAAGCTGCACTCATCAGATATAAGCAGAGCACACCCTTTAGGAGGAATCAAAGTCATACAATTCAAAAAAAACCCTGCAAGTCAACCAGTAACAATCAGAACAGTCCAGATCATAGCCAGATTTAAACTGTGGATAACAAAATTTAATGTGTTCATGAATAAAAAGAACTTGAAAGGCAAAGGCCCAGTTTTCATCACTGAAGACTTGACGAAGATGCGTCAGTCAATTGTCCAGGAACTGTCCAGTCTAAAAAAGGACAAAAAAATCAATTCCTACTGGACATTTGACGGACGAATCTTTTACAAGAAATCAGAGGATGGGGCCAAACTGACATTGAATACCCTCGAGGAGGCAGAGCGCCTTAACTAATCCACTTAAGATACCATTTCTCCTTGAAGCTGAATATCATCATGTAAATTCAACTCAGCTTCACCATCTTTGGATTTTGCAAGACAACATACTTCCCAAACTCAACTGTTCATTATGTTGAGCCCCCTAATTATTTTCTTAAACAATTTAATTTACATTACCTGATCATTGATCAATCCTGGTCAACAAAACAATGCTAAACACCTCATGTCACTGTTATAATGATATTCTCTGAATCTCATTACTGTTCTTTTCTATATAAGTGCTGATTCCTCAATATGGATATATGTTTATCCCTTTAATATATAGATGAATGTAAGTGAACAATGGTAATACCTGGTCAAATACAATAGTTCACAGTAATGTCTATTGACAACTACATTCACAAACTAAAAACATCTATTGAAATGTGAATAAACCTTTCTCTTCCATGAGTATTCAATGTCATTTAAAATTACCAGAGCCTCACATGTGTTTCACAAAACAATTCTCAAGCTCGGTGCCAAAGATAAAGGATATTTTTATGTGTATATGTCCATATGCATGTATATAGGTACATACATATGTATGTGTGTGTGTACATATATGCATATTTATAAGAATGTGTCTTAATGAGTACATATTTATATGCATATTTATAAGAATGTGTCTTAACGAGTACATGTATGTTACCTACACTAAAAAAAAAAAAAAATTAAAAATTTCATCGTAGTATTACGACAGAAACTGTTGGCAGCAATTGGACCATCAGTAACTGTTGTAAAATTGCGATATCAACGTGATCTGACATTTACAAATTTGATCGTATATTTACAAAATGATCGTAATATTATGACAGAAAAACCATCGTAAAATATCAACGTAATCTGACATTTACAAATTTGATCGTATATTTACAAAATGATCGTAATATTATGACAGAAAAACCATCATAAAATTACAACATCATCGTAATGTGAATTTAAGGTTTAATCGTAAAATTACATGGCCAACATAATCTTAAGCTGGGAACCTGGTGTGAATTAATCTGTGGTGGGGTCTCAAGCAATCTACCCCTACACATTATAAACAAATGCCAGTAAATGACATAATTTGCTCGAGGATGGATGTGATCCATCGAACCACAGAAAAATTCAACCAGGTCCACAGGTGCTAAATGTCTGCATTATACATCTACAATTATAGATAAAAATCAATGTCCAACACCTACTGTCATGAAATCGACATTTCTCGATAACCATAGTATATTATACAAAGATAGAATATCAAAATGGTAATAATAATGAAATAAAACTTCAAGCATATATTCCGACCCTAAATTTAACACTCCTTGGTGTAAACCATGTGTGGCTTAACAGTAATGATATTTGTACATTTCAAAGAACGTTGATATATATTTTCCTATGCATATTTATGATAATATGCTTGTGCACAAGAAAACCCATGTGTCTTGAAATGTGCATTGTGCAATAACTATTTGTAGGTGTACTATGCTTCAGGGCACTAAATATACTTATATTATAATGCAAATTTGTACTTACAAGTACCCCTGGAATCCAAATAGAGGATGGAATTACTCTTGTTAAACTGCAAGCTTCTTTTCTTTTTTCATATAATGAAAAAAGTAATTAATTTTTAGACACCATTAGAATCTGTCCCATTTTGGAAGAAAGACTCCGCAAAGTTTGGAGTGCCTGAAGTCTGTCTGCCATCTGGCATTGATTACAAGTGGAAAGAACAATGAATTAAAACTTCTGGCATACATCCCGACCCTATATTTAACACACTTTGGTGAAAACCATGTGTGGCTTAAAACTAATGAAATTTGTACATTTTAGGGATTGTTAAAATGTATATTCCTGCATGTTGAAATGTATATTCCTACATTTACTTATGACAATATGCCGTCTATAAGAAAACCTATGTGTCCTTGCAATGTGCGTTGTGCAATAACTATTTGTAGGTGTGCTTAAAACTAATGAAATTTGTACATCTTAAGGAATGTTGAAATGAATATTCCTGCATGTTGAAATGTATATTCCTGCATCTACTTATGACAATATGCCTGTCTATAAGAAAACCTATGTGACCTTGCAATGTGCGTTGTACAGTAACTATTTGTAGGTATGCTATATGCTCAAGAGCACTAAATATACTTATACTAAAAATATGTAAATATGCACTTGCAGGTACCCCTGGGATCCAAATAGACATATGTCTATTCTTATTAAACTGCAAGCTTCTTTTCATGTCTCATATAATGAAAAAGCAACTAAATTTTAGAAACCATTAGAATTTGTCCCATTTTGGAAGAAAGACTCAAAGTTTGGTGTGCCCGATGTCTGTCTGCCATCTGGCATGAATCAAACTAAAAGTGGAAAGACCTATGAACTAAAACTTCAATCATATATTCCGACCCTAAATTTAACACACTTTGGTGAAAACCATGCGCGGCTTAAAAGTAATGAAATTTGTACATTTTAAGGAATGTTGAAATATTTATTCCTACATATACTTTTTAATATGATAATATGCTTGTGTACAAGAAAACCTATGTGCCCTTGCAATGTGCATTTTGCAATAACTATTTGTAGGTGTACTATATGATAAAGAGCGCTAAATATACTTACACTAAAATGCAAATTTGAAATTACAAGTACTCCCGGAATAGACATATGTCCACTCTGATTAAACTGCATGCTTCTTTTTATTTTTCATATAATGAAAAAAGCAATTAAGTTTTAGAAACATTAGAATTTGTCCCGCCTCGGAAGAAAGTCTCAGCAAAGTTTAGTGTGTCTGAGGTCTGAAGAAATGAGTCAACCTCAAATCTACTGAACATCAAACTATTATATCTGAATTTATAACTTATATAATCTGTTTTTGCTGGTACATGTAGGTATACGCAATTACCAATGGCATAGTATGTATTATTTATATTAACTTCACACACACTGATTATTAGTCTCTTACAATTGAATTTATATTTTATTTCATATGTCCAGTTGGTAGATACACACAACTGCCAAAGAGATATTATATATTACTCATATACGCATGGATAACTGCCAAAGCCGGATCAGTCTTGTCGGTGTATCTATTGACAATCATATATTCCAAGGTAAATGAAAGGTGGAGATCAGATAATTACACATTATACTAAATAAATAAAGTTAACCATCAGGTGTGATCCGACTTTGGTAGGTGTTCATGTCTTGCATTTGGAGTTCCTGACAGCATAATTTAAGTATCTTTTTATTATATATCAGGAGAAAACCGATACCAGGGGACTTTCAATTGAAATTTATTCAGCCAGAAGACAGCCCAAATGCTGAAAATTATCAATTAAAAAAAAAAAATAAATAAAAAAAAAATAACAACAATAATAATAAATAAATAAATTTAAAATTAAATATGAAAATTAACTAAATAACAAAACAAATGTATAAATAACAAGAATAAATAAAAACATATCTATTTTCTGGCTGTTGACTGGTGACGGTTTATCTCCTGTTTTCCTCTCCTGTTTTCCTCAATTTTGCTTAGAGTACATCACTAATTTCAAATTTGATTGGGCAGGAGGAGCACTATCCCCATCTGCCACCTATCTTGAGACACCCCAGACTAATTTTAGGAAGTAGATTCATCCTTGCATCTGGACATAGGTGAATGTATATTCATGCTTTTGCATACTTGGACTTGCACTACTTGGACTACATGTTCATGGTTTTCATGTCACACAGACAATATGAATTCCACAAAATACTCAAATAGCTGATTGCTAAATGGAGGATTTGGTTCGCATCCTGAGAGATGTTTATTATATTACCTTCATCTTGCATTCAATGGGATATTAGATGGATACCACTTTAGTTTTTATTGAGAATTTAATAGTAAATATAATTTATCCATTACTCACAGGCTACTAGTAGTATAGTTAAAGATGTACTCAGGGATCCAAATTAACTCTAAATTGCCTTAGACTGCTACACAGAAGGGGCGACGCTCTATTCATTCCCACATATAAGGTCTATTGTTTGAGTGTCAGAAATAGTCATAAGCTTGAATATTAACTTACCAAATGAAATATTCTAAATACAACAGGCTCTGACTTATCATTTACTTGACTACTATGCAGTACCTTACCAGTCACATACATATGACACAACTCCATCAAATGTCAATTACATTATTTACTCTTTCACATATCCCTTGAGATTTCATTTTGACCCATGTTCTAGGATACTAAAATAATAATTCAGACCTATTACTGAATATAATATGGCAAGTTGATCACTTGGAATTCTGAATACATCTTTACCATCTATAAGAGCACAAATGTGGCCCTGAGTGACCGAC
The DNA here is from genome assembly GCA_032622095.1 of Siphonodentalium dalli. Lineage (NCBI taxonomy): Eukaryota > Metazoa > Mollusca > Scaphopoda > Gadilida > Siphonodentaliidae > Siphonodentalium > Siphonodentalium dalli. Next base: position 106,062,648 of record CP136062.1, read on the forward strand.
GAACTTACCAGTGACTAACTTCACTTCATTGATCATCGTAAATGTATTATTGTATATATTAATATAATTATAGTGGTAAATGGATCCCGAGACCTGAAAGTTTTCTGAAAAACATAATATTAACAGTCCAAACACATATTCTATATGAAAATACCATTTCTATGCTGGTTATTTCAGACAATCCAGTCACATATATGTGGTTTATATAATAACGACCAAATTCATTAAAAATAAAAATAATAAAAAAAAAAATAAAAAATAATAATAATAATAATATTTCAGTACTTTCAAGAAAACTTTGAGGTCTCCTGACCCTTCCCCCACTATTAAATTTTAATCTTGCCTCATTCATTCAATCCTATCTCTCACTCCTCAATCAATCACAAAATCAATACTGACATCAGCTGCTTGGCAAAGATTGATTGACCTGCAGCTGACTACAAGTCACAACACCCCCGCGACAAAGTCCCCACGCCAACAATTTCCACTGCATACTGTATTCATCCATTTTCTATCGCACAGAAACCTACAAATTTTAAGTCGCTTTGGGCTCTCTAACATATACTTGCTACAGAGGCACACACTTGCGTCACATGTAATACGTGTGAGGTCAGCAATAAACATTACTTAATATCCAGGCCTGAATTACTTACTCTACCTGAACTTTTTTAACATTTCAAAGAAATCCAACAATGGTCCAGCACTCGTGAACTTTGAAATCACGTGGTAAAAGTCACAACAAATTAACGCTGACAGTAGGATCTTGCCACACTACCAACTTTCAGACATGTAAGATAGAGTTTTTCCCCTTGGTACGGTATAGTGATCGAAAGCAAGCTGCAAACATAGTTCAGTCCCCTCGCCACGTGAGCTTGGATCGAAAGATCAGCACATCAATTAGTACTGATCGACAAGTTTGTCTTCAACGTTTGTCTATGCGTTTGAAGCATGGCATATGCTGAAATACCTAGTAATACTTTTTGCAAAACATTAAATCTAATATGTGAGTGTAATTCGGCACTCTATACCAAGGCCAAGGTCGTTGGCACAGTGGTGTGGCATGATCACTCTTTCAGCCAATTTAACAGCCGAGTAGACAAAACTACGGGAGCCCAGAAGCACAAACAAACACTAGCCTCGTCAAAATGGAATGCTCATGAAAAATTATCTTCGCGGTCTGAACTAACGTATGCTTTGCGGACAAGTCCGGGTAGGCCTATGCATATTAATGTATTCTGCCATACTCGGCCGCCTCTGTACATCGCATTTTATATATCAATGGCTCAGCATATGAAGCTCAATTATAGGCCTCGATCTTTCAAAATACGAGACCCAAAGCGACACAATAACTTTCTCCTTCCCGTTCCAAAACGAAATACTCGGCCCGGTCTATGCATACTTCACATGTTATTGATACATCTTCACCTCATAATTCACACCATTATTATGTACAGTTATTATTCTCATGTTTCTCTCATGTTTGTTCATGTTTTCATCATGTTTTCTATCAACAATAGGCCGATACTGATATCCGACAATCACATTTTCCACTTTGCGCTGTCATCCTCCCATCCGCTCCAACACGACATATTTAAATATTTGTATCCAATGTACGCCAGCCTCGCTCCGGTGCCGCCGAAACTGTTCCTTTTTCCAACCTAAATGGGAATATCGCCACTGCAGCACCGCATCGCGACTGGCGTATTCAATTCAGGGAGGCTTTCTACTCGCCACTCACCATTAAGTACGAAAACCCATAGAATTTATAAGATACCTCAAGGATTAAGAATAAATCTCCCTCTAATTCTTCTGGTCATATCAATGCTTTTGTTATGCTCCGGATCGGTACACAGCAACCCAGGGCCCAGCCCAAGCCATAAAACTGTACACGAAGGCAACACATTAACAGTATTCCATTATAATGTACGGAGCATAAGACATAAACTGGGAAAGATAGCCGATATGATAAATGACTTCGATATCCTATGTTTCACCGAAACTCACCTTGACCCCTCTTACCCCTCCGATAGACTAGAGATTGATAATTTCAGTCCCCCTATCCGACTTGATCGAGATTCCTACGGCGGTGGACTATGCGTATACGTCTCCTCTCATCTGGTCTTCAAAAGGAGAAACGATTTAGAAACCGATACTTCTTCAATGCTATGGTTTGACATTGTCTCAAAATCACAACATATTTTGCTATGCTTATCGTATCGATCAGATCAATATTGCCGATCGAACTATTGGGATCTGCTAGATTTGTCCATATCTAAGGCACTAGATGTCTCCCAAAATATAATTCTACTTGGAGATTTTAACTCCAATCTACTATGCCCCACTTCCAAACTCAAAAATATTATTGATTTCTATACACTTAAGGACGTAATAAAAACCCCAACTAGAGTTACCACTAGAACCAGCACCCTACTCGATCCTATAATCGTGAGTAATAACTTGAGTGTCCGGGACGCTGACGTTCTAAATCTTGAATTGTCTGATCATTACGCTGTTTACGCGACAATTTCATTTGATCAATTGCATGCGACCTCTTTCACAAGAACTATATGGAACTATAAAAATGCAGATTTTCAAAAAGCGAATATCTTAATAAATGAGAGCAAATGGCATGAATTGCTGCAACCAGTAAATGACATAAACGATGCAGTAAGCTTATTTACCGAGAGATTTATTAAAATAATGGAACAATCAATCCCCAAAATGACAGTGACGATAAGGACAAAGGACAAATTCTGGTTTAATTCCGACATACGGAGAGAAATACGACGTCGCGATAGACTCAGATCAATAGCACTCAAACGAAATTCAGAGCACACTTGGAGAAAATACAAGGATATTAGAAATAAAGTTAACAACATGAAAAAGTATGCAAAATCGCAATTCGAAACTAAACTTGAGGAGAAAATAAATGAAACCCCCACTCCCCGCGATTTCTGGCATATTATGAATTATCTACTTAACAAAAAGAAATCTACGAATACCCCACCTCTGTATAGCCCCAATGGCAACGTATCAATGGAAGGGAAATCATATGCAACCGATGATTATGAAAAAGCTAGGTGTCTCAACGCAAGATTCATTTCTAATTCCACTATACAAGACGATGCCAAAAATCTCCCTTATTTCCCTCGTAGATCCAATAACATACTATCCGAAATCCCAATCACATATCAAAGTATCGTGTGCGCTATAAAATCATTAAATTTAAATAAGGCGTATGGTCACGATAGCATCAGCCCAAAAATGTTGCATAGTACTGCCGAAAATATCGCAATCCCCCTATTAATAATTTATAAAAAATCATTGGATCTTGGTAAGTTTCCAATGACCTGGAAAAAGGCAAACGTCATCCCTATCTTCAAAAAAGGCGACCCAGCTGATTCCGCAAATTACCGTCCAATATCTCTCCTTCCGACATTAGGCAAAATCTTCGAAAAAGTGGTCATACAACATATTATGACATACTTCACGGAAAATAATTTGTTATATAATCACCAGTCTGGCTTCCTCCCTGGCCATAGTACAACATACCAGTTAATAGAACTATATCACAACCTGTGCCATAGTCTCGACAACAGCCTCTATACAAGTGCAGTATTTTTTGATATATCAAAGGCATTCGAGAGAGTATGGCACAGGGGGCTGCTATATAAATTGGAACAATATGGAGTCTCTGGAAATCTCTTAGAATGGCTAAAAGATTATCTGTTCAATCGCAAACAAAGGGTCTTAGTGAACAACTCCTTCTCAAATTTTGAAGTTATCCCAGCGGGTGTCCCTCAAGGCTCAATTATTGGCCCTTTCCTATTTTTAGTTTACATAAACGACCTCCCTGATCACATTAATGCAACCACAAGAATGTACGCGGACGATACTTGCCTTATGACTACCCATTATGACATCGATATCCTAACCAAGAACATGAACGATGACCTTGAAAGAGTCGCAGACTGGGCAAATAAATGGCTAGTTAAATTTAACCCAACGAAAACTAGGGCAATTTCCTTTTCCCTTACAAATAACAACGTGACCCCGAATTTAAAATTCGAACAAGAAAATGTATTATTTACAAACTCACACAAACATCTTGGACTTGAAATACAATCGAATCTAAACTGGAACACTCATATAAATACAATAGCAAACAAAGCAACATCTCGTCTCTCACAATTAAGAAGACTGAAGTACGACCTAGACCGAAAGTCGCTTGAAAAAATATACACAGCATATATATTACCAATTATAGACTATGCCGATGTAGTGTGGGGCACAGCAACAGATTACTTATTAAAAAAGTTCGATGACATACACAAGGATGCTGCAAGAATAGTAACAGGATTAACGCGTTCCGTAGATATAAATCGCTTGTTTGACGAAGTAGGATGGTCAAGGCTTGAAATTCGACGAGAACTCCACGAGTTGCACACCATGTTTAAAATAATAAACAACCAAGTCCCCAGTTACCTCACCCTCATGTTGCCACCCCGATCAAGACAAGTTGCCAGTAATCGATATGATATGCGCGAACCTGACAAATTCTATTCATACCGTTCGCATACAGAACATTTCAGAAACTCTTATTTACCTAAAAGTACGTTATCCTGGAATAAACTACCAAAGCCTATTACAAATGTAAGTACTCTTCCTGAATTTAAGATGAATTTGAAATTAATTGACCCGCCCACGAAACCGCCCCAATTCTTTATTAATGGCCCAAGAAAACTAAGCATTTTACACTGCAGAATTCGCAACTATTGTAGTGAATTAAAATCAGATATGTGCAACAATTTTATCTCTGATACCTCTAAATGCACATGTGGATACGAAGTCGAAGATGCCTTTCATTATTTCTTTGAGTGCCCCCTGTATGCTACCGAAAGATGCGAACTCTTCAATAAGATTGCAGCCCACCAATTTATAATATCTAACATTTCCTCCTTACTCACAGGGATATCATCAGAATCGAATCGACGCAATGAAATTCTTTTCCATTTTGTTTATTCATACATTTCATCAACGAAACGTTTTAATTAGGCCCCCTCCGCTAACAAATATAGGCGAGATCCTCCTTTGCGTTACAAATGTTGACTACCTCAGATGAAATTTCAAAAGCAGGATAGGACTGACAGCAATCACAACCACACCATACATCACCCTGTATATATGTTATGTTCGTCATCTACTTTGTATTTGTTAAAATGTATATGGGAGAGGGGCGGACTTAAGTTGTTAAAACTTGTGCCCCGATCCCTTGTGTAATATTATATTACAATAAAATATGTTTAAACAAAAAAAAACAGATGAACTGAAATAATGTGATGCATTCAGATGCATTGAGAAATGACATTCAATTCTTCATTCTGGTCTATCACCATACCAAACCACATCAAAATTTGACAACCGACACTTAACTTATATTGCGAAAACTTTGTATGGACTGAATTTCATAAAGGCGAACAGGGCCCATAACTCTGGTAGACATTGGTGGTCACAACCCGCGATATTATGCATATTCGTCCCCCATTTCTGGTCCGTCACCTTGCCATAGGGCATCAAATATGACAACTGACTCTTGAGTTAAAATTCAAAATGTTTGTACGGACAGGCGGCTTGAGACGTCAACTATATACCCGCCGACTAATATCGGGCAGTATAATAACCATATATCTATCTGTATACATAAACAAAAAACAATTCCCCTCCCACCCCATCCCATTGGATAAGACTAAAGAGTTCTTTGATCATGCACATATAATTATGGAACCCCTGACCTGTTTACCACTATTTACACTGGCCAGTGTTCTCTGTCAGACACAACACACTCGATATATTAAGGCTATAATGGGGTCTAGGGCAATTTGTGACATATAGTGTACCTACACAATGCTTAATTAATATTGTTGTTAGATACTGAAAACACCAGGAAACACATGGAAATACAGTATATTTTTCGTTTTTCTGATCTGTGTTTACCAATTAGTAAGGCAGTTAACACACTTATTGAAGAACGGCTAAAAAAACCTCTGAAATTTTGATAAAAACATGAGAACCGGGGGGTGGGTCCCCAAAATTTTGGAGGAAAAACATATTTTTTTTGCAAAAATGGGGTGGTGGGTCCCTCGAGGTCGGAAAAAAACTTTTTGGGCCCTATATGTGCAATTTTTTTCCAGACCCCCCCCCTGCAGAACTCAATCAAAATTGCGTTATTATTACCGCTTGATTTTAGAGTTATCCATCCTTGTCTGTTTGAATAGATTTTCGTGTACACATCCCGAGCAGATTACGACAGTTGAAGGCAATTATTAGTACTCATCTCGAGTAAATAACAAATTTCAAAAATCAATATCTAATAACTCTGAGCTTGGTTTGATGGGTTCATCGACTCGAATCAAATATGTTTTACCCCCAAAGCCAAAGAAATAGTAATATAGGACCCTCTGAATCGAAATATCGGATTGTTGTTGTTGGAATCTGTTGAGATGGGGACCCTATGTTCGGATTGAGTACCTTTAAGTGACCCCGCTATCAGTAAGGATTGGGAAATACATTCCTTAAGGGACCCCGCTGTAATTCCTTTCTGTAATATTAACTCTGCATGGTCGTATGTTAAAATATATCCTAATTTGGCTCCAGAAACCATTCCCCCCGTTAGTAACCTTGACATCTGTGGACTATCCTGATTGGCTGAAAACATTAGGGCACTAATACGCAGATTTTCGATGGTTGAAAAATATTGTGGTGCATATAGTATCAATTACATTATTTAGCCACAACAAAAGAGCAGTTATTTCATCATTATGGCATTGTTCTGGTATTTGACCTTTGTGCTCTGTTGACCTTGAAATACGACCCCCCCCCCCCAATCGGACACCACATCCCAAAAGTTCCTTCTATAAATAATCATCCTATGTGTGAAGTTTTGTGCTTTAGTATAAACAAACGTAGTCATACAATCATGTTTATTTGGGTCTGATGATCCCTTAACTCGGAGTTGGATTGTATTTGAATAACTACAAGGCTCATCGGGTTTCCACAGTGGGCTTTTTCAACGTTTCTCCAAATATTTAATGCCGTTGCCATGGAAACCATATTTTATCCTGATACATGCAGCCACACCACCATCCAAAAAGTTTCCTCCAAAACTAAGCAACATATTTGTGAAGTATAGTGCTTTAGTTACGAAAGTCACAACCTTTGAAATCGAGTTTATTTTGGTCTGATGGTCTCTAAAGGGTAATGTATCGTGACTTTAAATAAGTACTGCCTCAAATACTATAAAACTTAGTACTTAAAATGTGATTAAATATAAACTATAAATGTTGTGACATGTTGACCGTGATCATCTTGTATTAAGTATATCATATCAAATTGAACGTGGTGATGGTGTTCAAATGTTTGTGTATTATAAAGGCGATTGCTTTTATGACTAATGCATGTGCTAGGGGTAGCGGAATATGAGACAATTTATAAAAAAAAAAATAATATATATATATATATATATAATTACCTTTTTCCAATGACCTTGACCCTATATGGACTATGGCATAGTCCGTTTGGTGGACAATTAATGGCACTATGTGTTCACATAATTTCGACAAACACAAGGCTCATCCGGTTACAACAGTGGGCTTTTTCCACTTTTCTCCATATATTTGATGCCGTTGCCATGGAAACCAGATTTGATCCTGATGCATGATTCCTCATCTGGGCTCCCCCTCCAAAACGTTTCCACTATAACTAAGCAGCACATATGGTGAAGTGTCATGCTTTAGTTGCTAAAGTCACCAAATCATATTTATTTGGTCTATTAAGGAAAAAGCATCGTGGCTGATGTACTGCCACAAATACTATAAAAACTAATACTTAAAATATGATTATGCATCAAATAAATACTGTCACATGGTGACACTTACTGAAGTATACCAAATGCTTCATATATCAAATTGAACACGGTGATTGCGCCCTACTTTTTGTGCATTATGGTAGGGATTGCGTTTATTACTAAGGCACAATGATAATATTGAAGGAATCAAAGTGGACAATAGTGAATATAAAATAAGTCAACATGCAGATGAATCTATCCTGTGGTTAAATGGTAGCCAATCCTCTCTAAAATGAGCTATTGAACTAATAAAGCAATTTGAATATATATCTGGCCTAAAAGCAAACTTTGAATAAACGGAAGCGGTGTGGTTCGGAAAAAGCAATGGTTCCTTAGATACCTTCCAACCAGACATGGACATTAAATGGAATCTAAGAGGAACATTCAAGTCCCTAGGTATTATCTTTGATTTAGAAGATCCACAATATGTGTTAGAAAATTGGTATAAGAGAAAAGAAAGTGTTGAAAAAATACTGAAGCATTGGGCATTAAGGACACTGTCTCATATTGGAAAAATAACAGTTATTAAAATGTTAGCACTACCTACCCTCATACAAATAATGACTGTACTACCTAACCCACCCAGTTCTCTAATTAAAGAAATTCAAAACATATTTTATAAATTGTTTTGGAATGGTAAAATGGATAGGTTAAAAAGAGAGACTCTCATTCAAAATATAACAGATGGAGGACTGAAGCTACCAGAAGTAACATGCTTTTTGAAATCACTTAAGGTGACATGGCTAAAAAAATTAATGGACCCTCTTAACTATTCAGAATGGAAAATGATCCTTCTGGGAAAAATTAATAAATATGGTGGCACAACAATACTGAATTTAAATAAAGCCAGTCTTATCACTTTAGCAAAAACATTTCAACCCTTTTTTGGAAAGATGTCATATTTGCCTATGCCTTATTACAAAAAGAACCAGAAACCACTGACGAGTACATGAGCCAACCAATATTTCACAATAGCCTTATAAAAAGGCAGTATAAACCGATTTACTTTCAATCATGGACTGATAGACAGATATTATATATAAATGATATTTTAAAAGATGATGGCACATTTATGAATAATGAGGAATTATTTCAAATACATGGCTTGAAAATTAATTACTTAACCTTACAGGGCGTGGTGCTATCCACCCCCTCAGCCTGGCGACAAGACTTTATAACATATAAAACACAAACTTGATGAAACAAAAGTCAATAAGATCCCACAGAGTACAGACCATTGCACACAAGGAAAACCTATTTTCTATATTAGGAATTTGTGAAACTTTTGTTCCCAAATAAACCCAGTGCACAAATTGGATGGAACTATAAATTAGACCGAACCTTTTCAAAAAGCGACTGGGAACAAATATATAAAAGGACATTTAAAACAACCTCAAATACTAAATTACCAGCATTCCAGTACCAAATAAACCGTAATATGTTAGTTACCAATGTCTTTCTAGAAAAATGTAAAATTGTAACAAGCAATGCTTGTATTTTGTGTGTGGAAGAACAAGAAAATATTCAACACTTGTTAGTAGAATGCAACAAAGTAAAACCAATATGGCACCATTTCTCGAAATTACTGATACAACAATGTGAGCTAGACCAACACTTGGAAAAGAAGAAATAATATTTGGCTGTACTAAAGAGACGCATTCTCTTGCAATAAATAATAATTTCTTCTAACAAAAAGATATATTTATATAACTCGATGCAAAAAGACCGAGCTCTCATTAAAAGGAGCCAACCAGTATATTTCACAGGAATACAAAATTGAGAAACAAGCCTGTAAATGGAACAAACATGCAGCCAAACTCTTAGGTATGAAATGGGACAGTGTCCTTCATCTCATTAACAGCAACCTTGTATAATAAAACACAGATAAATACAACAATTTTTTTTTTTACTATACTCAATAAATAATAACACAAACAAAACTAAAAATAAAAAAAGCCAAACATCTGCAGTGCCATGTGGTTTTCTTAGACCAAAATCAATATATATTAGCCTTTTAACAAACAATTTAATTCCATTTACTATTTAAAAATAAAGTGTTACGCTATATACATAGCAAATCCCACATAGACTGTACACATACATGTACCGTCCCATGAAGAAAATTTCACTATCTGAAATCTTTCAGAAAGTTGAAACTCAATACACAACCACGTTAAATTGGCTGATGATACACATCAAAGAATATTGAGACCAAGCTAAAATTATCTGAATTGGCATTGCAAGATGAAGAGGATTCATATGAATAAAAAAAATGATATTAACAAAATGATATTAATAATATTAAGTAAATAAAGTTAAATATCTATACATTTTTGTATTGTATTGTATTTTGTATTCATGTATAAATATCATAAAAATATGTAATACTATGAGTATACTGTAACCAAAAATATGAATAAATTATTTTTAAAAAAGGCACTAGGGGTAGCGGAATATGAGACAATTATAAAAAAATAGACCAAAATATCACATTTTTTTCAATGACCTTGACCTTAGTAATTGACCTTGACCCTATATGTCATAGTGGCTCAGTCCGTTTGATGGACCATTATTGGCACCATGACTTAACATCATTTCTTCAAACACAAGGCTCGTTGGTTCTCAACAGTGGCCTTTTTCAATTTTTCTCCAAATATTTGATGCCGTTGCCACGGAAACCTGATTTTATCCCGACAAAGGACCCCCCACCCGGGCACCCCCCTCCAAAAAGATTTCCCCATGAATAAGCAACATATCTTTAAAGTTTCATGCTTTAGTCACTAATGTCACGATTAAACCCCTAAGGGACTCCCTTATATGGACCATTTTCGAGAACGGTAAGGATTTCGGCCGATTTGACGGCATGGGTGGGTGGCCCGCCCCAAATACCCATAGAAACACCCCGACCCCCGACCAATCACTCCGAGGGTGCCACCCCGAGGGGGAGAAAATGGGGTATGGACCATTTTCGAGAACGGTAAGGATTTCGACCGATTTGACGGCATGGGTGGGTGGCCCGCCCCAAATACCCATAGAAACACCCCGACCCATCACCCCCGGTGGGTGCCACCCCGAGGGGGTGAACATGGGGTATGGACAATTTTCGAGAACAGTAAGGATTTCGGCCGATTTGGCGGCATGGGTGGGTGGCCCGCCTCAAATACCCCATATAAACAACCCGACCCCCACCCATCACCCCCGGGGGTACCACCCGAGGGGTTAAATGGGGTATGGAGCAATTTCGAGAACGGTAAGGATTTCGGCCGATTTGATGGCATGGGTGGGTGGCCCGCCCCAAATACATCCTAGAAACATCCCGATCCCTCACCCACGTCACCCCGGTTGGCTTATATAATTTATAGTTATTTCATTAGCAAATAATCGCCTCCACACTCATAAGATGTCCGATTTTTTAGATATTTATACTTGTATAACAGCGCGCTCGATATCTCCTATATCATCAGCTAGGAGTCAAAGGGAGTGACTGAATAATATAAAGATGGTCTGTCTCTGTACAGATATATAATAAATGTAATTGTAGATTCTCTTCTTCTTTTTGTTTTGTTTAAAATAGCACAACGTCCGTGGTTCAATCTTATGTTGACAAGACACCACACCATGACAATATTGTGAAGGGCGCAAGTATATTATAGGCATCTTCAATGGGCGCCTATCTAGTTTTGTCCTGGTTGATGGTCTGTCGGAATATTAGCCATGATCTCTCGACAATTATTGATTATAACCCGAGACCATTGATTCACTGTTCTGTACACACCATTTGAACCATTATTATAGTTTTGCCGCGCCAAATTCAAGAATGCCTATAGTGTTCAATTTATTCTTAAATATTATGGTCGGAGAATTGGAAATTTAAATGTATTATTCACCAAACGTTTACGAAATTTCTGTTTGCATGCGACTCGGTGCCTAATTTATCACGCATTGCTATTATGTGCGAAATAGTTTTATAGCGCAGTGATATATCAGGAGGTCCAATGGATGTGTTTATTTGATCGGTTATCACTTCGATTGACAAATCTGTTAACACTTAATTTCGAGATGCCTCATAGTTTTGTCAAACGCCTATATATGTTTGTTTCTATTTTCCTTTCATTTATTTCATACATCTTATGGGCACAGCGAACGTCTCTGGTCTCTGTGGTGGTCATCGTCGATATTTATCCCGGGCGTGTAGAGTGATATAATACGACTGAGAGGCTTATTCATTCAGTCGAGTATATTGCATTTCCAACTCTCCGTCTGATAAACTGTATAAATATGAGTTGTTTATTGCTTACTGAATACCCAATTAAAGCCGTACATAGTGTTTTAAACATTCACAAATTCAAATGGGTATATAATCCAGTTATAAGAGTATTACCAACACATATGAATGATATAACAAACGTATATTTAACGTATACATACAGTTATTTGCCAATATTTGGTTATAATCTGATAATATCTAAAGAGTGGGTTTCATTTCGCAAGCTTATTCCGCGTTTTATACATTTTGTAAACTCCAATCATACACATTTTCTGTCGACTTCATTTGGACCCAATATGACATTTATGACATTTACTTTTTCGTCATCGTTCAAATCTAAAAACAAGATTCAAAATTTAAATTAATTTTCTTTTTTAAATTGAACTTGATTTAAAATAATTTAAAATGACGAAAATGATCAAAATGTGCACGAAGCGCATTTATAATATGGTGCATAGACCTCTAGAGCACAAAGGGGCCACATGCCCCTCTGACGCTGCATGAAGCCTCCCGAAATGAACCTGTTTTAACTAGTTTAAAATATGGATGTTTAAATTGATAATAATAATAATTCTCCACTCCGTTACAGAGAGACATCACTATTTTTTTTAGTCTTATCTAATATGATATTTGATTTGGGAAATAGAACACTATGTATGGCTTCAACACCCATCTTTATTCCGGGGATGTCCATGTGCTTATACTGCGTGTGGGCTGGAACGAATAGACACTGCCAAAAAAGATTTTCTATTAAGAAAATATTTCTTCATTTTAAGAAATAATATTCTTAGAACACGTTTAGAAAACGTTATTCACATTTATCACATATTCTTTTATCTAGAATTGTTTTCTATAATTAAGAGAAACATTCTAGCTTATAAGAACACCTATTAGAGAGCAAGAATTTTGTGCTTGTGTTTTATAAAGCGATCAGTGAAAGGGATACGATTTTTTTCTGATTTTTGAAAAAAGTTTTGGAGAGTAAGAAATGTTTTCTTGTGTTAGAAAAAGTGATAATGTGATTTCTTTCCTGATTTTAGAAAAAAAGGTTTTAGAGAACAAGAATAAGAAATAAGAAATACAAACATTTGTTATCACCTAACCAGACCAAACCAAATATTCCCCAGTATATCATGCAATTATATTTACGTAGAGTGTTTTTTTTTTTACGAAAATGATTTTATTAAGTCTTTTACTTAAATAAGAAAATTGTTCTCTCAATATAGAAACCTGCTTTCTTAACTAAGAAAAACTATCAAAAATCATCAACCAATATTTTCGTGGATTACTCCCAAAAAAATTATTTCTCATTTTTAAATTTATTTTCTTAAAATAAGAAAATCCTCTTACGATAGATATCTCTATTAATTAATGCATCATTGGAGAACCGAGTATCCAGTGTCTACTTCTGTTGAAATAAAATCAAGCTCGGATAATTAATCAGTGCAATTTCATTCCAAGACAATTGAGCAGCGATTGTCAAACGTAAAAGGTGGATTATCTCTTTGTAAACATGTATTATATAGTTACCGGGGTATCAAATATTAGATCTGAGTAGAAGACTCCTGTCCGGAAATGCTTCTATCGATTGATATATTGATTTTATTTCGAATATTTTCTGGTCTAAAAAGGTGTGGTTGTTTAGCTAACGAACAATAGTAGTAGGGGCACTACCATGCACTGTGGTTTGGAACAATCGTTGCAGGGTTGCAACACTGATCGGGTGAATTGAGACCCCCCCTTGGATGGCTTGTGATGCTCATTGTGTGGGTTAAAACACCAGGGGTGGTATTCACCAAGCGAGACTATTTTATAAACCAGGCAGTTTATTTGGTAGCGGCTGAACGCAAAGGTATCTTCGCTTTGGCGCCAACGACACAAGCTGTCGATGATGTGATTGACCCAATCTATCAGATTTGTCACCTGTCAATGGACACCGTCTCACGACTAATTCGTGAACACTTACCGGCCATGTATAGCGGTATAATTATTGGGTATAATTGTATGGAGACTCATGCTGGCGTTTTTCATCTGCAGAATGAGTTTCGATGATATTATTGAGGTTTTTGAATTAGCACAGCGTGAAAATGAAGAGCCAAAAAGACAACGTCTCAGAAGAATTTTAAGGGACAGATCAAACCCACTTGAACCCAATATTTGCTTCTAACTATCTAAGTAATGTTGTTAACACAAGTTTTATTTGACACCAGAATAATAAGTAAATTCTATATCTATGGAGTTATCATTTTTAATTTCCTTTCTTTATTCGAACATTTGTGTATTTATGTCAAACAAATGATGTTGAGGGATGACCCCCCCCCCCCCCCAATGCATTCTTTCCACACACCCCACCCGATCCAAAATGAACGCCCTCTGAAGGGGTTCAAATAGGACGCCCATGCCATATATATCTCGGTCCCTTGACCGATTTAGGCCAAACAAAGGCGGCGGCCATTTTGGATCGGGTGGATCGGTCAAGGGCTGGAAAATGGCTGTGGCCATGGAGTATTTTTAGAACATATGAAGTGGGTATATCAAAATCTTGAAGCTCGAATGAGCGATGTCCGTTTTAAAACAAATTAGTTTAAATAGCATGAATGTAGTTTTACCTGTAGGTGTTCATCCATGAGAACGGAGTTTGTATCACTTACTTCTAAAATTAAAAGCTTATAATTTTTTACCAATTTAAAGGTACTCAATCCGATCAGACGCTCCTAAATTACTATTTATTTGGCTTCGAGGGTAAAAAATATTTGATTCGAGTCAAGGAACCCACCAATCAAAGTTCAGAGTGATTAGATATCGATGTTTGGAGTTTTCTATTTCTATTGTTTGTGGACCAACTTGGATATCCATCTTCGGCCGTTTGACCACGTACTTCTGGTCCACAAACAATAGAAATAGCAAACTTCAAACATCGATATCTAATCACTCTGAGCTTTGATGGGTGGGTTCCTCGCTCGAATCAAATATTTTTTACCCCCGAAGCCAAAGAAATAGTAATTTATGAGCGTCTGATCGGATTTAATACCTTTAATATTCACGTGTCTAACTGAAGTGCAATTGTGTGGTACTAAAATTAGATCAGAAATATACATTACCCCATTCTATTAGTTTTGTTTGTGGATTATTGTTTCAACCACTAGATGGTATATCGTAGTGTCACAACACATTCAGTTTCGATGGCATATGGGGATCACCAAAAAGGTTATCTTCATTATGACATAACGTGTGGGGAGGCGCCGGATTGCCCGACTCATGGGTTACCAGCCCATTCAAGAGATGGGCAGGGAGCTATACAGTATTGGCCATTGCAAATTGCAACCATCCCCGACGGGGGGCTTTAACTACCTCCAACACCGATACCCCAAAACCCATCTGGTGCCAACTTTGACATATAACGAATTGAATTTTGTTCTCATAGTTCGATTTTCACAACTATAATTAATGGGGAATTTGTTGTTGTCACACCATAAGTCGCACATTTGCCTACTTATTATCAAAATATTGGACTGAAATGACCATCACTTGGATATTATGGAGTGTCAGCTTGGAAATTTCCATCAGGTGGAAAGGTTTAGATTACTAGGATTTTGAAGTTTTCAAGTTCAGATTAAATTCTTTTCTCCATCCGCATCGACCAAACATTGGTCCTGGTTCCCTGAGGGGGTTGACATTTCAAGATGGACCCCCCCCCAACACCGGAGACCCTGTAGCCACACCCATACACATTCCCTCATGGTGGTTAAGATGTCCGATCGTTGGCACCACATTAGTTCCTATAATGTTGGACCAATTTCGAATGGACGGACATACTTACATTCAATATACTACATATAAGTTTTGGTTGAAAATTGCTCACTTGCAATTGTTTCTGGCTAGTCGTCGTCGTCGTACTCATTGGTCATTTTCAGAAACTCTTCAGGCAAAAGAATTCTAGCGGTGTCGTCGCTAATTCCGCCTATTTGGAGGTCAACCTCCTCTCCACCTGCATGGTCCGTGTTTACCTCTCTGATTCTGTTTTTCTTTCTTTGCCTTCATCTTCATCCTCTTCCACAGCGCTTTCAAATTTTGTTTTTTGTCTTTTGGTTCTATTTGGAAATTTCCCTGCCATTTCCAAAGAAATTTCTTTCCAGACATATTTTTTCCGGCGCTGGTGGATGGTGCCGGTATCTTTATTCTCTAGGATTTTTATGCTTCTCTGCACAATGCCCAAAAAGTGTTTCGCTCGTCGGCTATGTATTTAGCACCCCTTCCTTTCCCTCGGTTACTCATGTTTGAAAGGAACCAAACGTGTACTGTTACGCGCAGCATGTTTTATGTGACAGGTGGTAAATCTATGATTGCCGCCAATCACCTTGATTGGATAATCCTATACCGCGCGGCGATGTCTTCCCATCGATGTCCACCGATAGCTTCGCATTGAGCGTCGCCTCGTAAAACTACCTGGACTATATTATAAACCCAGCCGGTGAATACCACCCCTGGGGTGCTATTCACCGGCCGGGTTTATAATATAGTCCAGGTAGTTTTACGAGGCGACGCTCAATGCGAAGCTATCGGTGGGCATATCGATGGGAAGACATCGCCGCGCCATAATAGGATTATCCAATCAAGGTGATTGGCGTCAATCATAGATTGACCACCGGTCACATAAACATGCTGCGTGTAACAGTGCACGTTTGTACACATTTCAACAATGAGCAACCGAGGAAAGGGACGTGGGGCAAAATATACCACCGACGACATGAGGGGGTCTACACAAAAGAAATCCGTATATAGGGCCGGGGTGGGTGGGTGGTCCAGAGGCCGAAACAATCGTGCTTGTAATTTTGTTTCCAAAATGGGTTTTTTTCAAACAATTTACAAGTACTGACCATGTAATGTTGTTTGTAAGCATGTTAGTATCATGTTTGTTGGCATATGGCTATATAGACAGCTATGGTGACTATTTAGCCTCAGATTTAGCAACATTCTGGATTTCACAGGATCCCGTCCCACTTCTCAGTGGAAAACCGTAATTTAGTAAAAAAAAAAATGTATTACCCAGTTGTATTACCCGAATAATAGTAATAAAATAAAAAAAAACGGTATCACAAATACTACATGGTGAATACTCAATGATGACTAGATATCCTTGACCCGATTGTTGCATAACATGAAATTGAAAAGGGTATCTCATAAATTTCTAATGTCTGAAATACTGTCTTGTTCTGGCATGCAATCAAATTCATTCCTTCTGGTTATTTCTCATCTTTTTAATGATTGCAAGTAATGTTAATTTGCAGCACTTATCCAAATAAAACTGAATTGGTTATGATGAATGGCCGTTACTGTTTATTGTTCAGACAATCCCAACTGAAGGTGACGCTATTCTCCTTGAATTTACGAACTTCATCTTGAAGCTTATATAATTAAATACTGCTCAACAAGACTAAACTACAATACTAATTGTATACTGTTATCGTTTACAAATAGATGAACTGAAATAATGTGATGCATTCAGATGCTTTGAGAAATGACATTCCTCAATGTCTTCAAAGTTCAAACTAAAATCAAGAATAAAGTCTGACTGAGACTATACTGCAGACTCTAGTGCACAAATATACATACAAATGGTTGAGTTATAATAATGCAAAATGTGTTTACGGATGGAACCAAGTTGGTAGCTCTGGTATGCATCGACAGGCAAAACCTGTGATATGCAGTAATATCTGCATACTAGTACATCCTTCCCGTATCATTCAGATCTATCACCATACCAAACCACTTCAAAATTCGACAACCGACACTTCAACTTATATGGCAAAAACTTTGTACGGATTGAATTTCATAAACAGGGCCCATGGATAACTCTGGTAGGCATTGGTACTCACAATCCGTGATATTATGCATATTCGTTCCCCATTTCTGGTCCGTCACATGTCATAGAGCATCAAAATATGACAACCGACTCTTGAGTTATGATGCAAAATGTTTGTACGGACGGACGCACGGACGGCTCGAGACGTCAACTATATACCCGCCGACTAATATCGGGGGTATAATAACCATATATCTATGTGTATACATAACCAAAACAATTCCCCTCCTCATCCACCCCGGTGGATAAGACTAAAGAGTTCTTTGATCATGCAAATAATTGTAGAACCCCTGACCTGTTTACCACTATTTACACTGGCCAGTGTTCTCTGTCAGACTAAACACGCTCGATATATTAAGGCTATAATGCGGTCTAGGGCAATTTGTGACATACAGTGTACCTACACAATGCTTTATTATTGTTGTTAGATACTGGAAACACCAGGAAACACCTGGAAATACAGTTTATTTTTCGTTTTTCTGACCTGTGCTTTACCGATTAAGGATGTTATTGCTTGAGTCTTAATTTTACACACTTTGCACCAAAAAAGGATAGTGGAATGGGATTGAAAGGCAGTTAACACAGTTATTGAAGAACGGCTAAAAACTCTGAAATTTTTATAAAAACATGAGAAAGGGGGTGGGTCCCTAACATTTTGAGGAACAAATTTGCGTAAATGGGGTGGTGGGTCCCTCGGGGTCTGAAAAAAACTTTTTGGGCCCTATATGTGCAATTGTTTTCCAGACCCCCCCTCCACACCCACTGCCGACGAGCGTAACACTTTTTTGGGCATTGTGGAGAGAAGAATCAAAATATTAAAGAACAAAGAAACCGGCACCATTCACCAGCGCCGGAAAAATGATGCATGGAAAGAAAATTCTTTGGAAATAGCAGGGAAATATCCAAACAGAACCAAAACACACGTTATCTTCTTGGCTCTTCATTTTCACACTGTGCTAATTAAAAAACCTCATTAATATCATTGAAACTCATTCTGCAGATATATAAACGCAAACATGAGTCTCCACACAATTATACCCAAAAATTATACCTCTAAACATGCCGATTGTGGCCGGTGAGTGTTCATGAATTAGTCGTAAGACGGCGTCAATTGACAGGTGACAAATCTGATAGATTGGATCAATCACACCATCGACAGCGTGTGTCGTTTGCGCTAAAGCAAAGATACCTTTGCGTTCAGCCGCTACCATATAAACTACCTGGTTTATAAAATAGTCTCGCTTGGTGAATAGCACCCCAGGGGTGCTATTCACCGGCTGGGTTTATAATATAGTCCAGGTGGTTTTACGAGGCGACACTCAATGCGAAGCTATCGGTGGACATATCGATGGGAAGACATCGCCGCGCCATATAGGATTATCCAATCAAGGTGATTGGCGTCAATCATAGATTGACCACCGGTCACATAAACATGCTGCGTGTAACAGTACACGTTTGTACACATTTCAACAATGAGCAACCGAGGAAAAGGACGTGGGGCAAAATATACCACCGACGACATGAGGGGGTCTACAAAAAAATCCGTATATAGGGCCGGGGTGGGTGGGTGGTCCTGAGGCCGAAACAATCGTGCTTGTAATTTTTTTTCCAAAATGGGTTTTTTTCAAACAATTTACAAGTACTGACCATGTAATGTTGTTTGTAAGCATGTTGGTATCATGTTTGTTGGCATATGGCTATATAGACAGCTATAGTGACTATTTAGCCTCAGATTTAGCAACATTCTGGATTTCACAGGATCCGGTCCGACTTCTCAGTGGAAAACCGTATTTAGTAAAAAAATTAATGTATTACCCAGTTGTATTACCCGAATAATAGTAATAAAATAAAAAAAACTGTATCACAAATACTACATGGTGAATACTCAATGATGACTAGATATCATTGACCCGATTGTTGCATAACATGAAATTGAAAAGGGTATCTCATAAATTTCTAATGTCTGAAATTCTGTCTTGTTCTGGCATGCAATCAAATTCATTCCTTCTGGTTATTTCTCATCTTTTTAATGATTGCAAGTAATGTTAATTTGCAGCACTTATCCAAATAAAACTGAATTGGTTATGATGAATGGCCGTTACTGTTTATTGTTCAGACAATCCCGACTGAAGGTGACGCTATTCTCCTTGAATTTACGAACTTCATCTTGAAGCTTAAATACTGCTCAACAGGACTAAACTACAATACTAATTGTACACTGTTATCGCTTACAAATAGATGAACTGAAATAATGTGATGCATTCAGATGCTTTGAGAAATGACATTCTTCAATGTCTTCAAAGTTCAAACTAAAATCAAGAATAAAATCTGACTGACACTATACTGCAGACTCTATAGTGCATACATATACATACAAATGGTTGAGTTATAATAATGCAAAATGTGTTTACGGATGGAACCAAGTTGGTAGCTCTGGTATGCATCGACAGGCAAAACCTGTGATATGCAGTAATATCTGCATACATCCTTCCCGTATCATTCAGGTCTATCACCATACAAAACCACTTCAAAATTCGACAACCGACACTTCAACTTATATGGCAAAAACTTTGTACGGATTGAATTTCATAAACAGGGCCCATGGATAACTCTGGTAGGCATTGGTACTCACAATCCGTGATATTATGCATATTCGTTCCCCATTTCTGGTCCGTCACATGTCATAGAGCATCAAAATATGACAACCGACTCTTGAGTTATGATGCAAAATGTGTGTACGGACGGACGCACGGACGGCTCGAGACGTCAACTATATACCCGCCGACTAATATCGGGGGTATAATAACCATATATATATGTGTATACCTAACCAAAACAATTCCCCTCCTCACCCACCCCGGTGGATAAGACTAAAGAATTATTTTATCATGCACAAATAATTGTAGAACCCCTGACCTGTTTACCACTATTTACACTGGCCAGTGTTCTCTGTCAGACTAAACACGATCGATATATTAAGGCTATAATGCGGTCTAGGGCAATTTGTGACATACAGTGTACCTACACAATGCTTTATTATTGTTAGATACTGGAAACACCAGGAAATACTTGGAAATACAGTTTATTTTTCGTTGTTCTGACCTGTGCTGTACCGATTAAGGATGTTATTGCTTGAGTCTTAATTTTACACACTTTGCACCAAAAAAGGATAGTGGAATGTGATTGAAAGGCAGTTAACACAGTTATTGAAGAACGGTTAAAAAACTCTGAAATTTTGATAAAAACATGAGAGGAACATTTGGAGGAACAAATTTGCACAAATGGGGTGGTGGGTCCCTCGGGGTCGGAAAAAAAAACCCCCACTGCCGACGAGCGTAACACTTTTTGGGCATTGTGGAGAGAAGAATCAAAATATTACAGAACAAAGAAACCGGCACCATTCACCAGCGCCGGAAAAAATGATGCATGGAAAGAAATTTCTTTGGAAATAGCAGGGAAATATCCAAACAGAACCAAAACACAAACAAAATTCTTCTGAGACGTTATCTTCTTGGCTCTTCATTTTCACACTGTGCTAATTAAAAAACCTCATTAATATAATTGAAACTCATTCTGCAGATATATAAACGCAAGCATGAGTCTCCACACAATTATACCCAAATATTATACCGCTAGCCGATTGTGGCCGGTGAGTGTTCATGAATTAGTCGTAAGACGGCGTCAATTGACAGGTGACAAATCTGATAGATTGGATCAATCACAGCGTGTGTCGTTTGCGCTAAAGCAAAGATACCTTTGCGTTCAGCCGCTACCATATAAACTACCTGGTTTATAAAATAGTCTCGCTTGGTGAATAGCACCCCTGGGGTGCTATTCACCAAGCGAGACTATTTTATAAACCAGGTAGTTTATATGGTAGCGGCTGAACGCAAAGGTATCTTTGCTTTAGCGCAAACGACAAACGCTGTCGATGGTGTGATTGATCCAATCTATCAGATTTGTCACCTGTCAATTGATGCCGTCTTACGACTAATTCATGAACACTCACCGGCCACAATCGGCATGTATAGCGGTATAATTTTTGGGTATAATTGTGTGGAGACTCATGCTTGCGTTTATATATCTGCAAAATGAGTTTCAATGATATTAATGAGGTTTTTTAATTAGCACAGTGTGAAAATGAAGAGCCAAGAAGATAACGTCTCAGAATAATTTTTTTTGTGTTTTGGTTCTGTTTGGATATTTCCCTGCTATTTCCAAAGAAATTTCTTTCCATGCATCATTTTTCCGGCGTTGATGAATGGTGCCGGTTTCTTTGTTCTTTAATATTTTGATTCTTCTCTCCACAATGCCAAAAAAAGTGTTACGCTCGTCGGCAGTGGGGGGGGGGGGGGGGGGGGGTCTGGAAAACAATTGCACATATATGGCCCAAAAAGTTTTTTTCCAACCCCGAAGGACCCACCACCCCATTTGTGCAAATTTGTTCCTCCAAATGTTAGGGACCCACCCCCTTTCTCATGTTTTTATCAAAATTTCAGAGTTTTTTAGCCGTTCTTCAATAACTGTGTTAACTGCCTTTCAATCCCATTCCACTATCCTTTTTTGGTGCAAAGTGTGTAAAATTAAGACTCAAGCAATAACATCCTTAATCGGTAAAGCACAGGTCAGAAAAACGAAAAATAAACTGTATATCCAGGTGTTTCCTGGTGTTTTCAGTATCTAACAACAATAATAAAGCATGGTGTAGGTACACTGTATGTCACAAATTGCCCTAGACCGCATTATAGCCTTAATATATCGAGCGTGTTTAGTCTGACAGAGAACACTGGCCAGTGTAAATAGTAGTAAACAGGTCAGGGGTTCTACAATTATTTGTGCATGATCAAAGAACTCTTTAGTCTTATTCACCAGTGTGGGTGAGGAGGGGATTTGTGTTGGTTAGGTATACACATAGATATATGGTTATTATACCCCCGATATTAGTCGGCGGGTATATAGTTGACGTCTCGAGCCGTCCGTGTGTCCGTCCGTACAAACATTTTGCATCATAACTCAAGAGTCGGTTGTCATATTTTGATGCTCTATGACATGTGACGGACCAGAAATGGGGAACGAATATGCATAATATCACGGATTGTGAGTACCAATGGCTACCAGAGTGATCCATGGGCCCTGTTTATGAAATTCAATCCGTACAAAGTTTTTGCCATATAAGTTGAAGTGTCGGTTGTCGAATTTTGAAGTGGTTTGGTATGGTGATAGACCTGAATGATACGAGAATGATGTGTGCAGATATTACTGCATATCACAGGTTTTGCCTGTCGATGCATACCAGAGCTACCAACTTGGTTCCATCCGTAAACACATTTTGCATTATTATAACTCAACCATTTGTATGTATATTTGTGCACTAGAGTCTGCAGTATAGTCTCAGTCAGATTTTATTCTTGATTTTAGTTTGAACTTTGAAGACATTGAAGAATGTCATTTCTCAAAGCATCTGAATGCATCACATTATTTCAGTTCATATATTTGTAAGCGATAACAGTATACAATTAGTATTGTAGTTTAGTCTTGTTGAGCAGTATTTAAGCTTCAAGATGAAGTTCGTAAATTCAAGGAGAATAGCGTCACCTTCAGTTGGGATTGTCTGAACAATAAACAGTAACGGCCATTCATCATAACCAATTCAGTTTTATTTGGATAAGTGCTGCAAATTAACATTACTTGCAATCATTAAAAAGATGAGAAATAATCAGAAGGAATGAAATTGATTGCATGCCAGAACAAGACAGTATTTCAGACATTAGAAATTTATGAGATACCCTTTTCAATTTCATGTTATGCAACAATCGGGTCAATGATATCTAGTCATCATTGAGTATTCACCATGTAGTATTTGTGATACAGTTTTTTTTATTTTATTACTTTTATTCGGATAATACAACTGGGTAAGGCCAAAAAAAAAAAAGGTTTTGGTTCTCAGGCACCGCCGCATTGAATAAAAAGGGCCGCATTAGGCCTTTTTATTGCAATGCCCGATGTTACGACAAAAAAACTTACGAAAAAAAAAAATTGAAATTTTTTTTTTGTTTTTTTTTTTTTTTTGGGGGATTTAATCAACATGTCCATAGCAGATATGTGTTGAATATTAGTGTGCATTGAGCTCTAACATGTAATGTGTTAAAAAGTGACTTGCAGGCTTACAACATAAAGTAGATGACTACAATTAAGAAAATGATTAGCTGATCCTCATGCTCTTCTTACAATTAGTCATTGTGAACAACTTACACTAATTGTAACATATTAGAATGGGGAGTTATCAGTTTTTAGACAACAATAACAGTAGTTAATGTCAGGGGCATTATATATTGTTAGGTAATCCCAGTCATACACTGGTAGTACAATGTCATTTTTATAAGACTAAATGAGTTTATATGCATAACAGTTCCCTCTACATATCTGGTTATTACTAGACAGAGGAAGGTATCTTTGTCCATGCTTACTATGCGCAGAAAAAAATAAAAAATAAAAATAAAACCCTCCCTCCCTCATTGATTTGAAAAAATAATTGCCCGAGAACCAAAACACTTTTTTTTTTTGGCCTAATACATTAATTTTTTTTTACTAAATTACGGTTTTCCACTGAGAAGTGGGACGGGATCCTGTGATATCCAGAATGTTGCTAAATCTGAGGCTAAATAGTCACTATAGATGTCCATATAGTCATATGCCAACAAACATGATACTAACATGCTTACAAACAACATTACATGGTCAGTAGTTGTAAATTGTTTGAAAAAAACCCATTTTAGAAAAAAAATTACAAGCACGATTGTTTTGGCCTCTGGACCACCCACCCACCCACCTCGGCCCTATATACGGATTTTTTTTGTAGACCCCCTCATGTCGTCGGTGGCATATTTTGCCCCACGTCCTTTTCCTCGGTTGCTCATTGTTGAAATGTGTACAAACGTGTACTGCTACACGCAGCATGTTTATGTGACCGGTGGTCAATCTATGATTGACACCAATCACCTTGATTGGATAATCCTATATGGCGCGGCGATGTCTTCCCATCGATATGTCAACCGATAGCTTCGCATTGAGCGTCGCCTCGTAAAACTACCTGGACTATATTATAAACCCAGCCGGTGAATAGCACCCCAGATGCATGGTTTGGAGGATTATCTGTGCAGGTCGGTAATCAGGTGCATATGGTATGGGGCACTACTTAATTGTTTGTGCCACCCATTGGAAAGTTTGAGACACCAATTGGGTGGTTTTGGACACTAATTGTGCATATGGGACACACGAATGGGGGGACACTCTTTTCCTTTCGAACACTCGCTGGATTGTTTGGGACACTCATTTGGTGGTTTGGGGCAATCATTGGATGGATTGACCCACTCGCTGTATGATTTGGATCACTCGTTGGATGGTTAGGGACACTCATTTTTGGTAGTTTGGAACGTCAGTTGAATTGTTTGGGGTACTACCATGCGCTGTGGTTTGGAATAATCGTTGCAGGGTTACAATAATCGGAGTAATTTAGATGGCTTGCGACACTCACTGTGTGGGCTTGGACACCAGATACATGGCTCGGGGGACCATCTATGTGGGATGGGAACCAGTTACATATGGTTTGGGGCACTACTTGGTGGTTTGGGAAACTCGTCGGGTGGATTATTTATCATGCTTCACTCGGGACAATATTTGAATTTGGGGCACCAGACGTATGGATTGGGATACTCATAGATTGGTTTTGGATACTATAGGTAGGTGACTCAGTATATTGTTTGGTACACTCGTTAGGTGGTTTGGGACACTCATTTGATCTATTCTGAAACTAGTTGGTGGCTTTGGAAACTTGATGATGGCATATATACCACAACTTATTGGCTTTATATTTATTCAATATTTGAAGATTTAGTTTAAAAATTAAAAAATTAAAAATCACTTCAATTGTTGACTTCCGATTGCCATTTTCGTCGTCAGTTTTGAAAACTTGGGTTATGACTTACTATTATCGGATTGGGATTGGATATCATGTATGGTGGCGCAACTGGTACCTATGGTGAAAGTTACCGTAAAATGCTCTTTTTGTTACTTCCGATTGCCATTTTGGATTGTTTTTTCAGTCAAATTATGCATGAAATGACAGGCATATGCCATGGAATCAAGGACAATGGGTTTTTGTTGTAAATGTATGTAGTGAGTGGGGTATACTCCCGGAAATGGCCGCCATATTGCCCGGAACATACACTGTCAACTTTTTAACGTCGAAATAGTTTGAGCAGACATCCTTACGAAAAATGAATGTTTAATCATGGGGGGGGGGGGGGGGGGGGGGGGGGGTGCACGTTTGACCGACCTGGTTCCCGGACTAAAATTTCAAATTTCATTGGGCTGTCATATTCAGAAGTTAGGGAACGTTTGTGGTCAGTAGATTTGTATATTTATATAAATTTATTCCAGGTTCACCTGGGTTCACCTTAAAATTGTGCTTTGTATTCGACAGTATGTGAAAATAAAACAAAATTTTCGGGTTTTTTGGGGTACATTCAAAAACCCCTTCTGAAATGAAAACGCCAGGGAATTTCGTTTCAAAAATTGTGTATCATCGATCAGTGATGATTAGAGCACTATTAATACAAAAATCAGCTTTGTACTCGAAAGTGCAAATAGAAGTGATTTTTGGGGTACTATCAACTACCCCCTTCTGAAATGAAAACGCCAGGAAATTTCATTTAAAAAATTGTGTATTATTGGTCATTGATTGCTGGAGCACTACTAATATAAAAATCAGCTTTGTACTCAAAAGTGCAAATAGAAGTCATTTTTGGGGTTTGTGTGGGGTCTCTGGCCCCTAAACGCCAGAAATGAGGAACTTAAGAAATCGGATTTCTTTAAACGTTCCTGGGGTGGAACAAATCTTGGGCATCAAACCTTTCGTATGCGATTGTGCAAATAGAACCCAGCAGGCTCTCGGATTATAAGCTATATATCGAGAATTTGTCCTTTGGTGTCCCAAAATGGCTGCGAAAAAGGCGATTGAAAGTAAAAATTGAAATATTCTCATTGATTTCTAACTAAATCTTCCCATATCGTATGACCAGTAAATTATAGTCAATATATATATATATATATATGCCATCAGATTATTGTCCATAGGAACCAAACTAGTATCCAAATAAATTGAATGTGTCCAAAACGGGACACACTAAAACTAAAAGTTGTAGTCCGAGTCGGATTCCAGTAAAAGGTGCAGTTGAGATTTTCAATTTCGTTTATTGTAGTTAATATAATACCAATAATGATGAGTTTTGGTTTGTAGTAAGCTATGCCAATTACAAATAAAAGAAATTAAAAAGATAATTTGTAAGTCTTATATTTCAACTACGGACCATATAGCACACGGCATGCACTTTTATGTCTGTAATATTTACGGACGTCAAAGCAGCGAAGAGGTTAATTGAAGTTGACTAACCTCTTTATTCATATTAGAAGCTTTTACTGTCCATTAAATGTGCTGCATGTATCACAATGTTATTGCCATTCATGCTGATATACAAGGTTAAATAATAAAAACAATTCCACGAAAAAAGGATGAGAGCACCTACAGTAATGCCCTAAATAATAGACTCCTTAACCACAGCAGAATTATGGGTAACTTTTCAGGATTTAGTCGGAAATATGGCTTGTTGCCATTCATCGGAAAGCTCTCAGTGAGAGCTTTCCGATGAATGGCAACAAGCCATATTTCCGACTAAATCCTGAAAAATTACCCATAATTCTGCTGTGGTTAAGGAGTTGATTATATAGAGCATTACTGTATATACCGTTAGGACCACAACAATTAATAATGTATTTAACACTTGTGTTATGCGTGTTGTATCGTTCACTGCCATAGGATCAACTTTGGAACACAGATATCATATAAAAAGAGCATCACAGTTCACTAGGGTGTGGCAAAATACGCCTGTGATTTGTCCAAAATGTAGACATGAAAAAATGTCCATCATAATATCTGAAAAATAGTAATTTTTGTAAAACATGTGAGGGTGCAAAGACAAAGCTCAAAATCAAATTGAGGGCAAATTCCAATAAAGGGTCATAACTCTGCTAAAATTTGTTGGGCAGAACCTGAAATTGAACATGACCTGTATTTTTTAGCTTGTAAACTCACATAACAAATTTCATTCCATTCAGACTTTAACTAAAGTTAAATTGAGTGCAAATTTGAATAAAAAGTATTATAACTCAGCATAACTCTGGTGAAAATTGGCGACCGTAACTCGAATTTGACCATGACCTGTATTTTGTGTTAGTAAACCCACATAACAAATTCATCCCATTTAGTTCAGACCATCTAGTTACCATCTGGAAACCAAAGCGAATGGACAGACCAATAACATTATACGTCCCGTTTCTTAAAAACTGGCGTATAAATATGTACTATCAATGCAAACATGAAAGTTATTTCGTGCGTTTATTGACCTATTTTGATTCCTGGATATATAAGGCATCAATTTTTTTTTGCTAAATGAGGGTTGTCACTCCGCTGATTTAGATATGGTAAGGAAAGAAAAAAAAGAGGACACATTTCTGAGAAGATAGGTTTTTATATATCACATGCTGTATAAAGTTGATCTATTCACAAGCGGAAAAACATCAGAATCAAACTGGAGTACAGATATCTCTCCAGAATCAGCTTATAGACAATTCATAATATCTGAAAAATTGTAATTTTTGTAAAACATGTTTTCAATCAATCGAAAAGATTGTTCAAATGATTACAAATTAAAAACTATCAAATAATGATAATTAACCCTTCCATGACTAGAGCTTCGTGAAATTTTGCGAAAAACCCTGCGCCAATGCATTCTCTTATATATGCGAGTCTCCCCTAGTGAGCCTCGAATATATACGAGAATATATTGGCCTAACAATATTTACCTTGACCTTGTAAGCCAGTGTATTCTCTAATTTCTCTTATATATGCAAGGATCCCTATGAGAGACTCACATATAAGAGAATCCACTGGCACATGATCTTTAATGCTGCACCAGTGCAGCTCCCGTTATGAAAGGGTTAACCCTTTTATAATTGAATACTCCCTGGTGAGTAGTTATCTTATTCCCATTGATTCATTTGGAGAGATGTTGAGCTAAAAAGTTCAACAAAGAGCCAAAGTTAGAATTAATTAGCTGAACATCACAATAAACAAATCCCAAGACTAGATTTTCTGACTGACATCTGCTTATAGCATCAGAACATCCATACGATGAGGAATGGTCTATTCCAACTAAAAATTGTCTCAAGTATTCTCAAAATTTAACAAAATAGCGAGGTTTAGATCGAAGAACAATAACATCCCATAAGGTATGGCACATTCTGTTGATAAACGCTAGTGTGAATTGTTACGCAAAAATAGCGGCCTCATATAATATGGGTTATATTATAGGACGTTTTGTGTCTCACTGACTTCTAAAGAAAACAATGGGAATGTTGAAAATAGAAAATAGTTGTCTCACTATTGGATAGTTTCATGCCAGAGTCATAGGGTGTTATAATGTATTGATGCTTGAAGTTTGCCAATCTAAACCGGGCATTAAATAGCATAAAGCTGCAGCACCAATACCATTACACCTGTTATGTATAAGAACAGCTACAGAGCACAACCTTGTATGATACATATTCAAGTGTTATAACTTACACATAATATAACCAACATGCTGAATGACTGCTCAATGAAGAAAGTTCGATGTTTCTCATAAAATTTAACTGACAAAATACATTCAAGCTTGCAATGAAGAAAATAAACACTAATTCCTCATGTTTACATAAACTTTTTGTCATTAACATGAGTCAGGGACCAGCCAAGACCAGATTTTTAGGACGAAGTGACTTTGCCCTTCCACAAATATAAGGCAACATGGTCGTTCTCTAGGGCGAAGTGGGGGCTGCGAAATTAAAATTGATCTATGGTCGCTAAAAATAGGAGAGATGTAATAATTCAATTAAACTTTTGATATAATGGTTAACATATGGAGTCTTTATGTTCACATCATCATTACAGTTGGCAGTTGTAAGTCAAGTAAATTATCATAAATTATTTGTGGCATTTTGTCGATTTTCGTCAGTCATTTTTAAACTTTGGAATTTCCAAGGTGACTTGCATTTTGCACGACTGCAAAATTAGTGCGAAATGAGCAAGAATAGGAAGATTTCTTCGCCCACGTTGTCCTCTAGGCTGGTCCATGTCATGAGTTAGTTCTCCACACAGGACATTAAATCTGATTTGAAAATCAAACTACAATCTAAATCTGATAAGCTCTCAGAATACTGACTATTTATTTAATAGTCAGCCAAATTCACAATCAATTTTAAATCATACACACACAAATATGCAACTAGGAGTGTAGACACTGGAATTTATATGCACATTTATCTCTATGAATTTCCATAACATTTTCTTTCTTAGCAAAGAATTATGGCATAAAATTAGTTGACTTAATATCCTAAATATTTAAAAAAAATTCGGGTCAAACAGAAGGTTACAATACAAAATTTATCATGAGTCAAGATTTAAGTGTGAATATCATTGCTGAATGTTAGCACCAATTTGTTTATAAGTCATAGATTATATGTACACACAGTAAAAGTATAGATACGCACAAAAATTCTTAAAGATTCCCCACTCACTCTTGAAACAAGAAGTTGTGCAATATGCCCCCCAAGTGCATGAAGACCAGCATTTATCAGTTTGCTAAATATCACATAATGCATAAATCATAATCACAACATATCACATAAATAAGCCTGGAAATAGTGTATATGACATTGCAGAATGAGGTCCTCAGAGGGTGAATTTAGTGATGATATGCCACACAATGGGCTAGTATCACCAAATTCATCCTCTGGGGACCTCATTCTGATTAGGCCTCAACTGATATATATGGGAGACTTAGGATCAGATTGCAGTTCCCCAGTTGAAGTTGGTGATGTTCACACATTAGTCCCTCGATTATGCATTTTATCTTCTGCAAATTAGGGGGATATAGAAACTGATCAGAAGGGAAAATGTAACTAAAAACAATGTTAATTTGAGATTATAGATTCTTTCCAGATGATGAGGCCTAAGCAGAATGAATTCACCAGAGGGTGAGTTTGGTGATTCTAGCCTGCTGTGCGGGGTAGCATCACTAAATTCACCCTCTGGGGACCTCATTCTGCAAATGTCAGACACACAGTCACACACTATTGCCAGGCTTGCACATAAAGCAGAAATTATAAAATATATAAAATTAATTATTAATTAAAATCCAATCTTAAGTCTGATAGTTTTAAACAAGCAAAAAAAACAAAAAACATTAAATGTATTTTGCATTGGTAAATCGCAATTGACACTAGAGCTTAAAGGTACTCAATCTGATTTGATGGTCCGCATATCATCAGATTCCAACAACAGCAACATTTTTAGAAATACCTCTTCAGTTACCAGAATGGATTACTTGCCCAAAAATAATGCTAACCACTGTCAACTATAATATAAAATTGCCCGAAACGTGTTATTTATCAACATGTTGTTGTTCAATGAAATTTGACCTTATTTTCAACACCAAAGCCTCTTGATTTTAGAGTATACATCTTCATTTGTAATTTGGTCTGAGACCGTTGGCTCGTCTACAGTAATGCTCTAATTAATCGACTCCCTAACCACAGCAGAATTATGGGTCCGAGAGCTTTCCGATGAATGGCAACAAGCCATATTTCCGACTAAATCCTGAAAAGTTACCCATAATTCTGCTGTGGTTAAGTCGATTACTAGGAGCATTACTGTACTTTTACTGGGCCACTAATAAAACTCGATAGTGAAAAATAATAGATTTGATAGGTGGGTTCCTCAACTCGAATCAAATATTTTTACCCCCCCCCCCCCGATTCCAAATAAATAGTAATTGAGGGGGGGGGGGGGGGGGCTTAATCGGATTATGCATCTTTAACTTGCACATACAAGGTACTGCAGGTTGAGTTAGAGTCTTTGATATTCTGATAGCAAGTCAACTGGTGCAGAAACATCAATGGAAATAAAACAAAACAAATTGGAGGTCACTCTGTTTAACTCTCCGATGTTTTGAAATAAATGGGAAAAAGGACATCTGAAAACATTTGGGATATTCAGGAATAATTTTGAGATTCATAGAACATTCCAGTTTTTTATATTTAAGTATTTTTATTTTTGAAAACTTCAATTTAAAACAAGAGGGGCGAGTTGAAAAATGAATTTAAACTGATATAAAAATCAAGAACACCATGGATGTACATAGTGAGCAAAATGATTCCAAGAAATGATCACAGGAACTACTGATAAATGCAATTAGATAAGTTAATATCTCTTGTCGTCTTTAACCATGACATCATCCAGAAGTCTTGTGCTTGAGTTTCTGAAATGGAAAATTGGACCCCAATAAGAATGGCTTGCATACAGAATCATTACTGAATGACCTACCTTTGCATATGAGTCCCTAACATATATAACATGATGGCCTACATTTAACATCCTATCCATGTATAGAGTTGATAGCGGCAGTTTGTCTGAATAGTCTTGATATTTGTATACAGCACATTACATTCTCTATCATGACGCTGCGAAACTCAAAAGAAATCAACAAAAGTAGCTTGTTTGACTAGTTTCGTGATACTTATCTTCGTTCTGTTTATTGTGGTTTGCATGTCCAATTTGCCACTTGTATATTGCCACTGAAAAGCAGCCAATATTTAAGTATGGTACCTTCATGAATAGATGTACCATACATAGCTGCCACCAATACTGGCATGTCCAAGAAACATTTTTAAAAAATGAAATGTATTTACCTTTCAGAAAAAGTTGGTATAAACTGGTTCTACCCTAGGCAGGGGTATGCGATTTCCTTTCGCACTGCATTTAAAGGGACGAAAGGTACTTGCATACCCCTGTCTTGGGTAGAACCAGTGGATAAATGTGAAAAATCAAATAAGAACATGGAAAATTGTTAGACTCCAGTGATGAGAGTTCACATTTTGAAACCATTGTTAGGTAAACATTACTGTTACAGTGAAAGCCATTTTATCAACAAACATTTGAAATTGCAATTGTAAATTAAATGTTTCATTGCTCTGATCTTTTGTATTAACCCTTTACCCAACAGAAGGGCCCTGTGCCAATGCATTCTCTTATATATGCGAGTCGACCATAGGTCGCCTCGCATATATAAGAGAATGCATTGGCTTAACACATTAAAAATTATAAAATTGTTAAAGAATGTAAGAAAAAATGGTAAAAAGTGTTAAAAAAAGATTTTTTTTAGGCCAATGCATTCTCTTATATATGCGAGGCGACCTATGGTCGACTCACATATATAAGAGAATGCATTGGCACAGGGCATAACTAACTATCACAATGTGGTCAAGGAGCCGGTTCCAATGATATCCATATATGTGTATGGTTCTATTGAGACAGACCGAAGATATTTTAGGCTGTTGAATCTTTATTTGGCCGGTTTTGGCCGGTTTGTTGGGTAAAGGGTTAAAGGTACTCATTCCGATTTTTATGGTCCCCATATCATCAGATTCCAACAGCAATATTTTTAAAAATGCTGCTTCAGTTATCAAAATCGAATAATTGCCCAAAAATAATGTTAACCATAGTCAACTATAGTATAAAATTGCCCAAAAACCTCTTCTCGTCGACTATTTACTGGGCCACTAAAATTATTGGTGGTGAAAAATAATAGATTTCAAAAATCGATATCTGATCACTCGAGATTTTGATGGGTAGGTTCCTCGACTCAAATCAAATATTTTTTACCCCCGAAGCCAAGGAAATAGTAATTTGCGAGCGATAATTCGGATTATGCATCTTTAAAATGTAGACCTTCATGATTTGGTCACATCATTGAAAAGTTATCTATAATAATAAAAATGAGTACAAAGTCCATCTATTTTCCATGTTCTTCTTAACCCTTTGATGACGGGAGCTGCGCATGTACCTGTAGGAACAAACTAGCAAACCACTTTAATTAACTCATTCATGAGGGAGCTGCGCTGATGCAGCATTAAAGATCCTGTGCCAGTGCATTCTCTTATATATGCGAGTTACCCACTGCGAGTGCCTTTAATTACTTCACATATTGTTTTATATTGTTATTAACAACAGTAATGCTCTAAGTAATCGACCCCTTAACCACAGCAGAATTATGGGTCACTTTTCAGGATTTAGTCGGAAATATGGTTTGTTGCCATTCATCGGAAAGCTCTCCCCGACAGGTTTCCGATGAATGGTAACAAGCCATATTTCTGACTAAATCCTGAAAAGTTACCCATAATTCTGCTGTGGTTAAGGGGTCGATTACTTAGGGCATTACTGAATATACACTGGCAGGGATTTATTGGACTACCATTACCAATAATTTGAAAAGCAATCCATTACCATCACCATTTTGTTTGAAAATATGTTCATGGCAGTGAACTGTTAGTAGTGTTAAATGGATGATCATATGACAACTAACTTGAGATGTGTATTCAAATGTGAATTCACTGTTGCTTTTTTGATTAGTGAAGCATTACTTTGCGTAATTAAAAATTTGTCACTAAACATTAGTTTGAATTATTTGGCAGACAGTAAAACAGTTATGTGTTACCATTATATATGATAATGATCTAGCGATATATATATAAAGAGTTGCCCCATATTAAGAACAGGAATATTTGGCAAGGGGCTGATTTTGTTGTTGTTGCTAATGTCTGGTAGCTATACCGAATACCATGAAGTAGGGCTGGGCGGTATTTCAATATATTGACTATAGTTGGTTTGGAAATGAAAAACCGTATTGAAACCGTACGTAAAATAAAAATTCAATATATATCGCAACCACGATTTTATCATCTCAGGAGACGGTTACAATCCAATAGTTGAATACTTCAGCAGACCGCGGATTTAATGCAGCCTTTTTCCGATTTCTTCTCGTACCATTCTCTTATCTTATTGTTATGACAGACAGCGATGGTTGTATTTTGGGCTGAAATAAACTCACAAACTGTCACATGGACCATGTCACATGGACCATGTCACATGGACCATGTCACATGCGTTAGTATGTGCACAGCCAAGCAGACATACTATTTTCAGAAGTAACACTGTGCGTGATTGTTGACTGCTAATGGTCAATATTGTTCAATGATTAACTATGATTCTCCTGTTCCTGTGTTCAATAGTTCATTAAAAATGTTCTGTAATTTTGCGTTTCTGATAAACTTCAGACAGCCCAGAATCAACATCTCTTCTACTAGATCCTGTATTAAGCTATGATCAAGTGCATAAGGAGAATATGCAGCGCATGGTGATATCCACATGCTGGGGCCTCCATAAGTAAACAAGGAAGTAATCAGGACACCGTAAGCCTGTAATTTAAGACAGAAACTCTATAGAATGGGAGCATGCCATTCTAGGAATAGTTTACTCATTTACAGCCTGGTTTACATCCCTAATAATGAAAACCCGGAGTGTTATATCTCTCATTTAAACTATAATTTCACATTATATACCGGTATTTTAAAAGTAAAATAGTATTCAATAAAATCTAAAATCAGGGTGTTATTTTGGAAAAATTGCGGTTTAAAAAAAACGTCAATACCGCCCAGCCCTACCATGAAGGGATAACCATAGCAATATCTTACTGGACTGAATCTGTAGAATCAATGAATGATATTGAGATTTCTGAGAAAATGAAAAAAGTAAAGTGTAGACGGTGGTGCAGGGTGAAAAAAAAAAGTGATGAACATAATGAAAATGTGTGAACAGGTTCACTGTGGCCTTTCTGAGCAACCTAGGTAGTCAGTGGTTATATTACTCAGATACACAAAAAACAGAGCTATAAATTCCAAGTGATGCTAACCTAATTTTATGCTTCATTTTCGTTTGTTGAGACGCAGTGGTGTCACATTCCTGTTAGACAAGGGTGTATTCGATTTGGATGGAGTGCCAGCCCTCGGTGACTTGCAGGGGCTGTCAAGAGGCCCACAATTCTGGAAGCGATATAGAGTGTTACAAAGCACTAATGTACAGTAATGCTTTAAGTAATCGACTCCTTAACCACATCAGAATTATGGGTAACTTTTCAGGATTTAGTTGGAAATATGGCTTGTTGCCATTCATCGGAAAGCTCTCGGGGAGAGCTTTCCGATGAATGGCAACAAGCCATATTTCCGACTAAATCCTGAAAAGTTACCCATAATTCTGCTGTGGTTAAAGAGTCGATTACTTAGAGCATTATGTAGGCATATCGTCGGTGGGCTTCTAAAGGTCGTACCCAAGGAAAATAAAACTGTTCCGGACACACAAAAACTATTTATATCTGGAACTAGAATGGATATCTGCCAATAACTTTGTACAATAGCACGTAGTTATAATAGATACAATTTCATATTCAATTATCTTCTAGTTGATGAGAAAATATGATTTTCTGGTGTTTAGAAGTAAAAAGTAGAAATCCTGCTGCGGCTTCGTTAGTCTCTGTCCCTCAGGATAAGGAGGATATGCCCTCTGGCCATTCTTCTTCAAAACATTCCAATCAGAATTTATCCCACCAGGAACAGTTTAGAAAATAAAAGTTATGACATTTCAGAATTAACATTTTTTTATTTTGCAGGGAACCCAGACACGACATTTTAGAATACGAATTTCCCTGAAAAACATGGAAAAATGTAGTTATACTTGAAATATTGACAAGTTATCTGATGAACTTAAGTAATCATACCCGTAGATTCCGAAAATGCAATAAAAAGTTTCACGCCAAAATGGCAGGTACGACCTTTTAGAAACCCACCAACGATAAGTAATTCAATGGAAAAGAAGGAATTAAAATAAGCTTGGTGCTAAACTTCTACAGCCTCATTTTAAGTTTTGTGCAAAAAAGAAATATTATGCAGACTTCTAAAATTTAATGAATGTAAATGACTTAAAAGACTCCTAGTTCAGGTGGAGTTGTTCACATGATGAGTTATGAAACCACTGCAGAGCCTATTATGTTAACCCTCTGCTGGAAAACCAACCTAACTCAGTAAAATAATACAGACAGATCCAACAACTTCTTTGATGTTATTTCCATCAGCAATGTATATATCAATTGTTATCCATAGGCCCCATTCAAATAGATACTGTAGTAAGAATTGTTTTATCTCAACTTAGTACACACATTATATAGATAACTTTGACAACATGTAATCTAAAGTAATCACAATGTAATTGAAAATACTCTCTATTTTCTAAGTATTTGAATGCAAATACATGTACAACAATGTGGCTACTAGAATTCTTGATTACAAATACAATACAAATACTTCAAAATTTGTATTACAAATAAAATACAAATTCAAAACACGATTACCCCATCCCTGCCAACAAATTAACACACATAGATCCAGCCGTTATTGATCAAAAGGGTCACATTTGTTGGTACAAAATTTCATTTCAACATTTTCTGGAAATCAGTCAAAAGAAAGTTTGAATGGAAACGATTGGAACAGTATAGCCAAGCCTTCAAATAGTGTGTCTGTCATTTGCAGAATGCGGTCACACAGCGGGCTAGCATCACCGAATTTACACTCTGGGGACCTCATTCTGCTTATGCCTCATCTTCTGGGAAGTATCTATAGTCTCAATTAACATTATTTTTAGTTACTTTTTCCATTCTGTTCAGTTTCTATATCCCCTAATTTGCAGAAGATAAAATGCAAAATCGAGGTGACTAATGGGTCAACTGGGAAACTTCAATTTGATCCTAGGCCTCCCATAGCAGTTGAGGCCTAAGCAGAATGAGGTTTCCAGAGGGTGAATTTGGTGATGCGAGAGCGCTGTGTGGGATAGCGTCAATAAATTCACCCTCTGTGGACCTCATTCTGCAAATGTCAGACACACTACTTCAAAGCTTGAGTATGACAGGTAGTACAACAAAAAATCTAACTATAAATTGAGTCAAGGTTTCTTATTATGTGAGCCAGATTCTTGATGTACAGTAATGCCCTAAGTAATCGACCCCTTATAACCACAGCAGAATTATGGGTAACTTTTCAGGATTTAGTCGGAAATATGGCTTTCCGATGAATGGCAACAAGCCATATTTCCGACTAAATCCTGAAAAGTTACCCATAATTCTGCTGTGTTTAAGGGGTTGTTTACTTTGGGCATTACTGTATTCTTCTATTACCTCCATATCAACAGCTTCCAGTTTCCGACTGGCTGCACCTAATTCTACAGATCGGACCCTGGTAGCAAACTTCAAACTGCACACTGTCTCTCCAACATGGTTCTCAATCGGAGCAACCTGGACAATCATCAGCGTCTTACTATCACCACCTGTTATCAAAAGAATAGTATTTCAGTACAATAAACAAAGCTACTGGTGCAGCATTAAAGATCCTGTGCCAGAGCATTCTTTATATATGCGGGTCTCCCATAGGGAGCCACACATATATAAGAGAATGCACTGGCTTACAAGGTCAAGGTAAATATTGTTAGGCCAATGTATTCTCTTATATATCCGAGGTTCCCTATGGGAGACTCGCATATATAAGAGAATACATTGGCACAGGGTTTCGCAAAATTTCAGGAAGCTCCAGTCATGGAAGGGTTAACCCTTCCTTTACTAAATGGATTCTCCTAGTCAGTTAAAGACATATTATGGAATTACTTCAGTGAATAAAATCGTTAAGTTAGCATACAAACACTATCACCACCGAAAGAATGTAGCATTCAACTAAGATTATCTAAAATTCCAACCAGATTGACTGTACCATTTCAGAGAACACGATTGAACGATTGAACTATACCCGGATGTAAATATTTACTACATTATTTGGGATGCATTATTGGTCATAAACATCAAGACAATGATTGCACCGATAATAGTCACCGCATGTAATACGTTTATAACAATTACGTTGTTTTCTGACTATTTGGATATCAAGTTTATGAAAATAACTTATTTTGGCATGATTATTTGATATTCAGTTTGCAATATCTCAGCGGAGTGTTTCACATCACTTTAAAAAGTATACATCAGAATGGTCTATTATTGATTTGCAGGGATATACAGGTAAAATAAGCAGACGACAGATAAATAAAAGTACAGAAGGGAAATGTTTAGATAATAAGTTCAACAAACGACCTTGTTGAACTTATTATCTGAACATTTCCTATGGGATAAATCCTCCTCAATGAGGCTGTAGTACAGAAAGGGTTAACCCTTTCTTTACTAAATACTCATTGATGTGTAGTTATCCTTTAGGAAATGTTCAGATAATAAGTTCAACAAACAGACAAAATAAGCCATAGCCATTTGTTGAACTTATATTTAAGCATTTTCCATCAATGAACACCAATCATTCAGCACTTGTATTATATGTTCTTCTGTATGACATCTGCTTATATTTCCTGAACATCCCTCCGGATGAATAATAGACCATTCCAATGTATACTGTTATAACTGATGGAAGAATCCATTTAGTAAAGAAAAGGTTAATATAAATGCTGGATGATTGTTTGATGATAGCTTTATATCATGACACCTCTCGTTCAATGAGATTAGCATTGACACAAAGAAACGACCTAGTTTTATGACATATGTGGAATTAGGTCCCCAAAGGTGACTAAATTCGCCCTCTGGGGACCTCATTCTGCTCAGGCCTCATCCACTCTGGAAAGTATCTTTATTATCAAATTATCAAGTTTTTGGCATAATCAAGGTGCCCAATAGGTGAACATCACCATCTTCAACATATGGGAACTTAAACCTGTGTCTAGGTCTCCCATAGCAGATGAGGCCATGCAGAATGAAGTCCACAGAGGATGAATTTGGTGATGCTAAATTCACCCTCTGGGGACCTCATTCTGTAAATGTTCAGCACCTTATTTTGAGGCCTGCAAGGAACTGGTCAGTGTTAGTGACTTGTAAGTTATTGAATCAAGGGAAAATTTCTCAAGCAAGCTGAACCTGTGTCTTCCGTTTCTTTAGCATGATATTCAAAGTGAACACGGGCATTCAGATTGCGAGTGTGAATTCAAACAAATGAACTAAATTTGAATGAAATTTAAACACATGTTGCTGTTCATTAAAATTGAAGGTTTATAGTGATGAAAAATCTCCAGAATTTGAGCCAGATCTTCTGATATCTGAAGACCAATCTCCCGAAACCGACATGCTGAAGGTTAACATGTATGATAGAACAAGTCAAAACAGAATTGATACTTATTACTACAAAATAGTCATAAAAGCAAACTTTAGATTATTATTATTGGGATACATACCAAGGGAATCTTGTAGCAGGAATGTGAGTTTGGAGTTTCGGTATGGGATATGTCCCTGCTTGGTTCGTAGTGCATGTATTACATCACCGAGGCATGAAAGCGATTTGTTAATGCTCTGGGCTTCTTTAAGTCTAGCACCATCAGCTCCAGATTTGCTCACTCGCTCTGATCCAGCCAAGTCTATCAGGTTCAACTTCCCTGGAAATAGAATTCAGCATTGTGAGATAGACCTCACTCAGTGTGAAAGATAATATAGACAATTGAATTTGTGCCATATGTTCATTAAATTATAAGGCCATCAGGCTTTTTGCGACAATCAAAATACAAGTCTGCAAATAGTGTGTCTGTCATTTGCAGAATGAGGTCTCCAGAGCTTGAATTTAGCAGGCTAGCATCACCAAATTCACTCTCTGGGGACCATATTCTGCTTAGGACTCATCTGCTGGGAAGTATCCATAGTCTCAAATTAACATTGTTTTTAGATACTTTTTCGGTTTCTATATTCCCTAATTTTCATCACCAAATTCACCATCTGGGGACCTCATTCTGCTTAGACCTCATTTGAAGTATCTATAGTCTCAAATTAACATTGTTTTAGTTACTTTTTCTCTTCTGGGATGTTTCTATATTCCCCAATTTGCAGAATGCAGACGATAAAATGCATAATCGAGGTGACTAATTGGTGAACATTACCAACTTCAACTGGGGAACTTCAATCTGATCCTAGGTCTCGCACAGCACTTGAGGCCTAAGCAGAATTAAGTTTCCAGAGGGTGAATTTGGTGATGCTTGCCCACCTTCACACTATGGGGACTCCAATTCTGCAAATGACAGACACACTATTTCCAGACTTGCATTATACAGCAAATCAGCTGTTTTTATGAGAATCAAACTGATAATCATGATTCTCGTTATATTTTCAGCTCCTGGCCATTAAAAACAGTATTCTCAGGCAACACGTTTTGATGACAGGGTACAAAAAATTATATCTCAATTAAAAATTGAGGGTGTTGTTAACCCTTTCTTTACTAAATATTCGTTGAGGAGTTGTTCCCTTAGGAAATGTCCAAAACTTATTACCTGAACATTTCCCACCAAAGAATATGAATCCTTCTGCACTTGTATTAGCTTATTGTCTTTATGAAGTCTGCCCTTATTACCTGAACATCCCTATAGATGAATAATACACCATTCCAATGTATACTTTTATTGGAGAATTCATTGAGTGTAGGATGGGTTAATTCTGACAGAAATATTGCAAATTCTACTGTAATACAAACAGTGAAAATTGGTATTATTTGAGTTGCCTTTAGTGTAAAACACACCAATTTTGGACATCTAACCTGGCACCTGACATCAGAATGTTGATGGTAATGTGAATGTAGATTGTAATTCCCAGTGGAATTTGTTGCTAAAGCACGCATTCTGATAACTGTTTGATAACTGTTAACTTTCGTTAGTTTCGATTCGCCCACTGATGGGTGTACAAATTGTTAGCAAGTACTGATTCACAACACATGTCTAATTTATGTCATTGAGAGCACAACCGCAAGTTGTTTGCTATAGATACAGTCATCGTTGATTAGGAAGTTTGTTTGGGTACTGCTACGAGTGACACCATGGAAGGTACCCAGAGATTTGATGCATAAGATAGG
The DNA here is from genome assembly GCA_032622095.1 of Siphonodentalium dalli. Taxonomy (NCBI): domain Eukaryota; kingdom Metazoa; phylum Mollusca; class Scaphopoda; order Gadilida; family Siphonodentaliidae; genus Siphonodentalium; species Siphonodentalium dalli. The sequence continues at coordinate 106,104,645 of CP136062.1, forward strand.
AGATCTCACTCCAAGTGGTTTTCATGCAGTTTCTTTAAGCCTTCCATGATTGGAGATTCCTGAGATTTTGCGAAAACCCCTGTGCCAATGCATTCTCTTATATATGTGAGAATACATTGGCATAACAATATTTACCTTTACATTGTAAGCCTGTGTATTCTCTAATATATGCGAAGCTCCCTATAGGAGACTCGCATATATAAGAGAACGCACTGGCACAGGATATTTAATGTTGAACCAGTGCAGCTCCCATCTTGAAAGGGTCAATACTTTCTATAATAAATGGATCCTCCCAGTCAGTTATAAAGTGTGCATCCAAATGGTCTATTATTGATTTGGAGGGATGTTAAGGTGGTACAAGCCGACAACAGATAAATAAAAGTGCAGATGGAGCCATATTTATCGAGGGAAATGTTTAGATAATAAGTTCAATAAACAACCTATGGTCGCTATGAAACTTATTATCTGAACACTTCTGTAAAGGATAATGACTGAGTGAAGTGTCTGAGGCCAAATAATCACTCCAGGCCCCGAAGCGGCCGCGGGTGATTATTTGGTCTCAGACACTTCACTAGGTCATTATCTGACTTAAAACCCACACACCCATGTGCACACCATATTCGAATGGCATATTGGTATTCGGACACTGTGTTGTGAACACAGTGGTCTTTCGAATGTGTATTAATGTATAAGCTGAATGCTCATGTTGGCCAATGCGTCGCTTTGCTGAATGGCCATTAGAACCTACAATCCAATAATGTTATTGGTTTGGCCTATACATCGCTGACCTGACAGCGAGCGGTTGGCAACTGTGCGTGTGATATTTAGTCGTCACATTTCGGCTGAATGCGAGTTATCATTAATCACGAAAAAGTACCGTATTGTTTGCCACCTCCTACTTGTGGACTGGCTTCCCCATTCGGAATCCAGACCCACAAGTTAAGAGAGTCATGCTATCGTGTCACAGTATGCATGTGAGATAACTTTTTTCATTTTTATCTATTTCAGCCTTTTTAGCTCTAGTAAAGTTTGAGCTATTGCCATGGCTTTGTCGTCTGTGTGTGCGTGTGTGTGTGCGTAAGGCGTCAACAATAGAGGCTACAGGTCGTACCTTTGATCGGATCATTATGAAATTTGTCATAGCTGTTGACATTTGTACCGGAATGATTCATTTTGGGGTCATTCGGAAATAAAACATGGCCGCCAGTGGCCATCTTAGATTTCAAAATTCAATCCCATTAGCATGGGCTACAGGCCGTACTGTTCGTCTGATCGTCATGAAATTTGTCATGGATGTTAATATTGACATGTAGATGGGAACGAGTAATTTTGGGGTCATTCGGCCAAAAAACATGGCCGCCAGCAGCCATCTTCGATTTTACTCTTTGTATGACTAAATGCTTTAGCACGGACTACAGGTCGTACATTGAATTTAGTCTGATCATCATGAAATTTTTCATGGCTGTTGAAATTGGAATGTAGATGGGAACGAGTCATTTTGGGGTCATTCGGACGAAAAACATGGCCACCAGTGGCCATCTTTGTTTTCAAAATTCAATCCATTAGCACGGGCCACAGGTCGCACTGTTCATCTGATCATCATGAAATTTGTCATGGATGTTAATATTGACATGTAGATGGGAACGAGTCATTTTGGGGTCATTCGGCCGAAAAACATGGCCGCCAGCAGCCATCTTGGATTTTACTCTTTGTATGACTAAATCCTTTAGCACGGGCTACAGGTCGTACCTTTAGTCTGATCATCATAAAATTTGTCATGGATGTTAACAATGACATGTAGATTGGAACGAGTCATTTTGGGGTCATTCGACCAAAAAACATGGCCGCCAGCAGCCGTCTTGGATTTTACTCTTTGCATGACTAAATCCTTTAGCACGGGCTACAGGTCCTACTTTTAGTCTGATCATCATAAAATTTGTCAAGAATGTTAATAATCACATGTAGATGGGAACGAGTCATTTTGGGGTCATTTGGCCAAAAAACATGGCCGCCAGCAGCCATCTTGGATTTTACTCTTTGTATGACTAAATCCTTTAGCACGGGCTACAGGTCGTACCTTTAGTCTGATCATCATAAAATTTGTCATGGCTGTTGAAATTGGAATGTAGATGGGAACGAGTCATTTTGGGGTCATTCGGACAAAAAACATGGCCGCCAGTGGCCATCTTGGATTTCAAAATTTAATCCATTAGCACGGGCCACAGGTCGTACTGTTTGTCTGATCATCATGAAATTTGTCATGGATGTTAATATTGACATGTAGATGGGAACGAGTCATTTGGCTCAAAAACATGGCAACCAGCAGCCATCTTGGATTTTACTCTTTGTATGTCTAAATCCTTTAGCACGGGCTACAGGTCGTACCTTTTGTCTGATCATCATAAAATTTGTCATGGATGTTAACAATGACATGTAGATGGGAACGAGTCATTTTGGGGTCATTCGGCCAAAAAACATGGCCGCCAGCAGCCGTCTTGGATTTTACTCTTTGCATGACTAAATCCTTTAGCACGGGCTACAGGTCCTACTTTTAGTCTGATCATCATAAAATTTGTCAAGAATGTTAATAATCACATGTAGATGGGAACGAGTCATTTAGGGGTCATTCGGCCAAAAAACATGGCCGCCAGCAGCCATCTTGGATTTTACTCTTTGTATGACTAAATCCTTTAGCACGGGCTACAGGTCGTACATTTAGTCTGATCATCATAAAATTTGTCATGGCTGTTGAAATTGGAATGTAGATGGGAACGAGTCATTTTGGGGTCATTCGGACAAAAAACATTGCCGCCAGCAGCCATCTTGGATTTCAAAATTTAATCAATTAGCACGGGCCACAGGTCGTACTGTTCGTCTGATCATCATGAAATTTGTCATGGATGTTAATATTGACATGTAGATGGGAACGAGTAATTTTGGGGTCATTTGGCGAAAAACATGGCCGCCAGCAGCCATCTTGGATTTTACTCTTTGTATGACTAAATTCTTTAGCACGGGCTACAGGTCGTACCTTTAGTCTGATTATCATAAATTTTTTCATGAATGTTAATAATGACATGTAGATGGGAACGAGTCATTTTGGGGTCATTTGGCCAAAAAACATGGCCGCCAGCAGCCAACTTGGATTTTACTCTTTGTATGACTAAATCCTTTACCACGGGCTACAGGTCGTACCTTTAGTCTGATCATCATAAAAATTTTCATGGCTGTTGAAATTGGAATGTAAATGGGAACAAGTCATTTTGGGGTCATTCGGACAAAAAACATGGCCGCCAGTGGCCATCTTGGATTTCAAAATTTAATCCATTAGCACGGGCCACAGGTCGTACCTTGAGTCTGATCGTCATAAAATTTGTCATTGATGTTAACGATGACATGTAGATGGGAACGACTCATTTTGGGGTCATTCGGCCGAAAACATGGCCGCCAGCAGCCATCTTGGATTTTACTTTTCTCTTCATGTCTATAAACTAGTATTAGACATTCAACTTTCCACATTCCTAATCGCTCCATTGACTGTAATATATTAAATTATTCCCTTTCCAAGTTGAGCTACAGTGTCATTGACACTTTCATTTCTTATATGATTTCATATTCAATCGTTAATTCAATCCAACTGCATTTGTAACCAACAAAATCTGAAAAATTCTATTTGTGCTGCAAGTATGCAACTGGTATAGCTCACGCTCTCCAACTGTTGTATATATATCTTGCCAAAACATCCGCTATGGTGGTAATGTTTCCAAATTATGACACTTTTAGTACAAATTTTCAGCAAATGTAAAAACGATTTTAATTTAACATTAGATAAATGTAAACTTATTGTTATTTAAACAATTGATGTGTCATTGACATTTCCAACTATTGAAGATTTTGATAAAAGTTTCGCGTGAAACCATCTCAATCCACTGTCCTTGTCCAACATCATAATAATTCATAGTAGCACCCATCAGCATAAAAGCAGGACCACTTAACCAGGAGTGTTTATTCCTCTCCGAGGTGGTCATTATTTTGCTGGTCATTATTTAGATAATGCAGTTGAGCTGATAATGACTCGTAAAATAATTACCACCACGGCGAGCTAACACCGTGGTGTCTTCTCTGGAAGATATTCGTCGGGATAATGCTCAAGCGACAACAATAGGTAGACGCGCAAGTGGGTTTTAATATGGGATAACTACTCATCAATGATGCTATGCTTTAGTATAGAAAGGGTTAAAATTGTTTTTGGTGAATTGAATCATAATGAAGATAAACATTCCCTATTTTGTTGGATATTCATGGATTTGAGCATGAAAGCAGATTTTCATGCTCGAATATCTAACTCAACAGTGTATGTTTATCTGCTAACTAAACTAAATTACAGTAATGTCCTAAATAATCGACTCCTTAACCACAGCAGAATTATGGGTAACTTTTCAGGATTTAGTCAGAAATATGGGTTGTTGCCATTCATCGATTATTTAGGGCATTACTGTACAGGAAATATCTTACCATTTGATCTGGTTCCAGTTGTTTTATTCAGTCCGATCACAGTTACAGATAGTAAGGCATGCGACCGCGAGGAATGCTCGTTCATATTTGTTGAAGCTGTAGCCCTATTCTTTTTGCCCATCTTGAACACCTATAAATAAATACATTAATTAAAATTGGGACTGATAAGTTGCATATCCACAACCCAATAATGCTGTAGTGATTGCAATTATACTGTGAATGGCTTTGATTTGATCGGCCTCAACTTTCATGGTTTCTTATAAAAAATGCTATTTCATGGGGACATAAACAGGTTCTATGATAGGGTTATGAGGTCTTTGAGTAGACACTATCGATAAATCGGACCCAAAGGAATTCCGGCACTGAAAGGGCATCACGTAATCAGTGCACAATAGCTACCGGCTTCATTTCACATGCTTGTGAGGCAGTTATTTATTGCTTTATGTAACCTGCGCATGGTGAAACCATTAACCTTAATATCAAGATATATTTACGTACTAAGTGTGATTATCACTAAATCCAGCATTCTGATTGGTCGGCGCCCACGTGGCTAGTTGCTATTATTTCTCGGTGAACGCGCAATGGCTCATAACTGCAGCCTCATAATTACATCGATGCGTCATAGGTTTTGGAAAGACGAACGCGTAATGTTTTGGGCGCATTTGGACTCGCGCAGGATTGACTTAATAAATTATTGGGTTTCAATATAAAGAGAAATTGTTCCTGTTAACTTTTGCCAAGGGTGCTATGGGATATTTTGTGCTGGTTTTGTCACGATACACTTTTCGATTTAAATATATTTACAAAAGTGGCTTTTTCGCTAAATGTATATAAATATAAGGATTAACCATTGTTTATACAAACTATTATGGAAGGGATCCGACAATATAAACAATAACAGACCACTGACAAATGACTGATATTAGTATTTCTAATAAATTGATTACGTTTAACATCCCAAATCATATTATGACATGATGAAAACAGACATAGTTCCGGTATACAATAACGATCTGTGTTTTCATCATGTACATTGTATATTGATATTTACTCTACCAACTCAGAATAAATTATTCGTTGAATGTTGATTTTGTGGTTGAGCTAAATCAACGAAAGTAACAAATAATAGATCCCCTCAAATTAAAGGATTTTACAGTAGGAAAACTATTAAATGTTTTGGCTATTTTGTGCTATTTCATAAAAAAATATCTTGATATCATTAACAAGCCTTGATATAGTGTGTCTGACATTTGCAGAATGAGGTCCACAGAGAGTGAATTTAGTGACGCTATCCTGCAAAGTGGGCTAGCATCACCAAATTCACCCTCTAGGGACCTCATTCTGCTTAGGCCTCATCTTCTTGACAGTATCTATAGTCTCAAATTAACATTGCTGTTTAGTTACTTTTTCCCCTGTTCCGTTTCTAGAAGATAAATTGCATAATCGAGGTGACTAATGGGTGAACATGACCAACTTCAACTGGGGAACTTCAATCTGATCCTAGGTCTGACACAGCAGTTGATGCCTAAGCAGAAAGAGGTCCCCATAGGGTGAATTTGGTGACGTTAACCCACTTTGCAGGATAGCGTCACTAAATTCAACCTCTGTGGACCTCATTCTGCAAATGTCAGACATTCTATATCCAGCTTTTATCATTCAGTTCTCTAATTACTTAGTCACTTTTATGGAACTGACTCCAGACAAATAGCATCATTAATTTCATGTCATCCCAACCGAGTCCAGGCACAATTAACCCTTTGAACCCTGACGCCCCACAGTGATCGACACCCTGACCTGGGGCTCCCAGTGGTATTTCCGCTTAAATTAGACAGTGTCTAGTCGCATGGTGTTGATTATGTTCGAATTGTGACACAGGTCTGAAACTTTACAGGTTTGTCCCCCGTGGATCATCGATCATTATAAGATCGCGAGACTTTGCCTCGCGCCAACTCCTTGGTAACGGTGGCTAGGCAACTACCCGGAATTGACTGGAAAATGTAAATATAGCTTATAGCGTCGTGATTCAATGCCAGTGATTGCGTTTTTGATGCAGGTAATACCCTAATGTGAAATTTGAGATATATCCGACCTGAATAGTGAACCAAATATTTGATTTAAGGGTAGCAACGGTTGCTAAGCAAATACCACAAATGATCGAATGACATCATTGCACTAACCATTCAGTGGTATGTTTGCCTTAATTTAGACAGTACGTGTCTAGTCGCATGGTGTTGGTTATGTTCAAAAGGAAAAGGGAGACCTATGCTATGTATGGACCACTGATCATTGTAAGATCGAGAGACTTTGCCACCCGATTTCTCCTTAGAAACGGTTACTAGGCGACTACCCGAAATTTGCACGATAAACGAATTCTAGCTTGTAACGTTGTTATTATACATCAGCGAATTGAGTTTCGATGCAAACAATATCCTAATGTAAAATTTAAGATATACCTGACCATGCGCGAGTAAGTCAACTTGATATGCGATAGACGTTTTGCCGCATGTGGCATAACAGAGACTTATATTACAGAGACCAGAAACAACGTAATTTCCCGTAACATATCGTGGCCCCATTGTTCAAGTAAGTTGTCTAGATTGTGTCTATTTTACTGACATGTGATACATGCAACCATATGTCATATAAAGCGCCACATTTCACTTAAACACATTTTAAAAATGAATAATAGCCTGCGCGCATGCGCATATTTTCCTACCTGTTTCTAGTGGGCAGCCAATCGACATACACACCTTTGCCAGTGCTGACTTCAAACGGCCCATTTAAATATATATATTAGTGGGTATGTCGTGTATAAGTACGTTATAAACCATTTATTTGTCATTGTGATGGTTGCGCATGCGCGAATAAATCAACTTGATATGCGATCGACCCTTCCCCATATGTAGCAGAACACTGATTAATATACGCGACGGTATTTAAACTGAAATTGTGTGTCTAAATTATATCTGTTCTGTACACACACGGGGAACACGATATCATATGCCGTAAATATAGTGTATGTTTTTGTAGATTATATGTTATGCGCATGCGCATAAATTTCTACCCGATACTACCGGCCAACCATTCCATATGCACCGCTGACATATGTGGGGGCCATTTAAATATAAAGCAGTGGGTCTGACGCTCGTTATACTATATATAAATTTGCTACCGACTCATGTCATCGCTGCACCGAAATATCGGGACATAGTCACGGTTCATTTGCACCTAAATATCGGTGTTACGTGTTCGAAGGGTTAACATCTTTGAGTAGCATCACTGACCTGATTAACTTCATCAACAGACGTCACAGGTATGGAAACCAGCCCAGGAACGTGATAGCCGCCTTCAGAGTTCATCTTTATCTCCAGTTTACTGTGTTCATCACTGAGCAAATCCCTGTCAAAATAAACATCTGCTACAGTAATGCTCTAATTAATCGACTCTTTAAACACAGCAGAATTATGGGTAACTTTTCAGGATTTAGTCGGAAATATGGCTTGTTGCCATTCATCGGAAAGCTCTCCCCGAGAGCTTTCCGATGAATGGCAACAAGCCATATTTCCGACTAAATCCTGAAAAGTTACCCATAATTCTGCTGTGTTAAAGGAGTCGATTAATTAGAGCATTTTTACTGTATATTATGTACTGTAAGCAACTGGGCTCAAAATGTACACCTGTCCATTGCATTGACAATTCCTTAAAAGGTAGATTTCTGTGCCACCTGTCACTTGTGACAGGTTAACTCAGTCTCATGGCTAGAATGTACATATGCTTCCTCAAATTACAGGTATACTACATGGTGTACACCAGGTAATGGTAGCCAGTATTAAAGCTTATGGAATATTAGACCCAGAATCGAAAATCAATTTATCTATCCACTTCTCATAGACATGGTAAGATCCCACATACCAGTATGTACAGATGACACTGTACATCCAGCCAGTGGCACTGAGGGGACAGGTAAAAGTAATTCAACCTATCACCAGCAACAAGTAAAACATTCAGAGAATTTTGAGCCCTGGGAGGAAATGAGGTAATTCTGAATATCCTTGCTTGCCTTCACTTCTCTACCAGGCAGTTTCCTATTTGCTATTGAAGATGTTACAAACCCATAAGAAGAATTAGCACCCTTTGGTTCCCTTCCGCTTATGGCACTAATACTATGGCACATTTTGCTACAACAGACATTTCCCACAAAATAAAAATGCATAAATATATCAGAAGTGTGTTTTCAATAGTAGACCGACTTTGAGACATGATCAAATGAAACAAGCATAAATTAAGCTTCTAAATATGATGATAATTTTGACCCAAGACAGACATTAGATTGGCAAAAATTGCAATTGTAAAGTCATGAATCTCAAAAGTTGCTGATCAATGTGTTTCAGTTATAATTGTAATTATTAACATTTTTATTGGAGAGGTACGTTCGGGTTAGGGCCCTGCCAATATTTGGTACATGTGTTCGAAATTATATTCGATTCGACCTCAGTATTTTAATTGACAATTTCCAGTGAATAACTATTGAATAGCTGTTTATATTTGTGATGCTATTTAAAATTTTGATCAGGCAAAAGCATTGTTTGTAATAGGCACACATCTGTGACATCTCAGTAGAGACATTAGCATGCCCACATTACGACAGTACATGTAGTTTGTCGTGGAGTCAATTTCTGCTTACTGACCAAACCTCTATCTTAGAAAGTAGTGACTTCGATCACTTACAAATCACATTTTGACGAACTACACCTACACAATGACAAAGAAAACAGAACACATTGCAGAGATAACTGATAGCAACTTGAGAAACTTCAGAAGTCTTTATTTCTTTGAGGTTGACGATCAGACTGGGAGATTTATGACTTTGAATTGTGAATGGTTGAACTACAACTAGGTCGCATATCAACATTTCAACAAAGATCGTAAACATTAAACTTTGATAACTAAAACATTTGCTGTCCAATTCTGATTCCACATGGGGAATGCCTGTTTCTAAATATAAATGGATTATGTTGTGACATCATTTTAAGTTAATTCTGTGTTAACAAGTATTAATGTAACCCCATATTGAATCAAAATTATGTTAAAGATTCACATTTATATCAAGAATCAGAACTGTAATGTCATTGATGTCCAGGCTGAATTAATATTATTAAATCAAGTTAGTGGCACTTAAACAACAGTTCTGGGAACACCCATATACAGGCCTAATAGGATGAATATGCTCGTTATGGTGTAAAGTTACCATTCTCCTAATTTCTCGACATAAAACATTGTTAAATTTTCGGGTAGCTAATTAAAAAATGACATAGAGTACCTTGGCGTATGAGTTTCTAACCTAAACGTCTCTTGCCTCAAGTGAATTATTTCACGTAATTCTCGGAACTAATTGATTACCATATTTATTACACTTCTGCATCAAATTGATTCACCAAATATGATTAAAACTCACAGAATTAATGCATGAAAGTCCTGATATGGTGTAAGATCAACCATCGAAAATTCAGTAAGCAATGTAATGTCAATGACGTCACGAGAAATTAACAGCGTTTTCAATGGAAATCGCACAAAGGATTGTAATAAGACAATATATTCAACACAAACTACAAAATTAACAAACTTCTGATTTCTGTAAATATTGTTACGACAGGTTATTTACCAGATTCAAAATATGGTGTTTTCACGCTAATTGCTACCGGTCACCTGATATATTCGAATCGCGAAAACTGTGCTGTATTCGATTCAAACCTATTCGAATATCTATAGTGCCCTAATTCAGGTGGGTGTATCTTACCGTATTACTTCGTTGTATATCAGGTGGGTATATCTTACCTTATTACTTCGTTGTATATCTCCAATACACTGACACTGATATCATAGTGCCAGTCACATTCTCTCTAAATAACTCATGCAGCACTCGCTTCAGGTGGGTGTATCTTACCTTATTACTTCGTTGTATATCTCTAATACACTGACACTGATATCATAGTGCCAGTCACATCCTCTCTCAGCTGCCTCTCTGAATAACTCATGCAGCGCTCGCTGATTTATACCAGGGTTATTCTTCGGACCCTGAAATTAGTAATGTTAGTTGTTATTGTATGAACAGCGTCATACAAGGAACTAATTTCAAACCTGATATATGCAGAAAGCCATACTTAAACACTTAATGTGACAAGTTTTTAAAAAATTGACAAGAAAATGACAGAATACAGACTCGAACAAAGTTCTGGACAGACAAGGGTCATTACTATAGCCCTCCGACAGAAAGTTGGGGGACAATGAAAGGACAATACTTGGTGTATGTGGATATTGTTAGCCAATACTACCACATGAGATAATAATGATCATTCAAACATGACATATGATGACTGAAATGCAGATATAAAGTTAGTACAGAATAGTGCTGTGCGTCGGATCCGACATGAACCCAAAATCCGATCCCACAGCATTTTTGAAAATCCGAATCCGAATCCGATGGTTATTTTGAATCCGATGTCAATTTTGAATCCGAACCCGAATCCGATGTGTATCGCTAAATCCGATCTGAAATCCAATCCGAATCCTCAACATATAAATTGCAAATAGTGTGACAACATCGTGTAAAATGTGTGTCTCAACATCAAACTTTTGTTGCTGAAGTCAAGGGATGGGTCATTGGGGTGAAGGGGGACTGTAGAGTGTACTACTCAGTGTTGAGTGTAGACGCATATAAGAAAAGTTAGAGAATTTAAAGGTACTCAATCCGAACAGAGGGTCCCCATCTCAACAGATTCCAACAACAACAATCCGATCAGAGGGTCCTATATTACTATTTCTTTGGCTTTGGGGGTAAAAAATATTTGATTCGAGTCGAGGAACCCATCAAATAAAGCTCAGAGTTATTAGATATTGATTTTTGAAATCTGTTATGTTCTCGAGATGAGTACTAATAATTGCCGTCAATTTCGTATCCTGCTCGAGATTTGTACACCAAAACTCTATTCAAACAGACAAGGATGGATAACTCTAAAATCAAGTGGTAATAATAACGCAATTTTGACTGAGATCTGGGCCAGAAAGTATACCCGATAATGAAAAATAATAGATTCTAAAATTGATATCTAACAAATCTGAGCTTTGATGGGTGACTTCCTCGACTCGAATCAAATATTTTTGACCCCGAAGCCATTGAAATAGTAATTGAGAGGAGTTTTATCGGATTGAGTACCTTTAACGGGATGATCAGGAATTGGGGATTCGGGAATCTGGAACTTTGTCCTAACTTACCTAAGTGACAGTACTGTAAGTGTAAGACACTACGTAGTACTACGTACAGTGTAAGTGACATGGTGGTACAAAGTTACGAACTAACAAAACATCTTTACTTTGTAGTCTGTACTGCTCTGTAATTTAAGTTGATGGAGGCTGGAACGACTGGACGGATGGGAGTATGTAGTCTGTAACTTCTGAGAAAATGTGTTTTCGCGGAATCGTGACGTCAGATTTCCTAGATATTTCGTCTGACCTTGACACACTAAGATGGCAGTAAGAGTAGCCTACATTTATATAGGCCCTACGTTTAATCTGAGACTGAGTTAGAAACTTAGAATCCAAGTTATCCACCCCCATAAATGCAACATGATGGAGATCGGATTGTACAGTCCGATCCAGACGATCCGAATCCGATTCCGACAGCATTTTTGAAAATCCGACTCCGAATCCGAATCCGACGACAATTCTGAATCCGATCCGGATCCGAATCCGATTTTTTAAACATTGTAAATCCGATCCGAATCCGGATCCGATTGGATCGGATTCGGATTATCGGATCCGACGCACAGCACTAGTACAGAATAATTTCCAGAAACCATTTCCATGTGGATATCATTTTCAACCATGTTCACATTGGCGAATCACATGGTTTCTAGTTGATGAGTATCACACATTCAAAATGGCCGATGCGATCGCAAAGGTGACAAGAAACGAGGAGAAAGGTAATAAATAGGATATTACATCGTATTTTGGCAGCTACTTGCATATGCTATAATATTTCTCAAACAAGCTGATACCGCACTTGTGTCCAAACTCAGTTGTTTGCTATAACATTCTGACCAAAGTTGTCAGTCAAAGGATTCTCCTACTAAATTATGTAGATGTATGGACTGGCATATTTCACGAACCTCGGACTGGAAAGTTTTGTCAGAATGTTATAGAAAACTACTGAGTATTTCGGAACAAATAAGGTATCAACTTGTTTTAAAAATAAACTAGAGGTGTGACTGTCCCAATGGGATTAATGATACCCCCATGTTTTTAAAACACTAAGATGTTTCACATGTCAGTAAACATTAAGTTAAAATAATAAAATAACAGATTCCCATTGCAGGTGAAAAATCCTAACCCCTAACCCTAATCCTAAACCTGTTGCAACCTAAAAATGATGCAAAAATGTTCTAAGTAGAAAAAGGGGGATAACTCCACCAAAAAAAGTCGGGCAGATCTCATAATCGGAGGTGCACAGGTTCCCATGGTACTAAATATCTGAGCCAAGATTAAAAAAATTTACCTCAAAATATATGAATAAAAACTCGGACAAAATTATACATGTTGCAAAAAAATTCTAAGTCGAAAAAGGGGGATCACTCCACCAAAATAACTCCAACAGACATCATATCAGCAGGTGCACAGGTTCCCATGTTGGTTGATGCCTGTGCCAAGTTTCAAGGAAAATGATTAAAAAATGACTGAGAAAAACTCTAGACAAATTTGTGTCCACAGACGATGGACGAGCTGATACCAATATACTCCCCACAACTTCCGTTGCGGGGGGTACAACTAGCATTAGCTCATAACAGTCCAAGTGCTGTTTTGTGGCAATTCCTCATATATTATGTTTTTGTGCATTTGCGTGTACTCACAAACTTCGTAACCACATGATTCCCCACCGTGATGTTGATTCATGATCAAACCAAATATCACTCAAATCCGACCTATGATGACTGTGATAGAGAGCTCCAATGAACATGGACGGAACCCATTTGTCTAACCCCTGCCAAACTTCATTGGCAGGGAGTAATAATGACCATTTCTCACCTGCATTGTGTATGTTTTGCCTGAACCAGTTTGTCCATAGGCAAAAATACACACATTGAATCCATCAATGCATGATGTGGACAGAGCCTTCACTTCATTGAACACCTGTAATAGAATAACACAGAGCATGATGATAGCCAGGTTCAGTTATATGTATGTGTATTCAAGCTTGGATATAGTGTCTGACATTTGAAGAATGAGGTCCCCAGAGGGTGAATTTAGTGACACTGTCCTTCTCTGGGAACCTCATTCTGCTTAGGCCTCAACTGCTATGGGAGACCTACAATCAGATTGAAGTTCCCCAGTTGAAATTGTTGATGTTCAACCATTAGTCACCTCAATTATGCATTTTATCTTCTGCAAATTAGGAGATATAGAAACTAAAGAGAAGGATAAAAGTGACTGAAAACATTGTTAATTTGAGACTAAATATGTCCCAGAACGGCCAGAAGATGAGGCCTGACAAAAATGAGGTCCTCAGATGTCAGACACACTATATCCAGACTTGGAGCATGATAATAGTCAGGTTCAGTTATGTGTAGGTGTGACATATCAAATGCAAGCCAATATATAATTATAACCTTGTGTCAAGGAGGGAAAATCCTCCAATAGCAAAACAGCTATTTCCATACGTATCCTTCATTTTTTAGTATGCTTCTACAGTTTGTGTAAAGCTGACAGCTGTAAATATCTGAAGCAGACTATTCTCACATTCATTACTTGTAACCTATTCACGGCTAAATGATGTTGTATGATGGGCCATCAGAGATTTGGGGTCGATTTTTTGTAACTATACCAACACGGGCTTGGATTGAAAATGAATTCATTTTAACTGTCTATCCTATACAACACTGTTGAGGAAGTCTAACATACCAAGGTACCCCCGCGAATATACCTTGCCAAAGTTATTGTGCTATAGCGATTAAATTTGACAAAAATTAACTAATTGAGTGACCTCGATCAAGACATTATTGAGCAACATCTCATAGACCGAACATCAACAAAATCAGTTGATATTTGTTCAAGTTATCATACTGTTGTCATCTGCAGATGCCCGCATTACCCTGTCTATAAACCTGACCAAAAACGTAATGGGAATGTTGCGAAACTCTACAATTGATTCCACACAATGGAAAATCATACATTGTTTAAAATGCCAAGATGACTTCCCATTATGAAAGTTGGCTGCCTGCTAGTGCGCTGAGGTACAGTAATGCTCTAATTAATCGACCTCTTAACCAAAGCAGAATTATGGGTAACTTTTCAGGATTTAGTCAGAAATATGGCTTGTTGCCATTCATCGGAAAGCTCTCGGGGAGAGCTTTCCGATGAATGGCAACAAGCCATATTTCCGACTAAATCCTGAAAAGTTACCCATAATTCTGCTTTGGTTAAGAGGTCGATTAATTAGAGCATTACTGTAGGTCCATACTCAGTATGGAAGTATAGCAAACAGCAGAACAAATTATGTCCATACTCTGCAGCCACAAAGTTAACCCTTCCGTGTCTGGAGCTTCCTGAAATTTTGCTAAAACCCTGTGTCAATGCATTCTCTTAAATATGCGATTCTCCCATAGGGAGTCTTGCATATATAAGAGAATACATTGGCCTAACAATATTATGGGAGACTCGCATATATAAGAGAATGCACTGGCACAGGATCTTTAATGCTACACCAGTGCAGCTCCCGTCATGAAAGGGTTAGTCCTGTATCTGTGATTGAGGTGGATATAATACAGTGATTAGGTTGGGAAAAGAAGGTATTCATCACCAACAAATAGATTGAACATTTAGGGTATGAACGGGTTAATGATTTAGAATAATTTGTCAAATTGTACCTCACATCAGGATGAAGTGTACTACTATCAGCAATTGTGACAACATCATCATTCTATGTGTAGAATACATATTCTGGAGACTAAAACATTTTGCTCCAAAAATGTGCTGTATTGTATGCCTAATTCCAACTTTCCTGATAGTTTTCTTAGAAATGAGCAAGAAATTTCTGTTTTCTGTGCTACCGATGGTATTAACATAACCAGTCTGAATAACACTTGAAAAAGACAGCACATTTTTGCAGCTTAAATTTGAAAATTAATTTCAACAGAAATATATATTTTACACACCTCATCCTGTGTACTACTTTCAGTAAACACCCTGTCAACCTCAAATGACTGAGGCTTCCCACGGTTGTTTACATAAATGAGAGCATCATCATCTCGATCGTAAGATATAATTGTATCTGTCGCTTCGCCATCCTCTTTGATGTGAGGTCGAACTCGGCAGAAAACTCTTATATTTCCTACAAAAAGAAAACAATCAACACTGAGATGGTGGTCAAATGTATTCCGATACATCAAAAGTGATAAATTTTGAAGTAATTATATATTATCAATGAATATTGCTCGATTCAAGACAACATAGATTATATTCAACACAGAAGTCAGAAGAAATAGAAGTTAAAGGCAACTGCAAAAGCTATATTTATCTACCACTTTACAGAAAATGCTATTACAGCTATTATAAGTGGCAAAAAAGAGATCCAAACAAGAGATGGACTGTCGTCCGGCACATACCCCCTCATGGCATACCGCCTAGTGTGGGCACATCTATAACTTATGATGGCTATACTCAGACATATGGCCCCAGAAATCAGCATTTTCATATAAACAAAGATAACTATAGAACAAAAAACCAAAACAAACTTTTAAATGTGCCATTAAATGTCCTCATAGTGGTGAACATCCATACAAAATTTCATTGAGTTCCGAGCATTACTGTTCAAGTTATGAGCTGAACAGACATCGGATGGACCAAACAACCAACATTTCCAGATAAACAAAGATGAATAACTCTAGAATGGAAAAGCGGAACAGAACAATGGAACCCCCTATTGAATGTCCTCATAGCAGTGAATATCCATATCAAATTCCATTGAATCCCAGCACAATTGTTGAAGTTACAACATGAACAGACACCAGACGGACTAAAAAGCCAACATTTCCAGATAAACAAAGATGAATAACTCTAGAAAGGAAGAGCAGTGCAAAACAATGGAACCCCCTACTGAATATCCTCATAGCAGTGAACATCCATACCAAATTCCATTGAGATCCCAGCTCAATTGTTGAAGTTACAACATGAACATACACCAGACAGACCAAAAATCCAACATTTCCAGATGAACAAAGATGTATAACTCTAGAATGGAATATCCAAACAAAACGATGGAACCCTCTATTGAATGCTCTCATAGTAGTCAATGTCCGTACCAAATTTCATTGTGATACGAGCACTACTGTTCAAGTTATGACATGAACAGAAACCAGATGGACCAAAAATCCAACATTTCAAGATAAACAAAGATGAATAACTCTAGAATGGAAAATCCGAACAAAACGATGGAACCCTCTATTTAATGTCCTCATAGTTGTGAACATCCACACCAAATTTGGTTGAGATCGCAGCCCAACTGTTGAAGTTATGACATGAACAGACACCAGACGGACCAAAAAGCCACTATTTCCAGATAAACAAAGATGAATAACTCTAGAATGGAAAATCCGAACAAAACGATGGAAACCTCTATTTAATGTCCTCATAGTAGTGAACATCCATACCTAATTTCATTGAGATCCGAGCACTACATTTCAAGTTATGACATGAACAGACATCGGACGGACTACAGAAGCAAGGACAGACAGGTGCAAAACAGTATACCCCCCTTTTAAAAAAAAAGGGGGGGGGGATACAAGTCATAAGTATTGCCTGGTATGAGCTTCCAAACTCTTTTCATGAGCTTTGAGTACTTTAACCTTTCCATGACTGGAGCTTCCTGAAATTTTGTGAAAACACTGTGCCAATGCATTCTCCCATAGGGAGCCTTGCTATTATAAAAAGAGTACTCTCCCCTGCCTAATAATAGTGATGGCCAAATAATAGTGATGGTGCACATTTTCGGGTGTTATTAATAATAGTGATGGTGCCAAATAATAGTGATGGCGCACAATGATGGCATTTTACCATATTTCTACTATAAATGAAGCAGAATGTAGGCCTTAATTAATTAAGTTCCCATGCATGCAAGTTGTTCTCATTGGCTCCTTTAATAATGACAGTAAGTAATTTAATTTTCCCATTTTCGTCTGCTGTAGAATTATTTTAAATTCCAGATTGGAAACAAAAACGGAACAATAACGGAACGCGCGGTTTGAAATGCTGTAATGGAGCTTATAAAACGGACCACATTAATTCAACCAGTTCTATAATGCGAAAAACAAATATAGTGGGGAAACTTCTATAATTATTTATGATAAATAAAGTTCGGCATTTTGATCAGTGACAATGAGTAAAAGGTGGAACTTGCGGGAAATTAGTTGGCATATCGGTTGCATCATCCATCAATATTTCGCTCGAGATGTAAATTAGAGTTATCTTTCTTATGTCGCACATCGGCTATTTAAAATCCGATATAAAACTTAAATCCGACATAAAACGTAAGTTGTGGTTAATAATGTGGAACTGTTGCCAAGTCATCGCATTCATAATTAAACTGTGCTTTGAATACACGGACATGTTATTGTATTGCTTTATTGCATAGATTTAAATACATGTTCCTGTGAACACACAGAAGCTACTGCGGTGTCGTAACTTTCCATTTATAGCCAAAACCAGTCACGCATGTGTGCACACGACTCACAGCTTCTGTGTCTTCATGATAGCGCATAATTGGGTCACGATAACAGTATTGTTTGGAGAAGTCGGCCACGTCAAGTTAAATTAGTTCATCAGTTGTCACTCAGATTAGTTTCACTGATTATTTTATAATATAAGCCTGGTGATGTGATTTTAGCATTTGATAGTAGAAGTCGGTTCCGTCCCAACGATAATTAGTTGTCACTGTGTGATTATAAGCTTTGATGAGTTGTAATTAACTGCGATAATCCGTCTGTTTATACACGGACATCATGATCTAGAGGCCTAAATCCTGTTAGGAATGAGATTCTCCCACATTCCTGTCAACTTGTCAAGTGCACTTCTATTTTTTTTAGTGAGCTGCACGTTTTTTCTAACTTTTTGACTGAAAATTCCGCGACTTTGCAAGAACTTTAAATAATCGTGATGGCGCCTAATAATCGTGATGCTGTCGTATTTTTCTTTAAATAAATAAACGTGACGTCACGTTTATTTGGCAGGAGAGAGTACAATGGCCAAACAATATTTGCCATGACCTTGTAAGCCAGTACATTCTCTTATATATTAGAGGCTCCCTATAAGAGAATGCACTAGCACAGGATCTTTAATGTTGCAACAACGCATCTCCCATCACGAAAGGGTTAAAATCTTTTTAAATTGGCAATAAAGAGATCCAAATCATTATTATACTAATGAAACAAGTCATGATGCATTACCTGGTACAAGCTTCCAAACTATTTTCATGCACGTAAACTACTTTAGCACACTTCTTATCTGACAGTTGATCATCAGATCCAATGGAACAAATTGTTAAAAGAAAAATTTGACAAGATACATCAGAACATGACAGGCTAAATATGTTCAGAAAATCAGCTGTAGACAATTCCTCGCACTGTTCTATGCGGACACTATGCTTATACTTATCTGTTAATCATAACTGATTTGTTTTCATATGACAAAACTTAACCTTTGAACCCCGGCTGGCCAGTATTTCGGCCAGAACGTAATTGCATATATACGCGACTGGCCGGTTTACCGGCCATGATGCCATCTCATTCTACCGTCGGCATCGCACTTTATTTTTTACATTTCAATAAATACTCAATGTTAAGAAAAATAAAAAAAGTGTTGCATAAAATTAATATTATAACTGTTTTAGCTGCCCAAAAATTATCGAGGTTGTGTATGGCATAACGAAGTATAAGCCAATTAAAAACCGGATACAGTCTCCCTTTTAACACATTTCTGCAATTACGCCGCCGCCATATTGCTTCTCGCGACCTCTCGTTTCGCGTTAGGTCATATCGCCTTATATGGCTCATAAGAGATCTAAAAATATATGTTTATAGGTAGAAACTTTAGTGATGTATTCTTGTGGTATTTATAACTCCCAATGTGTGAAGAAATTCCCGCCAAATTATATAATTCGCGCTAAAGAATGTCGGATTTAAACACATGTCACACGAGTTTTGTTCAAGAATATACAAACTTCTGAGTTCATTAAATCATAACTTTTTTGTGCAAAGGTACACGCTATATAGATTTACACGAGAATAAAGTTCAGAACCGTGTCTTTAAGATGGTATAAGCCAAAAGACCGCACAATGCCAAGCATTTTAGATATTGGTGGGGTATTCAGAGAACACCCATAGTTTGTTTTGGCTAAAACCCATATGACGTCATGTATTTACGTTGGGATTGTGACGTTATACGTAACATTTTTTGGCAGTTTCTATAACAAATCTAATAAGTTTTCAATTTTTTATAACTTTTTCTGGATTTAAGATATTGAAATAGATTGTGATGTGCTGAATTCAGAATTAATAATCTTTCCAATGGTGTAAACAATATGGCAGAAGAGAATGCATACATGTACATACCATACGCCTGAACACAGTCTACAATAAATCACAATACCCCTGGGAGCCCAGGGTCAGGGCTTCGATCGTTGTGGGGAGCCAGGGTTCAAAGGGTTAATGCCAAGAAGCTAATTCCTCCATTTTGCAGAACATTTGATTACAATTCAATTGTTCCAAATACAATTACATCATTTACAAGTGCTCCGCACATGGTATCCCCACACAGCACAGAGTATCCATGCATTGCACAGAGCATATCCCAGCAAAGACAGCTTTTTGCAGATTTATTAATTTTCTGATGTGGCTTAATTGAAACATGGGCGTGTCCTTGACCTCGCTCATATACGTTCATATAAGCATGTTTCTGGACCGATTAAACAATAGTTTGTCCAGATGCTGTATATTCTGCCCACACAGAGGCGATCACAAAGAAATACCTGAATAGTCCCGAAGTCGGGCACATCAGCTAGTTATTAATACATATGCCCTGCGTCAACGGGTGTAGAATAAAACTCTGTGCTCACCTTTTAGTTCAACAAGCTCGTTGTGGTATTTTTTTCTCAGATTCATCTCCTTGAGGTACTTCGTCACCAGTTCTTGGTTATACTTGCTGAGATCATCAATCGCTTTACACAGCTGTGAAAAACATGAGCATATCTGTCATCAACAGAGAAAAGTATAAAGTAGCTTATTTACATAGCACATTCCCAAAATAATTAACAGCGCTTCACCTCCAATATGGTCAAATATTATAAAACTAATGACTGTGCTTGAGGGAAACATGGCAAATTGTCTCCCAGAGGAACCACGCCTCGGGACACAGTTACTGGACATAAAGTCCCAAAATTAAGGTGTTAATCAAATTTATAAATCTGTATCCTAATATAAAGAGAGAAATATATCTCAAATAAATGCACTAAACACAAAACACTGGGCATATGTCGCCTGTTTCCTATAAATAGCATACTCATATACAACTCTGCAGCGATTAAATCATTCCAGATGCCAAATTAACGGAGTTTGAAACATTTTTCACTATTAGCGACGAGTGACTCGTCGCCATCCGTATCACCATTTTGTTTCTAAGCATCTTGTGAAGGGAACCGGTGTTCTGAAAAAAAGTGCACGTGTTCCGACATACTACTAGCTGCAGAACACCGGTCTTTCCAACTGCCGATTGAACAAGTGTAGAAAACAAAATGGCAATATGGATGGCGAGAGTCACTTGTCGCTAATGGTGAAAAATGTTTCAAACTCCGTTAATTTAGAGTCCGGAAAGATTTTATCACTGCAGAGTCCGGCCATTTGGTGATACTTGCATAACTTCTGTCTTTATATTAGGATATCAATTTATAGATTTGATTAAAACCTTATTTTTGGGACTTTATGTCCAGTAACTGTGATCGGGAGTTATTGGTTCTATCCGCAATCTTCACTCAAGCATGGTCATCATATTTTGTATTATATTGAGTTTTTTGGTATTTTTAATGTCTTTATCATTGATAACCCTTTCGGTACTAAATGGATTCTCCCACTCAGTTAAAACAGTATACATCAGAAAGGTGTATTATTCATCTGGAGGAGTTTTCAGAAGAAAAAGCAGAGGACAGATCATAAAAGTACAGAAGGAGTCCTATTTATTGCAGGGAAATGTTCAGATAATAAGTTCAACAAATGAAGCTTTAGTAAAGAAACGTTAACTTTGCAATGTCAGAAGATGAAACATCTGTAAAACTTTTCTTGACCACACCGGTGTTCATGTTCTACGATAATGCGGAAGATGTTTGGGCTGTCAAATAAAAAACGTCATCTTCGGATATTGCCGCAAGTTAAATTAGGATGTCTCTGTTAAAGTAGTGATGACCAGCAATGTTTCATGACAGGGAAACATTACAAAATGAGTAATAGAATCCAATGGGGAATTAACACAGCGTCTTAATGGGACTCATGGGAGGTATAATAAATGTTGTACTTTAATAAAAACCGATGGTCGCTGGGCTGAGAGTTGCATGATTATTGATTTTTAATAATCTGAATGGTTAAATTTGCAGAACAGGTTGTTTAATATTGTATGGCAAGGATTCTGATTGTGGTCCGACTACTGAGCTTTTCAATTGTTTGGCGGGAGGCATCCTAAAATGTTGCATCACTTAATTTTGATTCAGATGATGACATTTGCATAAACATGAAATAAAAAAATATATGTTGAAGATAGATACCTGCTGAGTAGTTTGTTTCACAGTGTCCTTTATAAACTTTGGGAGTTTGCGGCACTGTTTTTTGAGGGACAGATAGGAGGCGCGAACAGCAGAGAATTCTTTGTGTAGCGTCACAATATGTTTACACATAGCTGAGTACTTAGTCTGTGTGTCAGCCATCTTTTTCTGCATAGCGATTGCGATATTTTGAACCTCATCTTCTTTCTCTTTCTCCAGTCTATCTAACTCATCCAGGAAGCGCAGCTTCTCTTGTTCCCGGGTCTTTAACAAGTTATCAACCTGGAAATGTGTATTGCATATCAGGTTATGTTACAAACAGACAAATCCCAAATTTGATTTCCACATGTATTTTGAGCCAATTCAGCTACGTGGCAAGTTTGGTGGTGACAAGCCTGCAAACAGAGGGTCTGACATTTGCAGAATGAGGTCACCAGAGGGTGAATTTAGTGAAGCTATCCCACACAGCGGGCTAACATCACCAAATTCACCCACTGGGGACCTCATTCTGCTTGGGCCTCATCATCTGGGAAATATCTATAGTCTCAAATTAACATCGCTTTTGTAACTTTTTCCATTCTCTTCGGTTTCTATATCCCCTAATTTGCAGAAGATAAAATGCATAATCGAGGTGACTATTGGGTGAACATAATCAACTTCAACTAGGGAACTTCAATCTGATTCTAGGTCTCCGATAGCAGTTGAGGCCTAAGCAGAATGAGGTTCCCAGAGGGTAAATTTGGTGAGGCTCACCCACCCATCATGCGATATAGCGTCACTAAATTCACTATCTGGGGACCTCATTCTGCAAATGGTATATAATATGGCAAATATTTTATGTAATGTGATCTGGGGGTTCGAAAATTAAGTGGGCCTTTAACTATTATAGTTATAAGGTAAATAATGATATCGTTGTTCTGTGAATTGGATACAAGAGGCAAAACCGAACAATATATTTCACAAAACAATAATAATTAGTGTCTTACTAAATCAGTACCATGTTTGTTTTTTAGTAAAGAAATAACATGTCTCGATCCATGCAAATGATTGATCGCGATGGCCCATGACAAGGAAGTCAACTGACATTCAAATGGTCTAAATTTTGTAATGAAGGAGCGATTTAGTGATCGTGTTAATGTTGTTTAGAATGGCATACTTAGGTCATTAGTAAATAAAACAAGCTGGTGCAAAAGGTTTCAAAACAAATTTTATCGGGAGACTGTTCATTTAATGTAATGTTGCCATGAGTGCACTTTGGTTGCGCATAGGGATGCGCAATCACATTGTTTCCACAAAAACTGGGAAACGATGGATTTTACACTGTAAAATTCAAATATAATAGTTAACCCTTTCAGTGCCAGGTCCGATTTTTGTATCGACCCATATACCCTGTGCCAATGCATTCTCTTATATATGCGAGTCGACCATTGGCCTAACAATTTTTAATCATTTGTTATTATTTTTTACATTTTTTTTACAATTTTAATAATTATTTCTTATATTCTTTAACAGACTTATTTTGTAGGTTTAGTGCCAGGGAATCTTACGTTTTTCATGGGCATCAAAATTATTACTATGAATACTTGGTGATAGTTTTGCCCCTAAGGTTTTATCCAGTTTGTTTTTAAATTCGCTATAGCATGCTTAAGCAGAATGCCGGCTGATACGGACCCTGGCTCTTACGGACCCTGGCTCATACGGACTCTGGCTCATATGGACCTCCGGCTCATACGGACCCTGGCTTATACGGACCCTGGCTCTTACGGACCCTGGCTCATACGGACCTCAATTAAAATATACAATTTTGTTTTTTATGTTTATTTAAATAAATTAAAATACCGACGACAACATATATACTGAGATAACAACAATATGATGTCAACAAAAATGGAACAACGTTACATCAGACGAACATTATCTAAACTGGGGCGTACAGCTTGGCGGCTTCTTTCAGTAGTTTGCTGGCAGTTATCCCCATCGACGAGTAGTCTATCCACAAGGACATCAACTTTCCGGTAGTCTCACTCGTTTTCCTAACAAAATTTGTATAACTCACCTGTGTCACAAACCCGATGTGTCAAACGGGAACATTCAGGTTCAATGCAGCCAATAACCTCCGCACGAAGCCGAATGGAGCACAGTTAGAAATTGTGGAATTATGCCAGTCATCGGAGGGAGTATTTGGGGGGGGGGGGGGCTAACCCCGGGATGGTCGAAATTTTATATTGAATATATACCAGTTGTGTTTTTACTAACATGTTTTCATAACAAATCAAACTCAGTGGATTCATCCTGATCACCATTCACTGACCATTCATCATCGCGTGTCTGTTTACAAAACACTACAAAGGGATCAAACACGAGTGTTTATACAACGGACAATAAATCAGTTGAAACAAGTTGTGTTTTTACTAACATGTTTTCGTAACAAATCAAACTCAGTGGATTAATCCTGATCACCATTCACTGACCATTTATCATCGCGTGTCTGTTTATTCAACGACATAAAGGGATCACACATGCGTGTTTATACAACGGTGAAAAAATTAATTAACACGATTCAATAAATTCTTTTTCAAGCCAGAACATCACCGAAATTCTCAATTAATACAGATATATGTGTGAAAAGACAATCATAATTATATATTAAATTCATAAATATAAGTTAGAAAATCACCGAAAAAATCGGTTAAATTCATAAGTATGAAAATCACCAAAAAAATCACCGAAATTCTCAATTAATACAGATATATGTGTGAAAAGACAATCATAATTATATATTAAATTCATAAATATAAGTTTGAAAATTGCATATTTTAATTGAGGTCCGTATGAGCCGGGGTCCGTATAAGCCAGGGTCCGTATCAGCCGGTGGTCCGTAAAAGCCAGGGTCCGTAAGAGCCAGGGTCCGTAAGAGCCAGGGTCCGTATAAGCCGCATACCCTTAAGCATACCCAAAAAAAATTCAACCCAAAAAATTCTAAAAAAAAACATTTTTTAAAATATTTTTTAGGGGCCGATTTTACACACAGTAAATTAGGGCCGATTAGATCGAACCCTGGCACTGAAAGGGTTAAATATAACTATAATAGTTGAATATGTGCCTGACCTGGTGAATGTTGAATACATGTGCTTCAAATTAATGAATTAAATAACATTCTACGAAAGCAAATGTTTTGCACTTAACACGAACATATCAATATTCCAGTAGAAAGGTTAAACCTTTTCATGATGGGAGCTGCGCTGGAGCACCATTAAAGATCATGTGCCAGTGCATTCTCTTATATATTGCGGAAACAACATGGTTTAAACCAACAAACAGTGTGTGGTGATATTTCATGCATTGTACGGTGACACATACATGATACGTCGACTAAAACCTGAAGGAAACTGAGGTGTTGAGTATATAATCACAGTTTCACTATATAAGAGAATGCACTGGCTTACACAGTCAATGTAAATATTGTTAGGCCAATGTATTCTCTTATATATGCGAGGCTCCCTATGGGAGACTCGCATATCTAAGAGAATGAATTGGCACTGGGTTTTCGCAAAATTTCAGGAAGCTCCAGTCATGGAAGGGTTAAATAACCTTCTACAAAAGCAAATGTTTCGCACTCAACACAAACATCAATATTCCTGTAGAAAGGTTCAAGTTGTTCACCTGTTTCTGAAGTTCGATGCTTTGACCTTTGACCTGGTTGAGTTTGACCTCCAGTTCCTCATTTGACTTATGAACATCATCCACTTGTGTCTCAAAAAGCTTATTCTGGCATTTGAGTTTGTTGAGCTCCAACACTGTGTCCTTATTATCCACTTCTATGTGTATTCTCTCAACTTTCGTCATGACCTATAAAATGTGAACAAACACATGCAATAAATAAATCATTGATTACACATGGATTTTGTGTGGTTTGTTTCTGTAGGGATTTTGTTTTGGTCCGAGGTTTTGAATAATCCATTACGTCATGATGAAAATGTCTGAATTGAGAGAACTTAAGATATAAAAGTATTTTCCCGCTGTCCTGGTATGAATAACTGTCCAGTACATTAAAATTTACCTGTGTATGTCTGCCACAAAATCTTAATGTAAAGCTAGAGGTCACCACAATCCAAATGAAGTTTGGTGATGATCAAAAGAGGGATACGGCCTGTAGGGTGTGCCAAAGGCAGATGGTCAGAAGTAAGGAAGCCAAGACATGGCAATGACTCAAACTTGACTTTGTCAAGTTGAGCTAAATGAAAGTGTCAATGACACTGAAGTTTAACTTTGGGAGAGGCTAATGTCCAATGTTACAGTTAAAGGAGCGATAAGAAATGCAGAAAGTTAGAATGTCTATGTAATATTAGGTGTCAACATCGGCCATGTTTTAAACAAAATTAGGAACAATTTTATGGCTACCATTTAGTGGTCACCAAAATAATTCATATAAAGTTTGGTGAAGATCGAACAAGAGATGTAGTCTGTAGGGTGTGTCAAAGAATTTAGTTATGCATAGAGTAAATTCCAACAATTCCTGCAGGGTGTGCCGATCGATTCAAATTTGAAATCCAAGAAAGCTGCTGGCGGCCATGTTTTTTAATTAATTTCGAAAAAAATTGATGGCTCCCATCTAGAGGTCACCCTGAAGATCCAGATGAAGTTTAGTGAAGATTGGATGAGAGATCGATGTGACCCGTAGGGTGTGCTAAAATAAATTGTTGACGGATGGGTGGATGGACGGACGCCAAGCCATCCCAATAGCTCATACTTGACTGTCAAGTTGAAGTAAAAATGATTCAATGGCTGAGCATAGATTTGAAGTATGGTACCGCCTCCCAAGAATGCTATTAAATAATAATAATTTTGATGCCCTAGTTTCAAGTCTTGAAATTGTGTGTCTGTCATTTGCAGAATGAGGTCCCCAAAGGGTGAATTTAGTGATGCTACCCTGCACAGCAGACTAGCATCACCAAATTCACCCTATGGGGATCTCATTCTGCTTAGGTCTCATCCTCTCAGAAGTATCTATCGTCTCAAATTAAAATTGTTTTTAGTTACTTTTTCACCTGCTATTCAGTTTCTATATATATCACCTAATTTGCTGAAGATAAAATGCATAATCGAAGTGACTAAAAGGTGAACATCACCAACTTCTACTGGGGAACTTCAATCTGATCCTACAGTTGAGTCCTAAAATTGAGGTTCCCAGAGGGTGAAATTGGTGACAATAGCCCGCTGTGCAGGATAGCGTCACTAAATTTACCCTCTGGGGACCTCATTCTGCAAATGACACAGAGTATTTCAAGGCTTGACTAGTATTCTAGTATTTCAAGGCTTAACTAGTTTGTAGAGCTTGGAGAACCATAAGCCTGACTTGTAGAGCTTACCTCACATGACTTAGAGCTTGGAGAACCATAAGCCTGGCTTCTAGAGCTTGCCTCAGATGACTTAGCTTGGAGAACCATAAGCCTGGCTTCTAGAGCTTACCTCAGGCGACTTAGCTTGGAGAACCATAAGTTGGCTTCTAGAGCTTACCTCAGGTGACTTAGCTTGGAGAACCATAAGCCTGGCTTCTAGAGCTTACCTCAGGCGACTTAGCTTGGAGAACCATAAGTTGGCTTCTAGAGCTTACCTCAGGTGACTTAGCTTGGAGAACCATAAGCCTAGCTTCTAGAGCTTACCTCAGGTGACTTAGCTTGGAGAACCATAAGTTGGCTTCTAGAGCTTACCTCAGGTGACTAAGCTTGGAGAACCATAAGCCTGGCTTGAGCTTACCTCAGGTGACTTAGCTTGGAGAACCATAAGCCTGGCTTCTAGAGCTTACCTCAGGCGACTTAGCTTGGAGATCTCAACTCTGTTTCGCTGACTGTTGATTCATATTTGTTATAGTTTATGCCAGCATGGAAAAGGGGATGTAAGACCTAATAACTTAAAACTGGGACCCCCCCCTCCCCCACTAGCAGGAAAATACTAGTATGAATTGTAGACTGGTAACCAAGAGCTAACCCTCGGCTATCTGCAAGTCAGCAAAGGTATACAGGATAGTAAAACGACTGATCATTCTGACTGCATACAAATAATTTTCACATGATATGGGTATAAAATAGGTGCATGCATATCGTGATGGAAGCGTAAGATAGCTGCAAGACATATTAAAGAAATGGGGATGTTTTAAGGTTATGGTGCCCAATTTGTACAGGTACTGGTTTCCTCATCCATCGTGATAAAATTTGTGAGGCATGATCCAGGAGCGGTTTTCAGAAATTTGTAAAAGAGATTTGTAACGTACATCCAAAGTATAGTTAAATAGCCAAAATAGATAATTTTGAACAGTTAATAAAGTTTCCCATATTCAGGAAAGATCGGGATGGAAAAGGAAGTAGCTTCAGACAGACAGACTATTTCAAGGCTTGTCTAGTTGGTAGGGCTTACCTCAGGCGACTTAGCTTGGAGAGCCATAAGCCTGGCTTGTAGATCTCGATTCTGTTTTGCCGACTGTTGATTCATATCTGTTAACTCCAAGGTCTCCTTTTTATGCTTTTCTTCTAATTCAAGAAGGAATTTGTATTTAGAATCCAGCTCGTTTTCCAAACCAGTTATTCTCTCTCTCATTCTGTCCTTATCATCCAATAATTTCTGAAAGAATAAAACAAGAAAAGATGCAATGATTATCATCTATTTAAACAGTCCTGGAAATCTGCAGGTCCTAAATTGACTCAGGCCGGGCGTAGTTTGTGAACTTGTTCAGTTTAAAATCCTCTTGTAAACTCATATACCTAAAAATCTTTCACATCCGTAGAAAATTGTTCAAAATAAATTCCAGACATTCCTGGGTGCTAAATGCCATAAAATTACAATAGGCTCCCATATGGAGACTTGAATATATAAGAGAATGCACTGGCTTACAGGGTCAAATATTGTTAGGCCAATGCATTCTCTTATATATGCAGGGGTCCCTATGGGAGAATCACATATATAAGAGAATGCATTGGCACAGGGTTTTCGCAAAATTTAATAACATTCTAGTTAACATAGCACTGAACTCACCGATTTTAAATCTCTATTGTAAGAAGACAATGGACTGCTGATCACAGATCCTCGTCGCAGAAACTGAATTTCTTCTTTCAGCTGTTTATTCTCGATTTCTAGCTTTTCGAGATGCTTCTCAGTATCTGTGGAACATGACCCTGTGTTTTCTCCACCAGACTAAAAAAAAATTAGGATAAAACAAATATTATACATTTCTAAGGTTACTGACACTTTTAACCCTTTCGTGACGGGAGCTGCACTACTGCACCATTAAATTCTCTTATATATGTGGGAGTCTCGCATATATAAAAGAATGCACTGGCTTACAAGGTCAAGGTAAATATTGTTAGGCCAATGTATTCTCTACATATATGAACATAGCAACTTCTAATCTTTATATCTCAGGCCAGATTAACCCTTTCATGATGGAGCTGCACTGGTGCAGCATTAAATATCCTGTGCCAGTGCATTCTCTTATATATGCAAGTCTCCCATAGGGAGACTCGCATATATTAGACAATGCATTGTCACAGGGTTTTCGCAAAATCTCTGGAAGCTCCAGTCATGGAAGGGTTAATGGGACTCGAGGCCTTCGCTGTGGGTTGATGTGAAAATTCTATGAATGTCTGTAAAATACTATCATCAACAAGTACATGTAAAATGAACTTTGTTCTCGTATTGACTGAGTGTAAATAATTCTCTTATATCGATATTTCTTACGTTGATCTTTGTTACTTAAACATTAAACTTTAGACATATTATGGACTTGATCAGGCGCATGAAACTGGAAAGTTGGTATTCAGGAGCTATGCTAACTGGAGGAATGTTGCATTCCACTAACATCGCCGAAAATCTCTAGCAAATCGACAGTACCACTCCATAGAAAACATTGTCTGAACTACGCTCAATTGTAAATATTTACTTCTCTATTTGGGATGCAACTATTGGTGATAAACTAAATTACTAATGAAAATGAGTTTGCCATGGAGAGTCACTGCATCTAATTAATATATAAGAATGACGGTGTGATTTTTCAATGTGGATACAACATTTGTAAAAATAATTACTTTGAGCAAGATTATTCTCCATTCTATATTTTATCACCCTACCGGAGTATTTCATATCACTTTAACCCTTTGAACCCTGGCAGCTCACAACAATCGATGCCCTGACCCTGGGCTCCCAGGGGTATTTTCACTTATTGAAGACTGTGTTCAGCCGTATGGTGCTGTATTGTATGCATTCTCTTCTACCATATTGTTTACACCATAGGAAAGATTAGTAAATTCTGAATTCAGCACATCACAATCTATTTCAATATCTTAAATCCAGAAAAAGTTATAAAAAATTTAAAACTTATTAAATTTATTATAGAAACTGCCAAAAAATGTTACGTAACGTCACAATCCCAACGTAAATACATGACGTCATATGGGCTTTAGCCAAAACAAACTCTGGGTGTTCTCTGAATACCCCACCAATAACTAAAATGCGCGGCATTGTGCGGTCTATTGGCTTATGCCATCTTAAAGACAAGATTCTGAACTTTATTATCGTGTAAATCTATATAGCGTGTACCTTTGCGCAAAAAAAATATGATTTAATGAACTCAGAAGTTTGTTTAACTTGAACAAAACTCGTATGACATGTGTTTACATCCGACAATCGTTAGCGCGAATTATATAATTTAGCGGGAATTTCTTCACACACATTGGGAGTTAAATACCACAAGAATACGTCACTAAAGTTTCTACCTATAAATATATATTTTTAGATCTCTTATGAGCCATATAAGGCGATATGACCTAACGTGAAACGAGAGGTCGCGAGAAGCAATATGGCGGCGTCGTAATTGCAGAAATGTGATGAAATGGAGACTGCATCCGGTTTTTAATCGGCTTATACTTCGTTATGCCAAACACAACCTCGATAATTTTTGGGCAGCTAAAACAGTTATAATATAAGTTTTATGCAACACTATTTAATTTTTTCTGAACGTTAAGTATTTATCGAAATATAAAAAATAAAGTGCAACACTGCGACGCCGACTGTAGAACGAGATTACGTCGCGTACATATGCAATTACGTTCTGGCCGGAATACCGGAATAATGTTACAATCATCGCTGATTGCGGAGGAATTTTATATATGTAAGTCTAAATTTGTTTTTTTTTCTGAATATTTTATAATGCTTTGACCTTACCTGTACGTTTTGATTGGACTTTGGTATTTAATTGAACTAAATGGACTTTGATGAGCAACATAGCTGTACCTGGTTACAGTATGTTTACATAGCAATTGTTATATTTTCGATATATCCTTATTAGAGAATCATTGATAGTGATAATAAGAACAGAGTTGATCTATTTTACATGTACTTGTTGACGATAGTTGTTTTACCGATGACTTTTCACAAGTGCCCACTGCGAAGGCCTTGAGTACCTTTAACTCTTTTATGATGGGAGCTGCACTGGTGCAGCATTAAAGACCCTGTGTCAATGCATTATCTTATATATACGAGTCTCCATTAGGGAGCCTCACATATACAAGAGAATGCACTGGCTTACGAGGTCAAGGTAAATATTGTTAGGCCAATGTATTCTCTTATAATTGTGAGGCTCCCTATGGGAGACACGTATATATAAGATAATGGGTTTTCGCAAAATTTCAGGAAGCTCCAGTCTTGAAAGGGTTAAGATATAGTAATTTTAAGAAGTAGCTAAACCAGGAGTCACTGGAAGAAAGAAAGAACAAGCTAAAGATGGTATTTCTCTTCCTATAACAAGTTTTATAGTAGCTTCTTGGGTATAAAATAATAAATATGAATCAAAGACCCCTGTCGGAAATGCTTCTGTCAATTAATATTGATTTTATTTAGAATTTTCTGGTATAATACAATGTATACATGTACATACAATCAATTTGGGACATTTTACGGCTCGCGTTCTTTCGAGCTTAGTATGCGGGATAACTCTATCTAAAAATTCTAAAAATAGTAACAAAACAAAGAAATGTCCAAATTAATTATCGCATAATATAGGAGAATATCGATATAAAATCAATATTAATTGATAGAAGTGTTTCTGGGCAGTTGTCTTTGACATATATTTATTATTTTATACCCCAGATTCTTTATAAAATGTATTTAGGAAGAGATAGACCATTTTTAAGCATAACAAGAGCTACGCTGGGCGTGCAATATACGCCCTCTCTTGGGTCGGCGGAAACTGGTAAAAAAGGGGCATAACTCTGGTAAAAATTGGCGGACGGAACTCAAATTTGAACTTGACCTGTGTTTTGGTGGGAGAAAGTAATATACCAAATTATCATTGAATCCGATAAGCTCTAGTAAAGTTATCATCCGGACAACAAATTTCAGGGATTTTCTAAGTCAAATTACGTCAAATAAGGGGCATAACTCCGGTGAAAATTGGCGGACGGAACCCAAACTTGAGCTGTCTTTTCTCCTAATAAACCCACATACCAAATTTGATTGAAATCGGTTCACTCTAACGAAAGTTATCATCCGGACAACAAATTTCAGGGATTTTCTAAGTCAAATTACGTCAAAAAAGGGGCCATAACTCTCGCAAAAATTATCGGATTAAAACGAAATTCGGACTTGAGCTGTATTTTGATATATGTAATCCACAAAAAAACGGGTTTTGCGTATAAACATTCCAAAATCGAGTTATCATCCGGAAACCAAAAAACATAAGAAAAACTGAATTTTCTGAATCGAAAAAGGGGCATAACTCTGCCAAAAATGGTCGGACATAACCCAAGTTCGAACTTGACCTGTGTTTTGGTGGGAGAAAGTAATATACCAAGTTTGGATTCATTCCGATAAACTATACTAAAGTTATCATCCGGACAACAAATTTCAAGGATTTTCTAAGTCAAAAAACGTTAAATAAGGGGCATAACTCCGGTGAAAATTGGCGGGCGGAACCCAAATTCGAACTTGAACTTACTTTTCGGCTAATAAACCCACATACCAAATTTTATTAATTTTGGTTCACTCTAACTAAAGTTATCATCCGGACAACAGGTTAACGGACGCCCGGACGGACAGACCAATACTATAATACGGCCTTTTTTTCAAAAGGGCGTATAAAAATGAAGAAAAAACAACACTGCTTGAACTTATCAAGTGCTCATTCTTTCCATCAGTGGCTGCATGAGAATTGTCCCAATAGGGAGAGCAACATCACATTAACCAGCAACATCGATTGAGACTACACGATATATCATAAAAACATAGCGAGAGCACTAAGATTCAATTTGCCACAAGATTTTACTTTTGTGTGATAAAGAATGATCCAAAGTTAAGAAAACTTTAGAAAGTTGATTTATGACTACAACAAATATAGGTGTATTATGCAAATACATTGCAAGAATGAGACTGGGTGCCTCAAAATAAAGGGAACCAAATTTTATATGGTTCAGTTATTTAAAAAAAAAACAAGCAAACCCTTGCACTAAATGTCAATCTGATGACCCATGCAAAACCATAGCAATTGACCATGTTGATAATGTTGACGATCAACTTTAGCTAAAACATAGACCTAATATCAAGCATGGATAAAGTGTGTCTGAGATTTGCAGATTGAGGTCTTCAGAGGGTGAGTTTAGTGATGCTACCCTGTACAGCGGGTTTGCATCACCAAATTCACCCTCTGTGGACCTCATTCTCCTTAGGAATCATCTTCTGGGAAGTATCTATAGTCACAATTTAACAGTGTTTTTAGTTACTTTTTCCCTTCTGTTCATTTTCTGTATCCCCTAGTTTGCCGAAGATAAAATGCATATAATCGAGGTGACTAATGGGTGAACATCACCAACTTCAACTGGGGAACTTCAATCTGATCCTAGATCTCCCATAGCAGTTGAGGCCCAAGTAAAGAGCCTGTTGAGCGGGATAGTCAAACACACTCAAGCCTTGAAATAGTGAGCCTGTCATTTGCAGAATGAGGTTCCCAGAGGGTGAATTTAGTGATGCTATCCCGCACAGCGGGCTAGCATCACCAAATTCACCCTCTGGGAACCTCATTCTGCTAAGGCCTAAGCAGAATGAGGTCCACAGAGGGTGAATTTGGTGATGCTAGCCCGCTATGCAGGATAGCATCACTAAATTCACCCTCTGGGGACCTCATTCTGCAAATGACAGGCTCACTATTTCAAGACTTGAATACACTATATACAGGCATGCCTACCATGTGAGCACCATTCCCTGCATGAATTCGAAGTTCTTCGTTATCAGATTCTAGCTTTACCAGCTGTTGTTTGAGAGACGTGTAGTCCACCCCATGTTCATTCCGACAAATCACCACATCCGCCTGCAGAGTGGTGACCTGTTCATTCAACTGTGTCTTGTCATTGTGTAATTTTTTTATTTCATCAAACAGCCTGGCATACTGTCCACCCTGGTGAGACACATAGTCCTTTATATTACCTGTTAAAAAAAATTATATACAACTGTAGGAAGGTGAAGCAAGATATTTTATTACTCAACATACAATTGAGTTTCAAGATAATATTTTTCACTTGACCTTTAAAATTATGTGTGAGTGAGCGTGGCCATAAGCAAAATGGTGAGTTATGTGTTTTATTCACTGTAAATAACAAATTTTTAATAATGAAGGAGACTATATGCAATAAAATAAGAGGTCTCAGACCCCAAGTCCCCAGAAACGAGGTGGCAGTAAAAAATGGACAGTGACCATAATCAAACTTGGCCTGCATCTTCTCAAATGTGAACCACGTATCAAATATCAAAAAGTCTGAGATTTCTTTGTAAAAAAAAAAGGGCATAACTCCATAAAAAAATCATCCGATCATGTCCAAAATCAAACTTGACCTGCGTCTTAGAGTAAAATATCAAGATATCTTGTAGAATATTGCTCAAGTTATAATCCGAACAAATAACAAACTATAATATCTAAATAAAAAAAGAGGCATAGCTCCATCAAAATTCATTGGATGGTGACCTAAATTGAAATTGACATAATAATGTATGGTTATTCCTCAGACCAAGTTTCATTTCGTTTGGATAATTTGAACTGGAGTTAACGTCTGGATAAGGAATGGGACGGATACACGGACAGATGGACATGACTGATTACAATAGTCCTCCAAATATTTTGGGGGACAACAATATCTGGTTCAGGAATGAAATACCCCAATATTTAATTAAAGTTGCTGTAACAGTTTCTGGGCAAATTATTTATCAATTCAAATTCCTACCATCTAAATTTGCATCAACCTGTAGAATTCCTTTCTCCAGAAAACATTGAGGCAGGACTGGTTTTCTAATTCATCTAAGATATTTATTCATAAGTAAAACCTAAAAGCCATGGACACTTTGACAACATTAGATAATGTTTATGTTGTGACACAGTCAGACATGCACACCATCATTCATTGACATAGGCCAAGTTTTGTAACAAATAAACAAACATTACTTTAACCCTTTACCTAACAGAACGGCCCTGTGCCAATGCATTCTCTTATATATGCGAGTCGACCATAGGTCGCCTCGCATATATAGGAGAATGCATTGGCTTAACACATATTAAAAATTCTAAAATTGTCAAAGAATGTAGAAAAATATTATAAAAATTGTTAAAAAATGTAAGAAAAAATTCTAAAATTGTTAAAGAATGTAAGAAATGAAAGTGTCAATGACACTGTAGCTCAACTTTGTAAAGAAGGTAAATTTTTTGTGATGAGCAATGAATAGAGAGATTGAAAAGGAGTGTAAAAAATGAGCATTAAAGGATTTAGTCATACACAGAGTAAAATCCAAGATGGCAGCTAGCGGCCATGTTTTTTGGCCGATATTTTTTGGCCGATGACTCGTTCCCATCTACTTGTATGATTATCAAACTAAAGGTACGAACTGTAGCCTAAAACATTTAGTCATACAAAGAGTAAAATCCAAGATGGCTGCTGACGCCATGTTTTTTGTCCGAATGACCCCAAAATGACTCTTTCCCATCTACATTCCAATTTCAACAGCCATGAAAAATTTCATGATGATCAGACTAAAGGTACGACCTGTAGCCCGTGCTAAAGGATTTAGTCATACAAAGAGTAAAATCCAAGATGGCTGCTTGCTGCCATGTTTTTCGGCCGAATGACCCCAAAATGACTCGTTCCCATCTGCATGTCATTGTTAACATCCATGACCAATTTTATGATGATCAGACTAAAGTTACGACCTGTAGCCTGTGCTAAAGGATTTAGTCATACAAAGAGTAAAATCCAAGATGGCTGCTTGCTGCCATGTTTTTCGGCCGAATGACCCCAAAATGACTCGTTCCCATCTGCATGTCATTGTTAACATCCATGACCAATTTTATGATGATCAGACTAAAGTTACGACCTGTAGCCCGTGCTAAAGGATTTAGTCATACAAAGAGTAAAATCCAAGATGGCTGCTTGCTGCCATGTTTTTCGGCCGAATGACCCCAAAATGACTCGTTCCCATCTGCATGTCATTGTTAACATCCATGGCCAATTTTATGATGATCAGACTAAAGTTACGACCTGTAGCCCGTGCTAAACGATTTAGTCATACAAAGAGTAAAATCCAAGATGGCTACTGCGGCCATGTTTTTTGGCCGAATGACCCCAAAATTAATCGTTCCCATCTACATGTTAATATTAACATCCATGACAGATTTCATGATGATCAGATGAACAGTAAGACCTGTAGCCCGTGCTAATGGATTGAATTTTGAAATCAAAGATGGCCGCTGGTGGCCATGTTTTTCGTCCGAATGACCCCAAAATGACTCGTTCCCATCTACATTCCAATTTCAACAGCCATGAAAAATTTCATGATGATCAGACTCAATGTATGACCTGTAGTCCATGCTAAAGCATTTAGTCATACAAAGAGTAAAATCCAAGATGGCTGCTGGCGGCCATGTTTTTGGCCAAATGACCCCAAAATGACTCGTTCCCATCTACATGTCATTATTAACATTCATGACAAATTTTATGAAGATCAGACTAAAGGTACGACCTGTAGCCCGTGCTAAAGGATTTAGTCATACAAAGAGTAAAATCCAAGATGGCTGCTGGCGGCCATGTTTTTCGGCCGAATGACCCCAAAATGACGTGTTCCCATCTACATGTCAATGTCAACATCCATGACAAATTTCATAATATTTAATCAGACCAAAGGTACGAACTGTAGCCCGTGCTAAAGGAAATTGTTGACACATCACACACACACGGACGACGGATACCAAGCCATGGCATTAGCTCAAACTTTACAAAGTAAAGTTGAGCTAAAAATGGTAAAGAGTGTTAAAAAAAGACCAATGCCAATGCAATCTCTTATATATGCGAGGCGACCTATGGTCGACTCGCATACATATAAGAGAATGCATTGGCACAGGGCATAACTGTAACAATCACAATGTGGTCAATGAACCGGTTCCAATGATATCCATATTTGTATGGTGTTATTGAGAAAGGCCGAAGATATTTTAGGCTGTTGAAGCTTTATTTGGGCGTTTTTGGCCGTTTTGTTGGGTAAAGGGTTAATTGGTATTTAAATGTTTTGAAAGTCGTTGTTGCAGATTGTGAGAAAACAATTTGAAATCTTACCGTCTAACTTGGCATCGAGCTGTAGAATCCTCTCCTCCTGCTCATTAAGAATGCTTTGTAGATTCTCAATGTGGTTCTCCTTATCCTCTAACTGTGTATCGTGTGATTTCTTGAGGACTTTGAACTGCTGTTGTCTTGTGGTTTCTTCCTTCTCCAAACGATTCTTGTACAGTTTAGTCTTATCAGTTAAAGCCTATAACATTTAGAAATCAGATTACTAAACACTTTTTTAATTTTGCGCAAATGGGAAATATATATTTTTTAATTGAATTGAATTTATAACAGGAGTATCGCTTGGGCATGGAAAAATACGCCAGTGGTAATTCCAACAAAGGGCCATAACTCTGGTCACAATTGGCCAAATTGGAACTTGACCTGTATTTTGGGCTAGTAAACTCACATACCAAAGTTCATTCCATTCAGTTCAGACTTACTGAAGTTATCATCCGGAAATAAAAAAGGCGAACGGACGTCCCGACAGACAATGAACACAACAGGTCAAGTTTTGCATATAAACACCTATGATTTTATTAAAATTTGAACTCAAATCGACTATTGAATTAAATACTGTAAAATCATTTTAATTTGTGGGGGGGGGGGGGGGGGGGGGGGTCTATTATTTGTTGATTTCGTGGGTTGGCCAAACCACAAAATCAACATCCAACGAAATGATTGACTCTAAGTTGGGAGAGTAAATAAGGATTAACTGTCATATGGACTGTTTTTATGGAGATGTAACCGTGAGGTAAGTGGACATAACTTGTGTTATGACCACTTACCTCACGGTTACATCTCCATAAAAATAGTCCACATGACAGTTAATCCTTATATTTATATACATTTAGCGAAAAAGCCACTTTTGTAAATGTATTTAAATCGAAAAGTGTATCGTGACAAAAACAGCCCAAAATACCCAATAGCACCCTTGGCAAAAGTTAATAGGAACAATTTCTCTTCATATTGATACCCGATGATGTATTAAGTCAATCCTGCGCGAGTCCAAATGCGCCCAAAACATTACGCGTTTGTCTTTCCAAACCCAATGACGTATCGATGGTGTTATGAGCTTGGTGTTATGAGCCGTTGCGCATTCACAGAGAAATAACTGCAACTAGCCACGTGGGCGCCGACCAATCAGAATGCTGGATTTAGTGATGACAACACTTAGTATGTAAATATATATCAATAAACAAGATGGAAATAAAAATCAGGCGTTTATATGTATGTTCTCGGCGTGTCGTAAAATGGGTGGATAAAATCATGAAAGACGCGATGAATCCAATAAATGATATATTAACCCTTTGGCGAGTAGAACGACATATATGTCGTCTATCGGTCGAGGGTAGAACGACATATATGTCGTTTCAGGAAGTGTTATTTTATGTAGACATAACTTCAATAAATCATCTGATTTATAAATGATTTGTATAGGAGTTATTTTGATTAATATAATGTCCCAAATGTATAAGTGCAATCGATTATGATAACACACGTTAACAAAAAATGCACATAAATTAAAACGAATTATTGGACCCTTTTGACCAGAACTTGTTAATAATTATTGCTATGATGTTGACGTTAAATTTACTCATGATGTCTTGTATATGATGTTACAGATACTCTCCAAAGGGTTAACAAAAGATTGAAATAATATCAGCCCTCGAAATTAGCTAAGGCAATAGTAGAAAAGGAAGTAGAAGCCAATATAGAATTTCATGCAATTCTAAACCAATGCCGTAGAATGTCAATTTCAAGGACTTTAATATCATGAATAAATATAAACAAGGGCAATGCCAAGCGTGGGCCAATGCCCCCGACTGTATGCTCAATATTGGCTATATTTAGAGAGAATAGTAATAAGTAATAGCGGGGCATTTCTCTCAGTTTAACCCTAGGTCAGAACTCTGGTAAAGGGTCATAACTCGATTGAATTGTGGACAAAATAAACCCTGGGTCATATCTCTGGCAAAAGGCAACAACTCTAGAAAAAAAGTGCGGACAAAACCTGCACAATGAAGGACGGACAGACGAAGGTCTCCACTATACCCGAATTCACAATTTTCAAAGTCAATCAAAGGCCATAACTCTGGTAAAAACTAATTGACGAAAACTATTGTATGTGGGTATCCTTTCCACAAACATGTGCTATCACCATGCCATAGGACAACAATATCCGATAATTAACACCCGAATTATAGTCTGAGATGTTCTCTCGGACACAAAATTCACAAATTTCCAAGTCAAACAAGAGCCGTAACTCTGGTAAAAATTAATGGACAAAACCCGTAGTATGTGGATATCCTTTCCCCCCAGCCTGTGCTATAACCATGCCAAAGGACAAATAAATCCAATAATAAAGACATCCACAGTCTAATAATGTTTGTTAATGGACATGTTGACGAGTTTTACACTATAAAGTCCAGCAAAGGGCCATTACTCAGTAAAAAAAAAGTGAGGACAAAAATTGCACTATTTGGAGATCCTTTCCACAATACTGGTCTACCAGCATACCAAAGGACATCCAAATTGGACAATCGATACTTGAGCTGTGTTGTGAAATGTTTGTTACGGACGGCTGGATGTCTCCACAATATACCCCCAAATCCTTCTTCGGAGGGTTGGGGACATAATAAATAAGCAGCCACAGGGCTTTATCTGAACCCTGTTAAAAACTAGTTCCTACGAACCTTGATGTTGTACAGCAGTTCATCTCGCTGGGCATTTCTCTGATCCAATTCAGTTTTTAAGCCCTTTATATCAGACGATGATGCCGAGTGGCTCTCTGCAACAAAATCAAATTGTAATCAGAAGCAGTTATCAAAAGTCAGGGCTTGATTTAACTGGATTCGCATTGCAATTTGCGATGCAATTTCCAATTTCTAATGAATTTACAGTGAAAAAACAAGTATTCATAGGTGATGCTATATAAAATCTATGTAGTGCTGCAAAATGCTAAAAACAACTAGAGGTGTGACTGTCCCAATGGGACTAAGGATACCCCCGAGTTTTTAAAATACTAAGATGTTTCACATGTCAGTAAACGTTTAGTTAAAATAATAAAATAACAGTTCCCATTGCAGGTGCACAACCGTAACCCTAATCTTAAACCTATTGACCGAAAAATGTAGAAATAAAAGCTCGGACAAAATTATGCATGTTGCGAAAATGTTTCTTAAGTCGAAAAATGGGAATAACTCCACAAAAAAAAGTCAGATAGACATCATAATCACAGGTGCACAGGTTCCCATGGTACTAAATATCAGTGCCAAGATTCAAAAACATTGACCTATAAATGTAGGAATAAAAGCTTGGACAAAATTATGCATGTTGCAAAAACAATTCTAAGTCGAAAAAGGGGGATAACTCCACCAAAAATGTCGGACAGACGTCATAATCGCAGGTGCACAGGTTCCCATGGTACTTAATATCTGTGCCAAGTTAAAAACAAATTTACCTATAAATGTAGGAATAAAAGCTTGGACAAAATTATGCATGTTGCAAAAACAATTCTAAGTCGAAAAAGGGGGGATGACTCCACCAAAAAAAGTCCGACAGACGTCATAATCGCAGGTGCACAGGTTCCCATGGTGGTTGATGTCTGTGCCAAGTTTCAAAAAAATTTATCCAAAAACGACTGAGAAAAACTCCGGACAAATTTGTGTCCATGGACGGACGGACGAGCTGATTCCAGTATACACCCCTAACTTCGTTACGGGGGGTATAATTAAAAAAATTAAATCAAACCCTGAATGTAGGGCCCTGTGAAGCTTCGAAATGATTCCGATTCGATTCGATCATAGGATTCAAATATTTTCGAATCACCTTTTATTCTGTAAATCTTTTGAGTAAAAAAGAACATGAATTTGGAGATGACTTGTAGTAAATTTCAAATTTAGCTATAGGTCTATTATAATAAAGACTGAAATTTTAGCCTAAATCCAGGGGGGGGGGGGGGGGTTTAAAAAAAAAAAAACATTATTAGGAATACCATCCCTAGTGTATTCCTTGTTCACTCTTGTTTCCAATCCTGTTCCACTATCTATTTTACAAGTCACTAAAAATATGAGCGATATCCTACCATACCATTTAGTCTTCACCATTATTATTGACTTTTGATAAAAATAAATGTTGTGAAACAATTATATCCAAATCTGCTTCAATCATATTAATTATTTATATAGGTACTTTATTCTCTGAAACAAACTATGCATAAACCTGCCTAATCACCAAATCTAACCCCAAAATAATTTTGAGTGTGTTACAGTAATGCTCTAAATAATCGACTCCTTAACCACAGCAGAATTATGGGTAATTTTTCAGGATTTAGTCAGAAATATGACTTGTTGCCATTCATCGGAAAGCTCTCAGTGAGAGCTTTCCGATGAATGGCAACAAGCCATATTTCCAACTAAATCCTGAAAAATTACTCATAATTCTGCTGTGGTTAAGGAGTCGATTTATTTTGGGCATTACTGTTATTGTTGTAGAATCCAGTGAATTCTTAGTCCATTCCTTGGGAGTGAAATGGTATTGTTTTTTATGTGTGTATTGTGTAGCAATGCGGTGATTGATTGGAGGTACAGAGCCAGTCAGTAGTCTATGGTTTGATGTCTGGAAGGATGAGGTGACACTACGGTACATGGGTATAGCCCTGAGTTTACATTTTGCATTACTCTGTTTGTGTAGAACGCATGTCGCTCACACGGCGTTAACCGTTTACGGGGCTAAAGCCGTATTAAGCCAATGAGGTTCCATGACAATGATAACTGAGTCAGGCCATGCCTTTATTATTAATTTAAAATGCAGCGCGCCGCAACTGATCATAGTCAGTGTTATTTGTGTTTTAGCATTATTGTTCTTTTGGATAATGTAAACATTATTGTTTGTTACCGATAAGTGTTTACTAACAATGATTTCAGCATACAAAATCCCGTTACTAGAGGATTATTGATTACGCAATTAAGAACAAATTCCTTCTATTTTTTCAAAAACTGAGTATGATTTTTCAAAAAACTGAAACACCTTCCATAGCTTTAACAAGCATGACAAAGTTTACAAAGTACACTGTATAAGATACTCAGTCGGGCCTCAAAATATGGTTCTGGACATTTGCAGAATGAGGTCGCCCGAGGGTGAATTTAGTGACACTACCTCGCACACTGGGCCAGCATGACCAAATTCATCCTCTGGGGGCTTCATTCTGCATGGCCTCATATGCTATGGGAGACCTAGACACAGATTTAAGTTCCCAGATGGTGAAGATGGTGATGTATACCCACTGGGCACCTTGATTATGCATTATGTGACAAATTTATGTCGTCTGCCAATTTGGGGATATAGAGAAATTAAATAAAAAAATTAAACATTATAAAAAAAATTGTTAATTTGATAATAAAGATAACATTCAGAGAAGATGAGGCCTAAGTGAATGAGGTCCCCAAAGGGTAAATTTGTTGACTCTAGACTGCTGTCACACTAAATTTTGGGGACCTCATTCTGCAAATGTCCGGCACCATATTTTGAGGCCTGCTCAGAGTTACTTACCATGTCTGGTAGGATATCCAGGAGATATGTAAATCTTAGAGCCTGAGGAATATCCAGAATATTGTTTGAAAAAAACCATGATCAGACTACGAGGAGCTCTCGTTAGGATGAATCATTATGAACTTTGAAGATAATCCTGTTGGTTTCATTGAATCTCGTCTCCATCATAATCCGACTTTCGAAACAGTGTTATGTAATGTAAGATGTTTGTGAAAACAGCTTGAGCAAATAGTCATCCAAGCCTGCAAATAGTGTGTTTGTCATTTGCATAATGAGGTCCCCAGAGGGTGAATTTAGTGACGCTATCCTGATAATCCTGCACAGTGGCCTAGCATTGCCAAATTCATCCTCTGGGAACCTCATTTTGCTTGCCTCAACTGCTATGGGAGACCTAGGATCAGATTGAAATTCCCCAGTTGAAGTTTGTGATGTTCACCCATTAGTCACCTCGATTATGCATTTTATCTTCTGAAAATTAGGGGATATAGAAACTTCCCAGAAGGGAATAAGTAACTGAAAACAATGTTAATTTGAGACTATGGATACTTCCCAGAAGATGAGGCCTAAGCAGAATGAGGTTCCCAGAGGGTGAATTTGCTAGCCCACTGTGCAAGATAGCATCATTAATTCACCCTCTGGGGGACCTCATTCTGCAAATGACAGACACACTATTTGAATGCTTGTTGTCATCAATGGGGTGGAGACCATGCTCGAGGTTCATATAGTGCTGTCAGAGTGAATCAACATTACGCCTGGAAACACGAAAATCTCGTCAATTTACAATGCATTTAAAAAGCAAACAGTAGCAGAAATTCATATGCAAACACCACACTGAGAAACTGATACACTGAAGTATTGTGAAAAGCAGCCAGTAATTTGTATGAATGCAATGAGAATGCGAACAGTTGCAGGAAGTTGTATTGTTCCACTGAAATAAAAAAATGTGTTAACCCTTTCATGATGGGAGCTGCGCTGGTGCAGCATTAGAGATCCTGTGCCAGTGCATTATCTTATAATATGCGAGTCTCCCATAGGGAGCCTCGCATATATAAGAGAATGCACTGGCTTACAAGGTAAATATTGTTAGGCCAATGTATTCTCTTATATATGTGAGGCTCCCTATGGGAGACTCACATATATATACGAGAATGCACTGGCACATGGTTTTGGCAAAATTTCAGGAAGGTCCAGTCACGGAAGGGTTAAAGTCACTAGGAAATATAAATATCCAGACATTTCGGTGTCAGATTTGATGAAGAAATAACAAAAAAGAAGAAAAAAAGCAGCTTGTTGTAACCATATCCCAGCAA
Source organism: Siphonodentalium dalli (assembly GCA_032622095.1). Taxonomy (NCBI): domain Eukaryota; kingdom Metazoa; phylum Mollusca; class Scaphopoda; order Gadilida; family Siphonodentaliidae; genus Siphonodentalium; species Siphonodentalium dalli. The sequence continues at coordinate 106,149,494 of CP136062.1, forward strand.
AACTATAGAGTAAAATCATATCGATATGAATTTATGAAACTTGGCACCACTGACAACTGACTTATAAAACACTCAGAAATTCAGAATGCAAACAACACCAGACTCTGACAGCTAGCCATCTCTACAAGCTTTAACCCTTTGAGTGCCAGGTCGATTTTTGTATCAACCCATATACCCTGTGCCAATGCATTCTCTTATATATGCGAGTCGACCATAGGTCGCCTCGCATATATAAGAGAATGCATTGGCCTGACAATTTTTGTTTTTGTTTTTTTACAATTTTAATAATTTATTCTTATATTCTTTAACAGACTTATTTTGTAGGTTTAGAGCCGATGAGATCGGCCCCTGGCACTCAAAGGGATAAAATCCATAACATTTTGCGAGAATCAAATTTGAGCATTTCTACAGCGAATCAACTGCATATATGAGAATCATGATTCTGATACTGGTCTGAATACTCTCTTAGATAAAGAAATTCATAGACTACCGTACATCATTACTGTAGTTATTGTAACCTCATCCTGATAAACAGATAAATCACAAAATGATGGAATATCGGGCACCATGCAATGTTAGTTATATGCAATGCTGCATACAAGTTGCTGCTCACAGAAAAAAGTAAACATCGACTCCAAGAAACATCCACATGAAGGCTCTCACAGCCTCACACCATCCACACACCATGAATATAGCACCATGCCACGGTTATAATTGATAGAACATTGATTTTTGGAGAGATGATGCAGGATGATATTCATGCCTGAACAAGCCAGGTGATAACATCAATTGAAATAAAAGCATCAATACCTGTCAACACTGATTATCTAAAGGGGTTCGATGCATCAATTATTCATGAGAACTCAGTAGCACGAATAACAAGCCTTGAAATAGTGTGTGTGTCATTTGCAGAATGAGGTCCCCGGAGGGTGAATTTTGTGATGCTATCTCACATGGAAGGCCAGTGTCACCAAATTCACCCTCTGGGAACCTCATTCAGCTGAGGCCTCAACTGCTATATGGGAGAACTAGTATCAGATTGAAGCTCCCCAGTTGAAGTTGGTGATGTTCACCTATTATTGTATTAGTCACCTCGATTATGCATTTTAACTTCTGAAAATTAGGGGATATAGAAACTTCCCAAAAGGGAAAATGTAACTAAAAACAATGTTAATTTGAGACCATAGATATTTCCCAGAAGATGAGGCCTAAGCAAAACGAGGTCCCAAAGAGTGAATTTAGTGATGCTACAATGTAGCCCACTGTAAGGGGTATCATCATTAAATTCACCCTCTGGGGACCTCATTCTGCAAATACCAGACACACTATTTCAAGGCTTTACGAAGAAAAACAGTTGAGATGAAAAGAGTTAGAATGATGAATTGCATTGCATTACAAAGAGAATGTGCAATGGAGGGAAAATCTCTTTGTGGCAGATATCATGGGATCAGGTTTCCGAATATGATATTTTGATGCAGTACCAATGAAGAATTGATATGTTAATAATTAACATGAAATCTGCTGATTAAATTTTAACTCTTTTTTTTAACTCTATACTTTCTATTATTCATCTGGATGGATTTTTATGAAATATGAGCAGACGACAGACAAAATAAAGGGCAGAAGGAATGCAATTCATTGATGGGAAATGTTCAGATAATAGGTCGTTTGTTGAACTTATTATCTTAACATTTCCTAATGGATAACTACTCATCAATGAGTATTTTATAGAAAGGGTTATAACAATAGGCCAAAAATTGAAAGAATAAGTTTGATTAAAGACATACAATAATGCCCTAAGTAATCGACCCCTTAACCACAGTAGAATTATGGGTAACTTTTCAGGATTTAGTCGGAAATATGGCTTGTTGCCATTCTTCTCGGGGAGAGCTTTCCGATGAATGGCAACAAGCCATATTTCCGACTAAATCCTGAAAAGTTACCCATAATTCTGCTGTGGTTAAAGGGTCGATTTCTTAGGGCATTACTGTAGTGTGGACTTATTTCATTGAATAAAACCAAACTGTTAGTATCCAAACATTATCCCAATCAGAGGAAAGTAGCAACAAACTAAGATTTTCGAAAATTCCAACCACATTGACTGTTCCATTTCAGAGAACACAACTGTTGAACTACGCACAAATGTAAATAATTAATAATTTATGTGGGACGCATTATTGGACATAAAAGTTATGGCAATGGTTGCGCCAATAATAGTCACTGTGTGTAATTCGATTATAACAGTGACACTGTTTTCTGAATATTTGGATATAAAATTTCTGAAAATAACTTATTTTGGCATAATTATTTGTTAATGCATTTGAAACACCAATCGGAGTGTTTCACATCACTTTAAAATGATAACAGTTTTGTATGTTGAACAAAAATAAGAATAAAGTAACTCTTAAGCCTGCAGTTTCCATGGCAACCAAATAATTGACTGACCAGGAAATGAAATTAAAGAATAAAATCTCAGACAAAGTTGTATGTACGAAAAGATGAATGAAATTATTCCAATATACCCACCTCTAACATCTTTATTGTGGTGTGTGGGGGGGGGGGGGGGGTATAATAACCATAGCAACAATAAATAAGATAAATGACGTAAAAGATATATATTGCACAGGTGCAGTTCGGATATAGATAGTAGTGCTAATCTTTGTGATGAAAAAGACAAAAGACGATAGAATGGATTTATGAGCACTGGATCGAAGACTTGAGATATAGAAATAAATTAAAGAAGCACAAACACAGAATGATGAATAGTGGACACTATTTATATTCTGACAATAACCAATACCGAAGTCAGAGCAATATTTGAATATTTAGGCAAACAACTTGTAATAAGAAAACTCAGCACATCAAAGTACCCTCTGGATTATTTTAACCACAATGAAATTAGATAAAATGTCCACTTTTTATTGACATGAAAATTCACTTCAAAGAAGAGGAAGTTTATCGATAAAAGGTTGAATGATTGAACAGAGATCATTCACAACAGCAAACATTTTTCCAATATGAAAGAATCATGTCTGATGATAGATTATATCATTAATATATTAAGCTTGGCTAATCCAGAGAACAACGAATCCACAAGGAAAATATTACACTGGTCACGAAAATTTGATGAAATATTCAGTTGTTCTGAATGCACAGTGTATCCCAAAAGACTAAGAAGCTGAACTAAAATCATTTGTTGTTCATAAATTTGCACAATAAATAGAAGTAATTTGTTATAAAAAGATACTGCAAAGTTGTTGTAGGGCAGGTTTTAAGCCTACAAATAGTGTGTCTGTCATTTGCAGAATGAGAACCACAGGGGGTGAATTTAGTGAAGCTATCTCACAGTGGGCTAGCATCACCAAATTCCCCTTCTAGGAACCTCATTCTGCTTAGGCCTCAACTGTTATGGGAGACCTAGGATCTGATTGAAGTTCTCCAGTAGAAGTTGGTGATGTTCACCCATCAGTGACATCTGTTATGCATTTTATCTTCTGATACTTCGAGAAGGAAAAAAGTGACTAAAAACAATGTTAATTTGAGACTATAGATACTTCCCAGAAGATCAGGCCTAAGCAGAATGAGGTCCCCCGAAGGTGAATTCGGTGATACTAGCCACTGTGCGGGATAGCGTCACTAAATTCACCAAATGGGGACCTCATTCTGCAAATGACAGTCACACTATAAATTGCAGGCTTGGCAGGTTTGATCTTCGATGATGACTAATTACATGTAATTTCTGTCAAATGATCTAAAAGCACTGATTGATGTGTGCATGTTTGTCGAAACAATCCATCAGCCCATGGTATATCACTCAAGTGACAACTTGCTACTCTAACCTGCCGAATGATATTGCAGGGTTATATTTTGGACTGAAATTAAATAATCATGCATGCACTATTATTCGGCAGGTGAGAGTACATGTGAAGGTTAAGCATATAAAACCCTGTTCTCAATTTACAAATACAAACTATCATGATGCACTGTCAAACCTAAGAGTGACAAGGTTGTGTTATAACATACAGCAAATGCAACTTCCTCACAATATCATTTTACTGAAACAATAGATTCCTTAGGCCAAAATAAAAGGGATAACGGTTTTATTTTACAACTGGAAAAAATAACCCTATGAAGTGAGAAATTGGTTAAAGATGAAGAATGGGTCCATTAAAATACAATGTATAATGCATACAGATACTTAAGACACAGGAGTGAGTCAATTGAAAAGAAGAACTTTCATGCCCGAGTATCATCAGTGATCAGCGAAATTAAAAATATTTAGGCCACTGCAAATTTATAGCCTGGTTTACGAACACCGCCAACAACTTTTTTGTGGTATTGCAAAAAAAAAAAATGTTTAAATAATTTTTATTGATAAATCTAAATATGAACCAGGCTTCTCAACGGTACCAGTACCGGAACCGTCAGTACTTGGACAATTTTCACAGTACCGGTACTGAGTGTTGAGTACCGCGGTACACGGTACTAGACGGTACTCGAATTAGTAGTCTACATGTATATATGTTTGTATAAGCAATGGATAACTTGATTTAGATGTTATTTGCAGAGTCAACAAAACCAAATTTGACCACAGTTTGTTATTGCTAAATAAACGGCGCTTGTATATATATGGCGACGATATTTGCATAGCAGCAAACCCAATTTGCAACTTGCCCTGACCAAAATGGAAGGCAGTACTATCTATCGGTAGTCGCAAAGAGTAAATTTTGTCGCGAAGTTGGATAATTTAAATTAGACACATCGTCTGCGTATATCATCGGGTGCCACAGTAGCCTCAACCCAAAGTGATCAATTAGGGATGCTGCTATGAGTATAGAAAGTTTAGAAACATAAACATACTGTGACCTAAACATAAAAGACAATTACAAATGACTAATCGCTGACTGAGTAACAAGTCATGATGCACACGGCCCAGACTGACGTCATGTGCAGTAACTGAAGCTGAAGCAATGTTGATGGGGATATACCATGTATAATTCTATATCTCAATCGAAGTTCAAAGACATCAAATGATCAATCTGCAACTCACATGCACATGCAATTGTCCTCGGGGCTCGATTGGAATGATAATTTTGTGTGTTATTTTTATGTTGAAATAATTTAAATGATTGGTCAATACAGGCAGCTTCAGCATTATATCATTGTATTTTATTTATTTAAATCGGATTCCAGTCACAATTTTAATAGTCAGTGAACCTGTGTTCATGAATATATATTGTTCATCATTAGTTATATTCAATCGCTGAGGAAGCTTTGTAAAAATACCAAAGCAGAACACCTTACCGACCCGACCCACCATCTATCTTGAATCTTCGCTACATATAATATTCATACATCAGAATGACGTTGCTTTTACCAAATCTGATATAAAATCAATTACATTTATGGTGACTACATGTACGTCATCTCATACATGTGTATGGCACGAAACGTGAGCATCGAAAACTATATATCCATTTGCCGTACCTTGGCTTATCACTGGTACACCTTGGTACAGCTGTTACATGCCCAATCTAGCGGCCGGTTTCATGTCAGCCCTATACTTTGTTTATCCAAGTCAGCCCAATAATTTGTATTATCTGAATCATCGGGAGATTTTCAGCAAGTTATATTTTATCGAAACTAGCCATTTTGAAGATCAACCTGCCGTACCTGGCACAATGTATATATAACTCGTATAAATCCAAGTAGCCACATACAATAGTATCAATTGAGACTTCCAGTACCGATAGGTCTGTAACCATCGGTACTTTGAGAAGCCTGATATGATCACATCATATTGCAACAGGTATTACAGTTGCTGCTTTAAATATTTATTATTATATGTAGATCATGTTTACAATAAGTGGAATAACAATAAATAGTATATAAACCAGAGCATTGCTAGGGTGTAGCAAAATACACCCTTTAGACATTTCAAATTGTACTACCACAAAATAAAATAATAATTTGAGCTTACAAAGAATTTCTGATATACCCCTTTAGAATTTCAATGCCAAAATGCGGTCAAATTCTAAGTCGAAAAAAGGCCGTAACTCTGACATGTGAAAATAATTTGACAGAACCCATATTCGAACTTAGCCTGTAGTTTTAGCTGGGAAACACACATACATGTACCAGCTTTGGTTAAAATCAAATAACGCAAACAGGAGTTATCGGTCGGAAACCGAAATGTTATGAAATTGGTCAATTTCTAAGTAAAAACAGGGCCGTAACTCATGTAAAAATAATAAGGACGGAATCCATATTTGAACATGGCCTGTATCTTTAGCTGGGAAAAACACATACCACCTATGGTTTAGATAAAATAATTCAAACTGGAGATATCGATCCTAAACCATAAATGTTAACAGACGGTCAAATTCTAAGTATAAAAAGGGTTATAACTCATGTAAAAATAATCGGATGGAACCCATTTTCGAACTTGGCCTGTATCTTTATCTGGGAAATACACAAACCAACTTTGGCTCAGATCAAATAATCCAAACTAGAGTTACGATCGGAAACCAAAAATGTTAAGGGACGGACAGCTAGACAGACATATAGAGAGACTAGTAGTCTCATATATAGTTGTTAGGCAGTTACACTCAGAATATATTGGTAAAGAAGCTGTTTTGGTCTAAAAATGTGCAAACTGGTTTACTGAACAACATATACAAAATCCGTTTTGGTGAAAATTCCCAATTCAAAATAGTGTCCAAAATTGCAGCTGGTATCGGAAAATGCTGAATTTCTGTGGTAGGTGCACCAATTAAGGCCAAATTTGTAATAAATTTAAATATACACTACTCTCGTGTGCCAAATAAAAGTACAGGGCGGAATAATAGTACAGGGTGGAAAATTCATGAAAATTAAATAAAACTACAGGGCGAAATAATAGTACAGGGTGGAAAATTCATGAAAATTTAATAAAAGTACAGGGCGGAAAATTCGAGAAAAATAATAATAGTACAGGGTAAAGTACACGAGTACACCAGAGTACACCAATGATAACTGATGAAATATTTCCATGATAATCAAAACAACAATAATTTATTATCTGTTAACCCTTTACCCAACAAACCGGCCAAAACCGGCCAAATAAAGCTTCAACAAATATCTTCGGTCTGTCTCAATAGAACCATACAAATATGGATATCATTGGAACCGGCTCCTTGACCACAGTGTGATAGTTACAGTTATGCCCTGTGCCAATGCATTCTCTTATATATGCGAGTCGACCATAGGTCGCCTCGCATATATAAGAGAATGCATTGGCCTAAAAAAACATTTTTTCTTACATTCTTTAACAATTTTATAATTTTTAATGTGTTAAGCCAATGCATTCTCTTATATATGCGAGGCGACCTATGGTCGACTCACATATATAAGAGAATGCATTGGCACAGGGCCGTTCTGTTGGGTAAAGGGTTAAGAGCAATGTCCCTTTGACCATATGAGTGCCTTCAAATAGTCACATCTTGCTGCCTCTTGATGTAATTTATAACTTTAATATAGTATACTAGGTTAGCAATCACCCATTCATGCTGTCATCTCATAAATTGTGTTACACTATATAATTATGTTTATGTTTGTGTTGTCAAGCAAAATAGGATATATGTATTTATATTTGTCATGAGCTGTGAAATAAAATTCAAATTCAATTCACTTGGGATGACTGACTGCCTACTAGTACGAGTAATCCACGGGATAACTGATTGCCTATAGTAATCCCCTTTTAATACTTGTCTTAAAGTAATTTTATAGTGAAAGTTGTGCAAACACATACACGTAGCAATATTGCATTGGATGCATTCATGTAATACATATTGCTTTGTGTTTACATGGTTTACGAGCGTGACATGCCCCAAAATCACAAATTAATTTGCACCCGTAATTTCGACAGCCATTCCCTCCCATTTGAGCCCTGGCAAATGCGGTCATCATTGCGAGATTACAAACATTGAATGGATTATTCCATTGTGGTGCTGGTATCAGGGGGAGAATACATTGGAAGACGGATACTATTCTCATTAATGATATAAAGTTTCCCCCGTTCAATTGTGGAAGCACCTCTAATTATAGACCCAATCATATAATTTACCTTGAATTTACATTGTAATAGTTAATTGAACGAGAATAGGAACAATGGATTCTGTGTGTGTTACAACCATATTTCGCCATCAAGCAAAATGGAATCTTCCTGTGTCTTTCCACGTGCTCGAAACAACACATTTTTTATCTCGCTATATCGACTCCTATATTTTTTCAACCACATCAATTCACACTGTCGGGCCATCGTTTTTAAATATACGTGCAAATTACAATTGTTATTGTTTCCCTTCGGCATTTGCTATAAGTCCAACGTCCGGGAAGTTAGGTGTGAGACACCGAGTTCCATTTTCGCCGATCATTTTCAAGTTTCCTAATTTCGTGATATTGCGACTTTGACTTTGATAATTTGTAAAAGTCTTTTAAATAGTTTGAATGGGTTTTTAATCAACAAAGTTGCTAATAATTGTGACTGTTGTGTAACTATTATCGACTTACACTTCCATAAACGATAAATTTTCTCAAAAATGTACAGTTATTGTTATAGTACAGGGCGGATTTTCCCCAGAATTTAATAAACGTACAGACCCGAATAACATCGTACAGGGCAGATTTTTTCTATGAAATTAATAAACGTACAGGTACGTTTATTTGGCCTGCGAGAGTAGTAGTGCTTAGTCGTAAACCATATATATGTAGAATATCTGTCAAAAAATGTCAGCCAAAATGGACAAAATCAAATGAAATTTACATTTTGTGCAAAATTCAATAGCTACATGTAGGACTTTTCTACTTACATGTACTTCATGTAAGAGTGAACAAATGCTAGAATTACGCGAGGAAGAATGTTTGCAAAGTATAAGAAAAACTGTGTGATGTATGTATAATCAAACAGTTAAATGGGATTTAGTATGGGTGTATGGATTATGTGACATTTTCTAGAAGCGGAAAAATCTGTACTCAGAGCAATCTACTGAGTTTGATGCAATTTATCAAAACACAAATGAGTAGCATATAATATCTTCAATAAATTCTACAGTAGACCAAAATTGCCTACATACTCTGTGGCAGAGACTGGATTTATATCTGGAAATTATGTTTAATTATATTCACCAAAGCCACAGATATGGGAAATTTATTAAGTTTTCGGCAAACGCATAACCACGCTTACCCCTTCTCAATAATGTTACACAAATCTGCTGTACATAAAACCATAAATAGCGACATTGGTTGAATGCTCAATGCTGATATTTAGCACAAAATTGTGGGCGGTATTGGTAAGCTAATTTAAAAAAACAAGATGCCGAAATCTACCGGTAATATAGTCCATTTCGTGGTAGCATATGCCAGTTGTAAAGTGTCGACTAAAGTAATTTTAACAAAATTGTCTACTAAGAAACCGGTTGGTAGCAGCATGAAAATTTGTCTTAAACAAAATGCATAATGTACCCTATTTTTGATCTGGTGAGATAGGGGTGTTAATCCATTGAGGAGATGAGTGTTTCTTTACAGTATAATAAGCATTGAGCACTACATATGTGTATGGTTTGTTATCACAGAGAGTGTTGAAACATTCGGAAATGTAACTAGTATTTATAACACAAGGGTGTGCACTTCAGTTTCTGTGTTACATTCCATAAATAATCATCATGCCTAATGAAACTGCCACACACTGTGTGGTGAAACATTACTTCGTTTGTTGCATGCCCGATATTATTATTTTTGGCCCGACTGTTGGATGCATTCTAAGGAAAAAACTCAAACTTTAAAGATGTAAATCATTGGGATTGACTTGTGTTGCAATGACCAATAAATCCTTCCGATGGATCTGTTTTAATAATCTGAGTACCTTTAAAGATATTTAATAACAGACTTGTATATTACCAATTATTGATACCTATGTTACACGCCTATCATCGCCTGTGTGATTATCCAATATGTTGCTTTTGTCATGACATGGATGGAGTTGTGGCAATTTTGACAGCCATTTCATATATGTGATTGTGTTAGTTTCTGTCACTCTATTGGCTTCCGTACAATTTCACACACACTGGCATAACTGCCTAATAACTATGCCACAAAATATTGTATGATTTATTTCGAGAATTGATAGGATAGGATAAGGATAGGATAATTTTATTTACAATACACATATGAATAGTACAATAAATTAACATATAACTAGAATAATTCAGTATAATTGATCTCATATAGACAACTTGGATAACAAAGTTTCCCCAAAGTGGATTTTAGATGTATTATACTGAGGACTCTCCTGTGTCTTCTTCACCAATTTATTTGGGGTTAACCCATAATTTCGCATAGCACCACCATACTATAGTGGTATCATTGCTAGTTGAATTGTGGTAATTGTTCCTATTAAATGATAGAGAAATGGAAAGTTTAGGATGACTTTTAGTATCTACTCTGTGTTAGGAGTGGGTTTATAGAGTGACCAGTTATGTCTATTAGTAGTTCAAGGTGCCATTCAACTCGTAATTGATGACATTTTGAGGTAGTACTACCGTAATTATTTGGGTCGAGGAAATCACCCTTCAAAGCTCAGAGCTATTAGAGTTAGAGTTATGAAATCTATTAATTTTATCCACCTCACATTTTTGTCAGCCTAGTAAAAATTCTACTGGCTTTTTCTGGAAATATATTGACTTAAGCGCCAACGCCGTCACAAGAGTTTGAGAGGTCATGCAATGTCATGGTTTGTGGTGGCGGTGATCGGAAATTATTTTCGGAATAATGAGAAATGAAATGTATCGCCAAAAAACAAGGTATCTTGTGGATACATGTATATACTTATTTCCGAATCAGTAACCATGTTTTATTAATGCAAATAGATATGTTATATAATATATAACACCATGCTGATTACACGTGGAAATAAATGTTTGTTTATTTTAATTTTATAATGACACGTGTTGGTGAATTGCAGTTTGAACTAAGCATATATGGAATTTGTAAACCACACTCACTCACCATCCAAACTGCCAAGAAAACAACATTATTATATGACTTTGTCGGCAAATATAATGTGCTTGGTATTGTTGTGAGTGTCTGTTGGTAATATATACTGATTTGAATCGCGAAATCGGATTTTGATGAAATACTGTTGTTGTGTAACTATATGATACGGGAACCCTCAAATTGGACAGATTATCTTTAAATATAACTATTCTTACTTAATTCAGGATGTGCCAGACCTGGGCTGGTTATGGTGATTCGAAAATATCAATTCCTTTGGTCCAGAATGATCAAAGCTCCGGTATTCTTTTAGAAAATTCCAAATAATCCGAATGATCAATACATGTGTATATCGAATCATCGATCATTAGATTGGATTTTAGTGTTTGTGTGTGGGTGGGGGGGGGGGGGGGTATGAGATCTCCATACTTATTACTGTTGATGTGCCTTCTTGCTTGCTGTCACTATTAAAAGTTATATGGGTGGATAGAAATGGTTTAATATGACTGTTTGAATAATTTTCATTGTACATGTACATGTTTTTATGAGAATACACACAATGAACAAATTTAACATCCCTCCACAAATGTGACCTATTCAGCTTTATTAGTCATGAATATATGAGATTAGAGTGGACTTTTCCCAACTGTGAAAACGCGAGGGATGAGTTGGAAAACTCCAATTACAGGAGTATTTCATTTTGTAACACCCTGTTTTTTTTCTCAAAAAGCCAGCACTGTTTGGGTAGGTTGTTGTATAATATATACCCGGTATGAAAATCTTACCTTTTCTGATTTTTGCTGGTGGCTCTCCACTATCCTCGTCAGACTGGGACGATTCACTTGTTATGATACTATCTACAAAATAGAAAGAACATATCACTCAGACTATATATCATATATGTAAGGGGTTATAATCCTCGGTATTTTGAGATTGGATCCATGGCCCCCTATAATTGGGCCAAAATCGTGAGTTGAAGGGTACCGGCTCCACACACTCAGCGGCGAAGACCCAGGATATAACCAGAAGTGCCCAACAAGACATAGCCCTTCTAAAAGAGCTAGTGATGCCTGCACCGGACAGCTACAGAAGACTAAAGAACAACAAATACAGCTAGCATCTGCCAACCACCAACAACATCAAGGCTATGTCAACACCAACACAAAACAGAAAAACCAAAATAAAAAATAAACAAGATACCACAACTTTACAACATTAAACCAATGGCTTAGTTTATTATTTATGTATTACGTGTATCTTGGTAATTAAACGGGCCCCATTAAAAAAATTCTTAAATGGGTTGTAGGGAGGGGAACACCCCTTCCAAATCTTCCCAGGTCTATCACCAAATCCCTAATCAGTGGCAAATGTTTAAATTGGGAATATTTAGGACACCTGCTCATACATAATTACCTTATACTTAAAGAATATTTAGGACACCTGCTCATAAATAATTACCTTATACTTAAAGAATATTTAGGACACCTGCCCATACATAATTACCTTATACTTAAAGAAACACAACGGACAAACTGAAATGTAAAAGCACTGCCTAAGTTTTGTCATGGGAACTGTGACCATGGGAATAGTATATTGCAGACCTATACAACATGTAAGAGTACTAGCATTTCCCCACTCCTCAAAAGATATCTGTAATATTCAGCCCATATCTTAATCTTTAAAATTTGTTATGGTATTTATATTTTTGCTATTATTTTAGTTCTAAAACTCTGTTTTATTAGTGTTTTTACTATTAATTATTTAGCCTATATATTTTTGCGATTATTTATATTTTTCTTAATTCATTTTTTCCATCTATATGTTCTGGTCTTGTCTCATTATGTTTTAGTTTTAACTATAATCCAATAATCGTAATAAAACTCCTACATTAATATTAAATCAGCGTTTGAATTTTTAAACATAATTAACTTTTCATTCATAATTAACATTATAATCGCGGCATTCTAGATTGTTGAAATAAAGCAAAATAATTAGGAAAAATATAAAAGAAAAGTGGAAAAAGAATACACAACTAGTTGAACATGCACTTATGTTCTATGTCGATTTGCAGCTAAGGCATAATAAATTTATCAAACATAAAAACAACACCAGCAGTAACATAAACAACAACAGCAGCAGCAGCAACAATATTTAACAAATCAACAACAGCAAACAATGTGGCAGTCTATGTATCCTTCAATCTTAGATCTTTAATTTTGAAGATCCTCAGATGGAGATTCCCGACGGCTGCTCGGCAATCTTCTAATATCTACATCATTGCAACCTGAACTACACATGGCCAGTCAGACTATTGAACACTTCAATTGAACAATCACTTGTCATACATGTATGTGCCAAAACTAATTTTGATTATATTTATCAATACCCTAGATTGCCCTACATATATTGAACTCTCGTTTACAATTGTCCATAGAGCGAAAGGAACAAGAGGTTACCCTGAAGATGCATAAACAGATTGGGATTAATCGGATAAGTTTGGCCGTAGGGAGTGACAAAGGATGCAGTAATACTACTAGAACGAGTAAAATTTGAGATGGCTCAGATCTACAGGTCACCCCGAAGATCCATATGTAGTTAGTGATGATCGGATGAGGGAGTTGGCCTCTTGGGTGTGCAGAAAGATTTAGTCATACAAAGAGTAAAATCCAAGATGGCCGTTGGCAGCCATGTTTTTCAATGAAATACGGAACATTTGATGACTCCCATCTAGTGGTCACCCAAAAGTCCATTTGAAGTTTGGTGACGATCGGATCAGGGTGTGCCAAAGGATTTAGTCATGCCAAAGGATTTAGTCATGCCAATGTTTTTCATTGAAAATTGTTCAAAATTGATAGCTCCCATAGATCTAGAGGTGATCCTGAGGCTGAACATGCCAGTAAATTTTCAAAACAATTCTCCAATAAATGCAGGCTGCAAGGTGTACCGATGGATTCAAATTTGAAATCCAAGATGGCTGCTAAAGGCCATTTTTTTTTTCAACGAATTTGGATAAAAAAATCGATGGCTCCCATCAAGAGATCACGCTAAACATCCATATGAAGTTAGAGGATGAACGGATGAGAGATGTGACCTCTAGGGTGTGCTAATGGAAATTGTTATTTGGACGGATGCACAGATGGCAGACGACGGATGCCAACCCAGGCAATAGCTCAAATTTGACTTTGTCAAGTTGATCTAAAATGGCTGCAGCTTGTGTCTCAATGAACTCAAAGATCAGTCCAATACTAAATCTGACCCAAACCTGGAGAAATTTGAACCGATTCTACATCTTTGACAGATGGCAAAAATATCTCAATATATACTAGGTGTTTGCAGTCATGAAACTAGAATGCACTCATAGAGATGCCAACGTGCGCAAAAATGTAATAAACAATAATTTAAAAAATAATTTCACTGTATTTTACTTAATTTATTTAATTTAATTTAATGTTAGCAAAAAAAGACCATTACCATTTCTCATTTCATCACAGATAAAAGGCAAATTACTATATTAATCATTTAAGTAATTAAAACCAATTCCATGTTGCCGAAAGGATGAGACTTTAATATCGATTACATTTTTTTCAGCGGCATATTTTGATTTTCATTTTCCGACAAAGTCAAAGTTGACCAAAGGAGCAATTACATGTATAAGAAATAATTAATACTATTTGTGTAAATATTAATAGCAGCCAATATGCAACAATAAATATCAATAATTAATCAATAACGATCATTTTATGTAATTATAAACTCTTCAAACGGTGTTTGTGTCAACAAATACGTTTTGTTTTGTGTTACGTCATTCGTCGTATTTGACCCGGAACTCGGCTGAAGGTTAGGCTATTCAGCCTATTGCGTCGAATTACGAAATCGCGTTTTGGATGTCTCTCTTTTCCCGCACGATAAAAAGAGGTCTTCGCACGAACCAAAAATGATAAAACTTCCCAATTATAAGTAAAAATACCCAAATGAAGGAGTCTATGTAGGTCCCGAAGGAGTCTATAGACTCTTTGATGTAGAGTTCTGATGGAGAAAATGTAGGTCGATCTATTTTTGTCATAACTCTGACGTAATTTGACCTGGGAGAAAAAATCGAAATCGAGGCTCACTACGAGCATGCCAGTTTTAAATATAGAAACAGGGAATCCCGACAGATGGCGATATCGGCGTCAAACAAATAATCGAAAACAACACATAAAATAAACATAGCAAAAACGCGGCACAGTAAAAATGTCAGAACGCCACGAGGTTTTACGTCGTTTTTGGTGACGTCATGGAGTGAAACGGAGTAGGGTGACACCAAGCTACGTACGAATCTGTCTGATCGCCATACTGTTGCGCGAGCGCACGTAATAATAGCATTTGGTGCATGTGATCAAAATATTAATGAACAATGATGACAGACAAAGAGAATACCTGCAGTTTTTTTTCATTTGAATACAGAAATATCTCATGAGTGCTTGGAAAGATATAACATATTTTCACCAGTGAAAATTCAATATTTCTTTTCAGACACGAATGAGATGTTTCAGGTATTCAAACAAAAACTGTATTCTTTTTATTATATGTGGCTTATTTAGGCTCAAAGTTGCTATTAAAGTTAAGTCTTAATTATTAAAGTTAAGTCTTAATTATTTAAATCATTAACTGTACTTAATTAAAGAGTGCATGTGTAAGTGTTTACAAACAGGAAAGAGTCCAGGCCTAAAGTTGAAATTGACTCAAATATAGAATTATCGATTGATCATGTGCCATCATAAATTCATCGCTTTTGATTCAGCTAGTGGACAGTGCACACGCAATGAAAATTTGATCAAACTTGACAACTCGTTTTAGTTTCAAGCCCTACAGTGAAATATCGGAACCTACAGGGTAGGGATCTGCGAATCGGGGATGTTGCATCGAATCGAATCTCGATATCGAATGTCCTTCTTGATATCGACATCGAATCGAATCTCGAATCGAATCTAGTGATTGACAGCGTTTACCAGTGTTTATTTCGGTGTCTCATGACAAAAAATGCAAAATTCACTAGATACTATATAACAATGTTAATCTACTTAAACGTCTGTTGGAACTTGGTTTTCTTTGGGAAAATCATGACATAGGCAAGTCACTGTCAGTCTCATGCAGGTTTTGGGATATGTTGCATTGAATTTCTATCTAGCTGTGTCATGGCGAACATGACACACAAGAAATGACAGTAAGACACTTAAAGACAATTCAATCAACGTATCACAAACCCCATGGAATGGAAATCACTTGTCTACATTATTTGATAAAGATAATAAAGATTTGAAGCAAGTGGACATGGGTACACGGTTAAGCTATATAATTGTTGTAGTCCGATACCAATGGTAGTTATCTGTTAACTTAAACCTAAACTGTTCACCCCACAATAGATCAAAACACCTACATCACATCTTAACAGTAGTTGTCTTCATGGAGGGGGTCCCAGAAAACAGACATAAATTACAAGTGTTAAATGTTGAAGATCCAACAGAACGAAACTTGGTGCAACGCTCGATTTCCCGGGAAAGAGAAACTGACAGTAGGACATTTATAGGAATTTTGCCGGCAGTGTCGTAGATTACTGGTCGCACATGATGACGTCCATTTAAGAACGTAATAAACCATTTGTTCTAAGGTTTCTCACCGCTTCTGTTCATTCAAATCTATATTTTGTCATTCATGATGGCGGCTGACATTGAATTTTATTCGTATAATCTGAATTGGATATCTGAAATTCTCAACATAAGGTAATCAATTGAGTTCCACATATAGCGATCACGCACCGTGTAGACAATTTATATAGTGTCGATACAGATTACAAATATATGCGGAGATTGATCACCATCATGGGTTGCGATCGAAGCACATAATTTGCATATTCGGAACGGCGTACATTAAAAATTACCTACGTTGGCTATCTTGGCAACCTTGTCCTTCAATTTTTTTGAGTTCATGTCATTTGACATGTGTTATTTAGACGCAAAAAACGAGACCACACCAAAGTACCACCAATTCGAAGATTCGGTGTCGATCTCGAATCGGGTGCCCAATATCGACATCGAATCGAATCTCGAATATTCGCAGGTCCCTACTACAGGGATAGAACAAAACATGATTTCACTGTAGCTCCGAAGAGATAGATAAGTATGACGATTAACGTGTCGTTAATTTTCCGCTATTTTATAGGCAAGCATATAATAAAACTAGTTATCTAGCAATCAGTTCCCATGTAACAAAATTCATATTAAATCATATCACAATTCACAGGGGTCATTCAGTACTAATCTAATTGATTATAATCCCATTTTTTTATAATTAATAATGATATCTGATAATCGTGAAGGCCATAATGGTAGATAAGAGTTTATCGAGACTGGCTTATAATACTCAGCCTGCTATTATATTCATTTTTATCCAGGCACTTTGGTACATACCATTTAGATTTAGTGTGAGTTGTTCACGAAGAATATCAAATTTAGATGGCGTTGTCTGTGTTTCGTTCTTCCATGGTTGATAGTTCATTGGTGTCCGGAACACTTTTTTTCCGGAACTGTAATTTTTCTGAAAATATTCATCAACATAAATTTGCCTATATAGTATATATATAAATACACAGAACAAGTCATTTAGTTTTTAACTTGACAAACCAGAAATGGAATCCAGGGCTTAAAATCTGATAAGAATAAGAATCTTGATTCTCAGTTTGATTCTCGTAAAAGCAACTGATTTGATGTTGAAAGCTATAAATTGATTCTCGCAAATTTTGAAGGATATTAAGACCTCTAACATATTTTCTGACAGAATATTTTTAAAAATAAAATGAATTAGAATTGATATGTTGTTGCAACTGGAGGTCTGAAAACCAGATTATATCTCTACTAGTAATGAAACTGTCCATGCCACTGTAAGTAATTTTGTGAACAAACTTTTATAGATGTTTTAACCAAGAGGGTTCACCACAGGCACTGACATTCCCCACGTTGCTAAATTGAAACATAGGAAGGATGAACTATAAATTTAAAACAAGACCAGGTCAGTCGCCCGGCACAAACCCCCATGTGGTATATGGCCTAGTGTGGGTATACCTATAACCCATGGCTGAGATACAAAAAGAGGACAAAACATCAACATTTCCATATGAACAAAGATGAATAACAGTAGAACAGAAAACCTGAACAAAACTTTTTGAACACTCATCCAGAATGTCCTCAGACTCTCAGAGTGGTGAACATCCATACCAAATTTGTAGGTGAGTAGTTGAGATATCTGACCGGATGGAAAGGGACAGACGGAGGATTGGATGCATGTAATCCAGTATACCCACCATTTCCTTTGGTCATGGGGGTATAAGACCAAAGAAAATTGAATGTGTGGTTTTAAAATAATGTTTTTTTAAGATATTTTTTATGGTTTTCTTTTCTGCCTTGATTGGCTTGAAATTTAATGATATTCAGTCCTCATAATTTGCAATGGGTATCAGCAATGCCGAAGCCATTTGCTGAAGCAAACTGGCCACGATAAAGGGATGCCGTAGTGGATTGCCGAAGCCAAACAATCTGAATTAAGTACATATATTTTTTTGTTATAAACATACCTGCTTGTTTGAAGACCTTGTTGGAGTTGAGAACATGTTCTAGTCTTTAGCAGTAAAATGTGGCTATCATGGGCTATCTGTTTTATTCTGTTCATCAATAGCTGTGTTGTAGATGTTTATAATGCAAATCTGAAAAGAATTATACCGGTAGAGGTTATTCAGATCCATACTGGACAAATATAAAGGACATGCCCACAAGATAAAATTGTTGTGACAAACAGACCTTCTATAAACCAAATCCCGCTCCACACCGAACTAATTGTCAGGTCCCAAATTCACCCTTGGAAGTGCATTCTCACTAAAAATTACCTCTGTAAACTGGAACCTCTCTATTCCGAACATCGGACGGATTTTTAGTCCATAAGTGAACAAATACATAAATTTTTACCTCCGAACGCAGAAAGCGATACCAACCAAACTGGCAGTAGATTTGACATACTAAGTAATTGATGCTGAGCTATTAATTTGTTGGCTCTGGTATAGACTGGGGATCTTTATAAGTTTAAATATCTGGTCTACATTCAACTCTGAGCGGTTGTTTTTATAAGTAATTGCCATCATAATAGTGAACATCCATACCAATTAAATTTAATTGATATCCGTAAACCGGTGGTGGAGATATGGACAAAATCTGCAAAGATGATTAACTCTAGAACGGAAAACCATAATAAGACGATTGAACACTCAATAAAGATTGAGCACTCAATTGATTGCCCTCATAGTAGTGAACATCCAAACCATATTTCATTGAGATTCGTAAACTTGTGGTGGAGATATCTGCTCGGACAGACAAACAAGTTACATTTCCAGATAAACAACTTTTAGATTAAAAACTCTTGAATGGAAAATATGGAGAAAAAAAAAAATTTGAACACTCATTTGAATGCCCTCATAGTAGTGAACATCATCCATACCAAATTTCATTGAGATTTGTCAAACGGTGGTGGAGATATCTGCTCGGAGCCTCGGATGGACACAAACAAAATATTCCAGATAAAGCGAAGATGAATAACTCTAGAACGGAAAATCCGGGGAAAAAAAACGATTGAACACTCCGTTGAATGCCCTCATAGTAGTGAACAACCATACCAAATTTCATTGAGATTGACAAGTGGTGTTTGAGATATCTGCCGGTATGGATGGACAGAAAAACGGAGGAATATATATCACTGTTGTAAGAGCGGGAATTTATTGAATTTTTGTTTGTTTGAAGAATTGTACATGTTTATAATTATTCTGTGTCTTTCAAAAGAAATCAGAATTAATTTTTATTATAAAGTATTGGTTGAAAGAAAATTATATAATTTATAGAGTTCAAACTCCCCTTAAGTTATCCCAATGGCAATGAAAGACCGATCGGTCTGTTTCAGCCAGATCGGGTACTTATACTTTGATCAGTGGTACATGTATGTATCTGTAGATCTAGGCCTATATTTCAGTGCAGGAACCAACTCTGGTTTAATAGATGCACTGGTCCACATGCTACCATGGCTGAGTAACTTTATAACCCTGTGGTGACTTCAGTAGCGTTCTTTAACCTGCACACATTGAGGAGTATACACGGGTCAGCCATTAATGTCCGCACCCGATCGGCAGCATACTGCACCCATGACAACATACAGGTCTGGACAAATGTTGTAATGGGGGAGTGTATTTTGCATTCAGATCTTTATTCAGTGATCTCGAAAGAGACTTTTCTGTCTGACAAACTTGGTATCTGACTGAGTTCTGATTTTTGTCAGAATACCCTGACCAGGTTGCAATCCCCGGTCTGCTAGCACGAGAGACCAGTACGCCATCTCTTGGCTACCGTTGTTGGCTTGTTGCCCTGCGAAGCTTCGATTCGGTGTCGACATTGGCGATCAGATTCGGGATCAATATATTTTCAAATCGGCCTATTCTTTCCCGATTATGGGGACAACCAACTAAACTGTTTATATATGGAGCTGGGCCATTCCATGTCACGTGTGTTACATTTTGCACGAAATTTTGGTGATATTTTCAAGCAGTATTTGGCATGCATTCAATATAATATAAAATAATTCACTGCATAGTCGAGATAATGACCCCATCATAACTATGCAATCGGTCCTTAAGGATGTGTAGTAAATGTATTATTGTACCATGCTTGTATATGACTGTCACGTGTGTTACAGCAGACAAATTAGAAAAAAGGACCTCTGTTTTTTATGCAAAAAGTCTGTGAAGTTACTTGTTCGATACATAATTGGCGCTTCTTTCAAATAAGAAAAAAACTCTACTTCAATGTTCAAATAGTACTTTTAATGAGAGTTGAATGTATTACTCGCCCTGATAGGATATTCACTGTCACTGTGTTACATCGCTCTGTCACGTGTGTTACGCGTGCAAAACCAGTATCTTATTCTCAATCAGTTCATAACCATTGTCAATTTTATGTACTAGTTTTGTTTCAAAAGATGATTTTATGCATATTACAGCAGAACATAACAAAATTTAATATCAATTCATAACAAGAGAGGTACAAGGGAACATGACATTACAAGACTTAACAAAGCCCATTATTGATGAACAACATCATTAGATAGAAAGTATTTGTTCACAATCTATTTAACTGTTTAAGCAAAGCTAGCTGCAGAGAATACTTTGGTCAAGTTTTCTTAAACAACTCAAATGTGAGACTATATTACTGATATATATCTGATGTATGGTACATGTATATGACTGAAATGAACACATTTGCCCAGCTTAAGGGGTATTAAAAGCTTCAAATTGAACGTTGTGGGTGCACACCCTTGTCGTGTTCCAGAATCAGCTTGATTATGAATGCACGAATAGTCAGACCAATAGAGGATCATGTTTCAGATGTGTTTTGGCATAGAGGAGTCTACAGATCTGTTTTGAGATCAATATTCATATGAATCTCCTGTTGATAATCTGTTTGTGGAGTTATAAGCCAGACACCTGTGATGTGTTCAGTTCAGAACAGGTTCTACTGCTTAGCCAGGGTTTCCGCCAAGGGGAAATTAATGAGACCGTATTGGGGAAACACATAACGCGACGGGACGACCATGGTTCGTCCTGTTGGGCGAAAATTTTGTTATTTGACACTGAATAGTAGCCATTTCCTTGCACCCGAGTACCACACAAAGCAATCCAAAGCTACGAATATTACGCAAGTCTATCATTTTCCGTGGGTGCATTAATTCTGTTGATGGTATCCAGATAATTAATCATGTAATTACGCACGTAAGACTGCCGTCTGATTGAAGACTAATGAGACTATATCAAGCTACAACTTACAGTGTTTAAAAATTTATAACTTACAATAAGATTCCGACAGGTATAATGAAACTAAACACTAAAAAGCATCTATCCAATACTACCTAGCTGGGAGAATTGAATTAAGTATTTCCTAGAATTTCAAGTAGCATCCGTGAAAACGAAACTGATTTTTCCATGTATTCTTTGAATCGTAAAACTATGTGTGCGCTGTGACGTCATATATTCTGCAGGGTTTGTCTGCAGGAGATATTTATAGCGGCGAAATACGAATGTTAGTGAAATCATTCAAACTCGGAACGCGTAGCTTGTCAATATTAGTCTGTATTAGTCAAACAACAGTTACTGACGACCACTGCTATAGAGTTTTAGCCAACGTGTTATAAAATATAATTGAGTTTTTGCGGGAAATGGGAACATATGAGCCGTTGTTTGTGTTTGGGGACCCAGGCGGGACAGCGAAACTATTATGGACCGTACTTTGACTTTATCTCCATATTGGGTGGGGGTATGTTTTTTGTGTTTATCCTCCATGCATGTTATATGGGTCAAATAAATGGTGATGTCACTATGAATTCCCGCTATAAAGACTGATTTGGGACAGGTTCCGTATTATAACAGTACGATAGCACGGGATCTCGGAGGTAGATACCTCCTTTGGTAGGAGAACCGCCTGTTGGCGTATGTTAATTGATCCCTACTCTGCCTAACTCAGCAATTCGGCATTCTTTGATCAAATTATGTAATCGTACGATAGCACGGGATCTCCGAGGGTGAGTAGTTTCAACCACAGAAATCCTGTGCGAAGTAATATCCGTACTCAGCAGTCCGACATTCTTTGATGTTACCACGACATTTATTACGCTGTATATAACGTCACTATTTCAATGCACACCAAACATTACGTTGTAGTTTTGGCGCTTTGATTTCAAAGGGTTACGTTGTACCGGTAAAGTACGTACTGTACTCAATTAACCCGTTTTTCACCAGTATTCTGTTCAACCCCCCCCCCCCCCCCCCCCCCCCCCCCCCCCCCCCCCCCCCCCCCCCCCCCCCCCCGAACTCCCGTTGCAGCCGGATTTTGTAATGACATATTGCTACTGACTTTTGGTACATGTATGAATCAAAAAGATCATCTGCGAGGGGAATGGGTCCGTGGGACGGACCCGCAGCCGGCCTGGCGGAAACCCTGGCTTAGCCAATGGCCCATACATGTAGATGTCAGGAATTAATTAACATATCCAAATGAGTGTGTGAATCTAGTCTGTTTACGGATATTAGCAACATAATTAAATTTAATCTAGAAACAGCTTTCAGAAGTCTTGGACCCAAGTTTTCAATCACTATAAAGCCATGTGGTCATTTTTGTAACACACGCGACGTCACGTGTGTTACAGAAATTAAACCATGCATCTGGGCATTGTGCCTTATTACCAGATCTAAAAATACTGTAAATTCTGTCACGTGTGTTACAAGCCAAAGGTGAATTTTATAAGAAATTCTTTTCTTGATATGCATCATACATCCAAGTAACAGGCATGCCTACAGAATAAGGTGGTCGTAGTTTGTAAAATGACATGTGAATCAGCTTGTTAATCGTAACATTATTTCCTAGACAGAATCAGCAGTCCAAAATGTGTAGGATCAATTGTTTGGCCATAGTAGCCATTAAAATTTTACCACTGATGCGCAAGGTATACACATGTACATTCCACATACAAATATTTTTTCCTGATAAATTGGATCAACATTATGGAGAAAAAGTATAAATTGTGACCCTGTAAATTGTAATTTTTTTGTTTTGTGGACCAATTTGTGTGGAATGGCCCAGCTCAATTGATAGGGTAATTGCCGCATTGTACCGTGTTTTGAACTGTTTTCACATCTGGGGGTCTAACAGGCAATGCGTCAAGCTCTACAAGCGAATCAGTCACTGCTATGCATTCCAGAGTGCGAAGCATATCAAAGGGATGCAACTGTATCAGGATTGGTGCTGCATATAATGTATTAAAGTTAGAGTTTAATCTAGACTAGTTATAAATGCGATTACATCCAATCGCAATCCGTCTCCCCATATTCGCGGATATCAGTACACGTAGCACTGGTGTTTTTTAGAAATGTTGGGGTACAATATAGTGTATAACTTATAAGTGACTATAATCACTATATATACAAATCAAAATTCAAGACCTCAAGGGTCTATATAGTATATAGTATATAACTTATTTTATATAGTTAGTGTTAACTTGCCAATTAAGTGTGTTTTGTGTCATAACTATACTAGTTGCATACATGTGTGTATAATACATTTTAATCACCCACACTGTTAATATCCAACGATCCACCTATATAAACATGTTACGATGGTCCCTCACATGAATACATTCCTATCGACAAGCAAGCCAGGTAATGCCATCTTTTTTATTAAATAATTTAAATTCAGGGATAAAGTGCACATGAATATTACATACTCTGTCAATCGGAACGCATTATCACAAGTAGACATCCGGGTACTGATACAGCAGGCCATGTGCAGTACTAGTACATCGATATGTTTATGATACAGCTTACATCAGTCTGAAATCCTCGGAATGCAGTCAAACTCATTTATTGCATGGCAACTATCAAATTAATAAACACTATTATTTTTGTGTAGACTGAGTGGTCGAGTACCGTATTGTATCTTCAGTCACTTCCGGTAGTAATTATTCATTTCATAATCAGTGTCGAGGTATGTGCTTAATTTACTGCTTAGATCATAGATGACGTACATGTCACGTGTTATATTAAGTGATATATGGGTCATTTTCACAGAAACATATATACACTCAATTATATAGTTTGATTTTCGTTTAACATAAAGTTGAGAACGTCAGTCGCCAAACTGTGAACCCTAGCTCAGCTGTATTGGTTCTTTGTTTCATATTCGAAAACGTCTCAGCTTTTATGACAAATAAGATCAATAATTAGAATGATGTTCGATTGTCAGCTATGATTTTTCGCCATCCAGTACTTGACCCGATTCGATTCAGATTTTATGTTGACACCCGATTCAAGATTCGATTGCCGAATTTCCAATTTGCAGGGCAATAGGCTACCAACTTCACTTTTTTTAGCCGTTAAATTTACTGTGGGACTAATTTCGAGGGCTGTATACTATATAGGCAATGACAGCGCAGGTTGTTGCAAGTTTTACCCAAAAAGGCAAAATAAAAATTTGGGGAAAAAAATTGAATCCCAAACAAACACAAAATCGCAAGACAATTCAGTGTTTTTATAGCTGCCATCATGGCATCAAAAACATATTCCTCGATTGCTCACAAGCAATAACTTACCATATATATCAGCTGCAATCTCCAGGTCCATATCTTTACTGTCAATAATTGAAATAAAGCGACTTTTATTGAAATTTTCTCTGACTGGATTCTATTTTCAAAAGACAACAATTCGAATTTCGCGCAAAATAACGCATGCAGAATTGTTTCCCTTTATTTCCAATTGACTAAATAACAGGACAGCCTCCCAGTAACATCCGGATCATTAATCGAAAACATCGATACTACACTGTTCATCTGGAACACATGACCGGATCACACTGAAATTTGATACGGGCGTGTATTTGGGCTCTCCGGGTAAAATGGGATCGGTGGAGACTCCAGTGGATGTCGCCTTTGAAGTTATGACGACATATCCATACGAGCAAAACGGTTTCTCGGGAACTACTGGCCGCATCGCACTGAAATTTGGAACAAGCATGTATTTCGGCTCTCCGTGTAATAACATGAGCTTGGTCCGGACTCAACCTGACGTCACGTTTTGATGTTATGACGTCATATCTGCACGGGTAAACAGTTAAACTATTTGGCAGATCGCAATGAAATTTGGTTTATATGGTCGTGTATTTCGCCCCTCTGGGTGACATGGATTGGGTCATGATACCCTAACGTTGCGTTTTGACGGTATGACACAATATCCACACTGGCATCGTGTTTTTCATAAACTACTGGGTGGATCTCACTGACATTCGGTGTGGTCGTGTATTTCAACCCTCTGTGTAACATGAAATGGGTATCGACTCTACCAGATATCGCCCTTATTTTCTACCCTATCAGAACATAGTAGTTACGGTACCGTAACAATAAACGCTCTTTAATATTCCCGCGCAACGCCGGGTACATCCGCTAGTCTACTATATATTTTTGAGAACTCCGTAGGGGAGACCCGGGCAAAGCGGATCACATAAGGTTTTCTTGCACACAATGCAACCTGCAATAAGAAATATTAGCACTGTCAGTTTCTAAACATGATAGCATAACATTTGACGTAGAATGAATTCAGATGCATCTATTGGTTTGGTTGCTTTGGGCAAATCGGATCACAACATCGGGCAAATCAGCAAACGAATCCTTCCGAAAATGCAATGCTACTCAACTAATCGTATACTTTTCAGTTTTATTTATGACAATTATACATATTTATTGCAAATAATTAAAATCGCGTTTTTTTCCGGCAAACGTTCAAAATTTTCAATTATGGACATGCTCCGACAAGGCACGAGTTTTGTCGACCCATCTTAATAAACTTGTCCAAATTCACTTAATCTACGCATGTGTACCGGAAGTTAGTCATATTATGAATGATCCGCTTTGCCCACAGCACATCTTTTTACAGTTCGGGGCATTTCGCGGGTGTCCTATCGATTTTCGCAAATTGCCATATTGTCTTATTCCACACATGTATTGCCTAAGACACCGACAACATTTATTCGGGTAGATGGGTGTGTGACCATCGACCTGCGCAATAGATATGCGCAAACGCACAATAATGATAAATTTGGTAAAATTTCGACGAAAATTTTCTACTGGGCTACAAAATTTTACTATACCTTGTTCTCTGTGGAAATGTATAAAAACTAACCCAACACCAAATGACTTTATTCTAAAATACGAATAGACAAGGAAAAATTTGATAGTATTGAAATAATAAAGGTGACCGGCTTTACCAGGGCGGTCCGCTTTGCCCGGGTCTCCCCTATATATATATATATGTATATATGCATATATATATATATATATATATATATATATCTATTATATATTTTGGAAGATCTGTTTGTGTGTGTGTCTGTGTGTGTGTTCGCGATGAACTCGAAAACGGCCTACCCGATTTCGATGAAACTTCGTATGTGAGGATACTATCGGTCGGTAAGTGGCATAGGCATATTAATTTTCAGATCCGAGGTCAACTTTTCACGTGCCGAGGTCAAATCTGTTTTTACGCCGTTTTGCGCTAATATATTTCAGTTCGGTGCTCACAAATCGATTCGATATAGCGCGAATAATAAATTGCCAGTCATATAATTTGCATGGTTATCTAGAATCTGTGGCGCTTCCTCTTTCCAATGATGTATCACACGCCTGTGTACGTTTAAAGTTTCTACCTTAATTATCGGGAAGAACGCAGGACCATGCTTCGCTCATCGAAAAACATTCCGTAAATATATTACGCCGTCAACAGATCGTAACGTGATCGCGTTTAACTCTTAATTAACCGGCCGATGTCGCGTTAATTCATCACCGGCCGAGGTATCCGCAAATGACATTGGGCAATATATATATCACGGAAACGGGTGGAGCTATCGACTTGAAATTTGGTATGTGAATGTATCTTGCCCCAGATACGAATTTTATCGGGTCGCCGAGCCCGTGCGACGCCAGCTTCGCGCATGCGCAGACAAGATCTCGGAAACGGGTGGAGCTATCGACTTGAAATTTGGTTTTTGAATATCCCGGACAAAGTCGGGTCACCTTCTAGTATATATATATATCTACAGTACAAGGCCCGTGGTTTTTTCAAAACCACGCGTGGCCAACATATTAACACGGAATAACACGGAAAAATCGCGCGTGGTCTTAGCGTGGTCAACTTCAGAAAAATGGCCAGCGTGTTCAAAAACGGTTTGAACACGGCGTGTACATGCCGTGGTCACCCGAGTTCGCGCCGTGGTTATCCGTGTTGAAGTCGTGTTCCTAGCGTGATCAATTACGGCAAAATGGCCAGCGTGTTCAAAGACGGTCTGAACACGGCGTGTACATGCCGTGGTCATCTGAGTGCACGCCGTGGTCATCCGTGTTGAAGTCGTGTTATTGCCGTGTTAATAGCGTGGTCAGCCGTGTTTACGGCGTGGTCTGCACCCCAATGCAGAGCGGCACCTACTCTTTTCAGGGACAGTGCGGGAGGTGTGAATAATCCGCGACATCAAAGAGTTGCCGCAGTATTGCTTGCGGTAGGATTTTTCGGGTATATTTGTCCCGGATTGATTTCGTCAATGAATAAAGAATTGTCAGATAAAATCTTTTATAATAAAAAACAATTTCATATATTGAATTATATATATATATATATATATATATATATATATGCATATTTGTTTATCTGTGTCTATGGCCTTTATATCCGTGTCATGTTTTGTTGTCGCATTTTATTTTAGTTGGCATTAATATTTTCTTGTGTTTGTTCATATTACATGTGCGCAAATGGTTTCGGTAGTTTGTGCGGCGATATCGTGTTCTAACAAATGGCAGAAAAATTGGATATAACATTACAAAAATTCATAAGTTAAAGACATATTATGCACTCTGAGTGTACTCCGTGGTCATCCGTGTTGAAGTCGTGTTCATGCCGTGGTCATCCAAGTTAATAGCGTGGTCAGCAGTGTTTACCCCGTGGTCTGCATCCCATTGCAGAGAGGCACCTACTCTTTTCAGGGACAGTGCGGGAGGTGTGAATAATCCGCGACATCAAAGAGTTGCCGCAGGATTACTTGCGGTAGGCTTTTTAGGGTATATTTGGCCCGGATTGATTTCGTCAATGAATAAAGAATTGTCAGATAAAATCTTTTATAATAAAAAACAATTTCATATATTGAAGTATATATGCATATTTGTTTATCTGTGTCTATGGCCTTTATATCCGTGTCATGTTTTGTTGTCGCATTTTATTTTAGTTTGCATTACTATTTTCTTGTGTTTGTTCATATTACATGTACGCAAATGGTTTCGGTAGTTTGTGCGGCGATATCGTGTTCTAACAAATGGCTGAAAAATTGGATATAACATTACAAAAATTCATAAGTTAAAGACATATTATGCACTTGTTCGGGCGCGTGAAATTGTTTAGTTAGTATGCAGGCGCTATATATGCCAACTCGGGGAATGTAGAATTCTACTAACATTGCCAAAAATCTCAAACAAATCGTCGTACCACATCATAGAAAACATCGTATGAACTACGCTCAATTGTAAAAATTTACTTCCCGATTCGGGAGGCAAGTATCGGCGGTAAATTAACACAAACGATTTCGCCATCGGGGGGGGGGGGGGGTCACTGTATTTAATGAATATATATGAATTACGGTGTGTTTTGTCAATTTGGATATAATATTTGTAAAAATAACTACTTTCAGCAAGATTATTCTCCATTTCTATTTTATCACCCTTCCGAAGTGTTTCACATCACTTTAAAATTTCGAATTTAACGTTCAAAACGTAACTAAAGTTTTAAATTTTAATTTAATGTTCAATATTCTCATTATAATATTTGGACTCCATACATGTATATCAAATAGTAAACGGTTACATGTACACAGAACAATTGACCCGAGAATTGGGCAAATACAAACCGCAAACATGTTACTTTATTAATTTTAGATATTGAGCATCTCAGATGTGAGTTTCTATTTTATATGGAATTTATCAACCAAGTTTACTAAATTCGATTTGAACCGATTTTTACCGAGGCTCAAATAAAATTTAGTGGACGAGGTTGATAAATTACGTATAAAATAGATCGAGTGCGAGATACCTTTTATCACATGATCAAATAAACGCAAAATATTCATCGAAAACAACAATAATAAACTGCAGCGATCGCACGTCATTTAAAGAATGATGTGATGTCATCACACGCACTGATATTACACGTGTGTCTTATCGATAATTACTAAACTGGTTTTATGGGCTAATTATGTAATAAATTGTGATATTAGCTGTACGTGGCATATCCATATTCATAGTAATAAAAAATTAATTGTTGTTGATGACTGTAAAAAATGTTATTCAAATAAACATTAAATGTTTTATTCAGTTTGTTGTCATTATGACATCCCACTCTACATAACAGTTCCAATGCACCCATGTTGGCGAGATATTTCAGTAATATATATTTCACACGGATTCATTAAAAACATTACGTTAATGTACAAATGTCTGGTAATTTTCTTTTATAAACGCCGATTACGCGTGCACTGACCAGCTTGTGTAAATGTGTCTCTCATAACCCACATCTACTTCTCACCTACCCTAAATCGAGCGGGAGTACGTGTTTCGCATAGAATATAATGTTTCAATAGATAAATATTGCAAGTAAGATGAGTCTGATTCATTTGATGCGTACAATAACATCAATTCGATCACATAATCAATCTTAAATAATTCCGTCATTTGATATTATGGAATTATTCGTATATTGACATGACAGATAATATTCGTGTCGTCGAGGATTGATATATTGGAAACAGACAGTTAAAACCCGAGTGTTTATAAGGAACTTCCTGATAATATTTTGCGTGTGGTACAGTAAAACAAAAACTGTCTTGTAAATAAAACGAGAAAAATAAAACAATGAACTACCGGTAAAACATAAACAATAATTTGTTGGTATTCCGCATGCCCCACATCAACACCCAGGTTAACTAAACAAAGTTCATGTGTAAATATTTTCGATCTGATAACGGACTCGGATATCCACAGAAACGCTTTTGAAATTGACAAAATATTCGCATGTTTCTATCAAAATAATCGGAGAAAAATCAGCATTTCATAAATAAACATATATCGCAAATGTTCAATTGGTGCTTACCTGATCTTCCAAACAACATAGATTCCATTTACCATTTCTGGAAAGTTTTTCACACTTGAAAATTTGTCGTTTAGTCCAGTTATCACTCATTTCGACATACCAATCACAAAGCATTCTGAGCTTCCATCATATTCATTTCAAAACAATAAATTTTAATTTTAGTTTCGTTTTTGAATTTACCAGGACTATTTCAGTTGCATTGGTAAAAAATCATTTTCAAAAATTTAAATTTAAATTTAAAAAACAAAAATTTTCAATACCACACTAAAATCACACAAAACGAACGGTATCTACACTATTTGTCTAATTGTACTTAATTTAGCTGACCTCTTTGCCTTCATGGTGTCTGCATGGGGTTATATCATAATGCTATGAAGAAGCCAATGTGTTTTCAAAAAACTGGTGTTTCATAATCAGCTGACCAATTAATCACTGGCCACTGTGTTTTAAAAGTTGAAACTTGAATTGACCCATACGTTAATTAATTTCAATAAATTATATAAAAATAAATATTATCGTAAAACTTATTGGAGGGCACTTGACATGAGGTCGAATATACACACACGCAGGTTATGGTCATCAATAACAGTAAATACCCCAACCCCACCCACCCACATCATGTAGGTTAACAAAACTGACAATAAACAAGTTTCCGTGGACATAATTGCCATGCTTGTAACGACCGATTATCACGGCAGTTTGAATATTTTATTCGTGTAATATATATAAAACATAATCACATATTTCTGTAAACAAAATATTGCAGTAAAACCAAATTTAAAATAGGGACATTTTGATCTGAAACCCTCTGCGCTGGTTACGGATATCGATTATACATGTATGAAAGAATTAGCAAAACGAAGCCATCAATCCATCGAAATAGTTTCCATGTAACGAATTATATCAGGTCAGAATATATTATTATTTTAACACTTAAGAAATAAATACACGGTGTAGAGGTGTGTATGGTCAAGTTGTACCACAAAAAAATGATTGTAGGACGACGCGTAGCGGAGTCCTACAATCAGTTTTTTGTGGTACAACTTGACCATACACACCGATACACCGTGTATTTATTTCTTTTGTAATACGACTGAAAGTTTATGGTCACAATTCGACTGAATAGTCAACGAAATACTGCGCTTTTTCGGTCTCAGGTGAGAAAACATTTCGTGGTGTAATTCGTATTGGGCGTACTCGATTTCTTTGCATGGAGTACTCTAGTAATGTCTTGTCTTGTTATGAAATTCCCCCGTTGACTTTTCGAGGCACCTCTTCTATAAATAATCGTTGTGATTGGCTAAAAAACGATGTGTTTTCAGCGGCGCCCGTGCGTTTCATTTAAATTGTACAGGAAATACGATTGCGGTCATTTCTGTTTTGAACGTTGTTGGGACAACATGAATATGATCATCGACTATGGACCATTTTCCTTACACAAAGCGATCAAAATGATCTAGTTTACTAAACTAATCTTATTCCCCTTCTGTACTGGTGAACAAACGCTTTCATTTTCAACTTGATTCCGAAATATCGAATATGATCGAGATTCGAATCGACGAATGCACAGCCCGGCCCCATTGATTTATTTTGTCATTTAATATACTTGTTAAGTAACTTTCTTTGGTCCTAACATATATCAATATACCATAACATCATTTTGACCATATTCATTGGCAACCAAACTGGTTTCAAGCGACAAATCGCTAGAAAATTCGCAAGATTGTCAAGATGCAAAATTCAAAGGGTTGCGGGTGTACTCCGTTGATGCCCCGTTTGCGCGGAGTTAGAAAAGACGGGAAAAGTCGCGTGCGGCGATCTGAATAAACCGATTTTTTTCGTGGTACAATTGGAAATAGTAGAATTGTACCACAAAACTGGAACGAGATAGCCATGGTAACTCGGGCCACTGGCCAATCAGGACATGGCTTTTAAGCATAGTTAGGCAGGGTCGTATTACAAATATTAAATATTCATATGTTCGTGTTTATATATTGGAGAAAAATCAATTGAAAGGTTCTAATCCGACACAACGTTCGAAGGTTTGCAATAAATATATATAGCCATATGTTCCTGTCAAAATATTCGAGTTATTTAGTATTAAGTTAGCACCCTTCTTGAAATAATGCATGTGTATCGGTACCATATATAAGTTATTTTTATGAGTAATCGCGGTGTATTGGTATCTTTACTTTCTCTGGGCCAATTTTTACAATCGACGGGTTGAATTGCGATGAAATTTCCGTTAAATAAAATGATGCTGCTCATTTGCCAATTTGAGCAGCAATTTCGAGAATATATTTTGGACTAGGGAGGTGATAATTAATTACGTAACGCACACCACGAGCTCCGCCACCGCGGCACGCCAAGCTCCGGCCGCCAGCGATGGTTCCGTGTTCAGCCATGTTCCTCCGTGTTCATGTCGCGGTCACCTGTGTTATGGCCGTGGTCACCCGTGGTCAAAGCGTGGATGTTCCGTGTTCAAACGTGGTCAAGGTATACACAACTATATTATATATCTAAATGTGCATTCATGCAAAACAAATTTATATTTGCATCGATATTTGTAATAACCATGTTTCTGTTATATCTACCTTGATGATCAGAATACTAATAAATTGAATTGATTGAATATAAAATTGTGTATGATTGAATATAAAATGCAATAAATATATATAGTCACATGTTCCTGTCAAAATATTCGAGTTATTTAGTATTAAGTTAGCACCCTGCTTGAAATAATGCATGTGTATCGGTACAATTCCGACTCCCATATATAAGTTATTCTTATGAGTAATCGCGGTATATTGCAAATTGGTATCTTTACTTTTTCTGGGCCAATTTTCACAATCGACGGGTTGAATTTCGATGAAATTTCCGTTAAATAAAATGGTGCTGCTCATTTGCTAATTTGAGCAGCAATTTCGAGAATATATTTTGGACTAGGGAGGTGATAATTAATTACGTAACGGACACCGCCAAGCTCCGGCCGCCAGCGATGTTTCCGTGTTCAGCCATGTTCCTCCGTGTTCATGTCGCGGTCACCTGTGTTATGGCCGTGGTCACCCGTGGTCATAGCGTGGACGTTCCGTGTTCAAACGTGATCATTTGGCCGTGGTCACCCGTTCGTCGTACCGTGATCATAGCGTGGATGTTCCGTGTTCAATCGTGACCAGAGCGTGTTGAAGCGTGATCAGAGCGTGTTCAAAATCTGAACACGATTGATCACGTTTACCCAGACCGTGTTCTTGGCGAGTTCAGATTTTGAACACGGAAAAACCACGGAAAAATCGCGCGTGGTCTTCCGTGGACATGTAAAAAACCACGGGCCTTATACTGTATTATATATTTTGGAAGATCTGTCTGTCTGTCTGTGTGTCTGTGTGTGTGTTCGCGATGGACTCGAAAACGGCCGAGCCGATTTCGATGAAACATGGTATGTGGGGTTATTTTCGACCGGGGACTGGCATAGGCCTATTAATTTGCCCGTGCGACGTGACATTGACCTTGAAATCGGGTAATTTCAAGGTCAAACGCCAGAATATCACGGGATTTCGATGAAACTTGGTATGTGGGGGTAAATAAGGCCGGGGTGTGGCATAAACCTATTAATTTGCTCGTGTGATGTGACCTTGACCTTGAAATCGGGTCATTTCAAGGTCAAACTCCCGAATATCATGGGATTTCGATGAAACTTGGTATGTGGGGGTACTTTCGTATGGGGAGTCTCATAAGCATATTCATTTGCCCGTGCGACGTGACCTTGACCTTGAAATCGGGTCAATTCAAGGTCATATCGCCAATTTTGATGGGATTTCGACGAAATTTTATACGTGTGGTTACTTTTGTCCACTGAGTGTTTTGGGCGGGTCGAGTCGTGACCCCGACCTGACCTTCAAAATGATCAATTCAAGGTCAAATCGGGTAAAACCGGATAGAATTCGACGGCCACGTTTGTCGGGTACTTTTGTCCGGGCAGTGTTTTGGACCCGTCTTGACCTTGACATTCAAAATGGACAATTCAAGGTCAAAGCCCGGACGAAGTCGGGTCACCTTCTAGTATATATATATATATATATATATATATGTGTGTGTGTTCTTTATAGACTAGAAAACGGCTCCACAGTTTGAGCCCAAACTTGCTATCTAAGGGTAAAAAGCCACGGACAGTGTCATCGGACCATTCGCGAGCACGTGTGGCCACGCATTCACCCTTCAACTGCCACCAAAATGGGGTTTGCTGGGTTAATGAGTTAATGATTAAAGAGCTAGCGTTCGTATCTGCGGTGTCGTTGTTAAAGAGCGTTACACCGGAAATATGGACACATTTCCATTGCATAGAACTCGCTTCTACGAATCTTCCCAAGGCTGGCGAAATTGTTAATAATGCGTTTATGTCTCTTCGATAATTGCCTAATAGAATTAAAGCGTGGAGTCTGTCCATTTTCCCATGAAAAATCGTATTCTAGGACCACCGGATTCCAGGGAACAATACTTTTGAGTTGATTCCATCGATCGTCTTATGTTTCCGTTTTCGATGCATTGCATAAATAACGTACTTGCAGTAAATCGTACCTCTTGAATACTTGCAGAAATTTTAGAGTTACTTCGCCTACATCATATACAAGCCTGTTCTGTGTGGTGTGATTCTTATGTCTGTGTCCAGACATGTACGATATCTCGGTATAGTCCAGGAACATTAGGTTTCACTAGTGCAAAAAATCCGGGAAAGCTGAATTTTTCAGGGATTAATAAGAACATGTTTATGAACAACTTGGCAAAAGTCCCCTAGAATCCGAGTTGAGCTTTTTGAGATATCATGATTTTTCGTAATGGTACAAATTCTGACGAAATTCCATTAGACCATATGCGAATCCAGTCATATGTAGGCTAATTTATGGGCTCAATCTTCACACATACCCGTCCATCGTGGAGCAGGTGTCAATAGATATGCGTAATTGATGCTAGAGCTTACTAACAGTCGATATTCCATAATTGTGATGACATTTATTGGCGAAGAGAGCATATAAATCGCATGGTGATTCAAAATTTTCCTAACAAAAGAGGGCGAGTAAAGATATTCAGACGACAATGAGCTAAAATATGAACCATTATACTAGAAGAGTGGTTAGTTCAGAACAGGAAAGTGATGAGATATATCGAACCATCACCATCCTTAAGATTTTATAGCCGGAAACAAAACACTACACCATAAAACGTACGCCATGGCTTTGAGTGTCTGAAAGGCAAAAATACCACATAATAGTCCTGGCCTTTGACGTAACAATTGTGCAAATGGTGATAACACTATGAAACTTGGCACTTAGGTTCCTTATACACTATTAATCATTTTCAGATGTGTAGACATCGTGGCAGGTCCTTCCTTGGCAACGGTTGCTAGGCAACTATCCCACATCGAAGAAATACAAATATGACTGATATTATGGCAGTTTTAACAATCTAACCTACGTCATGCAGCATTTTTATGGTGAAAATAATATTTGTTGTTGTTCGAGTTAATCTGGCTGGAAAATTACCATAGTTCTTACTTACAGGGGTGGTAACGGTTGCTAGGGACATACCCGAAATCGAAAAATGCCGAGCTGACTGATATTATGGTAGTTTTGACAAACTAATATAAACTACGTCATTATCATTTTGTGGGGAAACAATTGTAATAGTTATTGTTAGTGTGGGTTCGACTTTAAAAATTACTATATATTTCTGGTAACGGTTACTAGGGACACACCATACATCGAAAAATGCACACATGACTGATATTATGGTAGTTTTAACAAACTAAAGTACGGCATGTAACATTTTTATATTGAAAACAATTATTATACTTCCATATTTTAATATGGAAGTATATTGTTATTAATTTTTTATTTTTTTCCAATATTATTTATTATTCTTCTTAGCAATTTTATAACGCTTATTTCTCAGGAAGTACAAGCGTTAGGGAGATGGAATTTTGTATGTATATAGACCTATAATAACTCAAGCAGGATAGGCTATATAGGATATTGTCCGCGCTTGATTTACAGAGTTATCCCCCTTTGTGTGAAAAAATGGGGTTGCTGTATCTCGAAAAGTATGGGCAGCAGAGACTCCAAATTTTGACCATAGGTACAACTCAGTATGCCCTATTGGGTCCATGCATTGCAATTTATGTCCGCGCTTTCCCTACAGAGTTGTCGCCCATAGTTCGCAAAACTCCATTTATTTCAAATCCTGTGACCGCCTATGGCATGCAAGGTATCCCGATTTTATATCTTCTATGAGTTACTCGTTAGCAACTTTCTACGAAAACAAAGTTTTGAACAGGGACGGACTTATATATTTGGGTTTTGGTGGGGGGCAAAATTTTCGCAAATTTATTTGGCGATGATTTCAACCATTTTTACTGTCTTGTATCTATAGGACGTACTGATGATGCTCCTGAAAGAATTTTGTAAATCGGTTGAGAAATGTCCAAGTTACAGACCATCGAAAATTGTATTCATAAATGTCATGTGTAGAAAGTGCTTGTGGTCAGATCTTCTCCCAGACGAAGCGCAACAGCTGGATTTGGTCTATTTGAGCGTCTTAAACATAGACAGAAGACGAAACGAGGAAATTTTGATAAATATCAGCTCAAGTTTGTCCGGTTAGGGGGAGGGGCAAAATTTGTCAATTTTTTTCTTGTCGCCGATTTGAACCAAAATGGTTGTGAAGTATCTATGAGATGTACTGAGTGTCATTATGAGTAAATTTTGTGAACCGGTTGACAAATGTAGAAATTGTGGCCTCTTCATTATTTTCAAGTTTACAGAAGATGCACTATGGATATAAATTCCTTCAACCAATCGTCACGTGTTTGATGTCATTCGATGGGGAATTTCTAGTACTTCTAAATGATTACCTACTTGCCATATTATGTCGATTGAAGACAGAGATATTCGAAATGTATGTACTGAACAGTATACATATAGGCCCACATTGGTAGAATATCGCACAATATCTTACTCGAACCCGACTAAATATTAAAGAGGCATCAAGTACGAACACAATGAAGCAAAAATTAGCACGATATGTCTAATGATCCTCCTGAAAGAATTTTGTAAATCGGTTGAGAAATGTCCAAGTTACAGACCATCGAAAATTAAATAATTTGGCTAATGAAGGAGTATGGGAGAGGGTGTGTCCATACCGGAGACGCGATGAGACCATGTCGGGTGGTGATACCATGTCGGGGTGGTGAGACCATGCCGAGGGTGGTGTGACCAGGTTGACCGATGGCGGATGTAAACGTCAGATTTAGCACCAAAAAACAACAACAAAAAAACAAGTCCAGCGGTATAAATTTTTTTATTGCATGCTCAGCATGGGAAGAGTGATTCGGACCGGAATATACCCATTTATAAGTTTTTTGTCCTAACCGTTTCCGATCGACAGTAGGGACAAGAAAATTAACTATTTTTGGCGCCAAATCCAACAGACTAATTAAAGAGCAAGGCTAATGTAGGAGCAGGTACGCCGGTATCAAATAGGTACGCCCCCAATGTTTGACAACTGTACCAAAAAGGCGACATGCCCAACAGCGAGCTCGCTTCGGGTGGATTCAAATTTTTGCAAATTCCAACGAAAATCAAAGGGGGAAAAATTGTCTAAAAATCAGACATCGAGATTAAAAAAAATTGAGTAGTGGATATGATAGACAGTATCCAAGCGCAACTTATTGGTGTCTACTTAGTTCGCGCTAAAGTCGAAGGTTTGCTCGTGACGAGGCTTTATAGTGTAAATAAGTATAGTTAAGTGCTCTATCACTAACCTATTTTTCCTGAAAAATCCAAACGGGTTAATGAAGGAGCGAGATAATGCAGGAGTAGGTACGTCGATATACTGTTGGTAATGTCCCAAAGTTTGAACGCTCTAATTACAAAGCAACCTGTCCAACGGAGAGCTCGCGTTCCGGTGGGTTCAAATTGGCAAATTCCACCAAAAAACAAAAAGTGGAAAAATACTCAAAAAAATGAAACATGGACATACAATTTTGCTGACGAGTGAATGTGATAGGGGGTCTCAACGCCCAACTCTAGTGCGATTTCTTAAGTTTTAGAGCAAAGGGTTTACTCCTGGTGGCGCTATACAGCGTATTACGTACTACATGCAGAGGAACACATCCTACAATCGATATATGGCAGAAGGCGAAATTCGCCAATTTTCCCGCCAAATTCAAACCTGCTGATGAAGGGGCGAGTGAAATGCGCGAGCAGATACCTCGGTATACCATAGATACATCACCGAAGTTTGACTGTCGTGGTATAAAAGCAATCTGTCTAACGGAGAACGCGCATCGGTGTTGGTCGAGGCTTTTAATTCGAGTCAAACTCGCAAAGGAACACACAAAATGGAGAAATCGTGAATCGAGATAAAACACATTTGACGAGTGGATGTCGTGGGTACTATCCACGCGCAAAGTCGGTGAAATTTTCGAACTTTTCAAATGAATGTGCAATCAGTTACTCAGGATTAAGTGCCCGATATTATATGCATTCACATATTATGTAGGAAAATACCTCCGGATGACTATGCACTAGGAAATTTAATAATATGAATATATGTATAGGTTCATGTAAAGGCTTAACGATGTATTATCTCTTTAAATAACAAATTTGAAATAGTTTCGTGGGTATAAAATAATAAATATGAATTGATTGATTGATTAATTGGGGTTTATTGTCGCTTTAGCAACTAAGGCCATATCACGACATTGCCAGTTTTAGTGGTGGAGGAAATCCGCACACTTGCGACTAATCTAACAGTGATTTCAATGGCTGCTAAACTCGTCAACCATGTGCAGCAAACCACCCGCCATCGGCGAGTAACTGGTAACTCCACCAGATAACGATTTCGAGTTACAAAGTCCACGATGGAAATAAATATGAATTGAAGACACCTGTCCGAAAGACTTCCATCAGCTAATATTGAATTTATTTCGAATATTTTATTATGAAATGAGATGTTTAATTGGGACACGTTATTGATCTATTTTTAGAACATACCTGGTCACTGGTAAAAGTAACCACTATTGTTCGTTAGCTAAACAACTACATCATTTTAGACCAGAAGATATTCGAAATAAAATCAATATTAATCGATAGAAGCATTTCCGGACAGGAGTCTTCGACTCATATAACAGTTTATACCCTGATAACTATATAATACATGTTTACAAAGAGATAATCCACTTTAAGATTAAGGATAGGGTTATGGATTATGGATATGTGTTGATCAGGGTTATGTTTAAGGTTAATGTTATGGGTAGGATCAGGTTTATAAATTAGGTTAGAGTTGTGGATATTGGTGTAAACATATTTATTTCTCTAAATCATGCACATTAATTAACAGAGTTGTATAATATATATAAAGACAATTATTTTAGAGAATGGGATTTGGCAGAAAGTGTGATGCTTATATTAGCCATTTCCCCATCTTTGTCATACACATGTGGTGGTGTCTTTATTGCTTTTTCATAATGTTCTTTTCCCAGTTAGATCTTGTTTTTGTTTAAATTTTACTATCTTATTATTATCATTGTCAGCCGTCTGGTGCATAGACTGTCCAACAGTAACCCATAATAATGGGTCACTGTTTGGCAGTCCACGCATCAGTTGAACTGAATTGTTACTACCTGTTTGTTTGTTTGTGACCTGACCATTGACACCACTCGATCAGTTTACAATAAGCATAGCATAATTTACGTTTCACGATCGATACGACAAGAGTGATGCATTGTATGTATATACTTATTACGAGCAACTCTAGGTTATCATGCCCGAAGACAGGATAGGAGATAAGAGATATTTTCTAGTTTTCTGAGTTGTGCTGTATATTTAGTCACTTCTATGTGATAATGGGCCTTTGTACACTCGCCTTGTTTCGTGTATGATCAGGAATTACCATTTATTTATTTGTATTTATTTTTATTTATACTTATTTAAACTTATTTATACGTATTTATACGGAGAGCGACTAAGGTAAAGTTTAATTTGAGAATCGTTTAGACAACAATATAAATTTTTGAACCCTCATAAATATATAGAGGATCTACAACGAGTCCCCAGTTTATAGCGGAATTTACAAAACGAGTCCAGTAAATTAGGTCTGGACCGAGCCTTTGGCGAGGTCCAGACCTAATTTACTGGACGAGTTTTGTAATTTCCGCTATAAACTGGGGACGAGTTGTAGATTCTATTTATTACATGATCCAAAACATCGACAAAACATACTTAAATCAACAAATGGAACGAGAAACTAACATCGGCTTCTATAAGACATGCGATGACGTTTCACGTAACTATTCGTTGTTTGCCCGCGTAAAGATATAGTCCCATATAAATAAAGACTATTTTGGCGCTTTTAATGGCGTATATTTAATAACATAACTTTTCAAATTCTTCAGTCATGATAGTTTGTTGGAAAAATATTGGAAGTCATAGTATTTTTGAGACGTAGCGTACGGAATGTTAAAAGACGGTAAACCGGAAGTCAAAGGTCACCTGGCACTATTTCCTGTTATTAAACGAACGTTTAATATCACAATTTATAGAATGGGTTTATTGAATGGAATAATGGTAGGATCGTGTAATAAATCTATATTCTCTTCCAGTGATACTTCGCTGTTTCCATGTAGCAGGGTTGCTATGCCTGGTCGGGTTATTAACCCTGCGAAGCACCTATTTCTTTCAGCAGAGAACCTGCGACAATAAAAAAGAAAATGTTCTGCTGTTTCTTCGGTACCACATATGCATAACGGATTATCTCTCAAGTGATTGCTGTGAAGATCATGATTTAAATTACTGCATTCCAGTCTTAGTCGACAATGGTATATATGGCTTGCTCTCGTATATGCAAATTCCAGATATCGAGGATGTTCTTTTATACCGCTATTCAGAACAACTTTAAAGTATGAGAGTGTTTCACAGTTTCTCGCTTCTGGTTTTAACTTGTTCCAGAGATTGATAGATCGTGGAAGAAAGGATTTTCTGATAAGTAACTGAGTTGCAGAAAGGTACTCTAAGGTCATCTGATCTCGTGTCATATCCACTTGTGCGCGATACTTTATTCGGAACAGCATTGTATAAGTAAGGGGGAGTTAGTTTTTTCGTCATTTTAAAATATAGTACAAGTTTAGAATGTTCTCTCCGTTTTGATAATGTGTCCCAACCAATTTCTTGGAGAACTATGTCTTTATTACAACTTCTATAGTCCCACCGGTTACTAGTCTAGCTGCTTCGTATTGAATATCTTCTAAAGAATCGGCTTCTTCGCCTGTACAGTTATCCCATACTGAGGAAGCATATTCCAAGACAGGTCGAATATAGGACAAATAGATTCTTTCTAAAGTTCTTCTGTCAAGGATAAATTTATATTTCCTCAGTATGTACATTCTTTTGGTCGCTCGATTTTCA
Source organism: Siphonodentalium dalli (assembly GCA_032622095.1). Classification (NCBI taxonomy): domain Eukaryota; kingdom Metazoa; phylum Mollusca; class Scaphopoda; order Gadilida; family Siphonodentaliidae; genus Siphonodentalium; species Siphonodentalium dalli. The sequence continues at coordinate 106,191,767 of CP136062.1, forward strand.
ATATCTTCTATATGGTCTTTCCATTTCCCCTGACGGTTGAATGTCAGACCCAAATGTTTATGTGTTTCCACCTCATCTATGCTCTCGTTGGCCATATTTAATACTGGTTGGTGTATGGGTATTTGTTTCCACGATACAAGTAAGGATTCTGTTTTCAATGGGTTAAATTTAACTGCCCAGGTTTTCGACCAGTTGAATATTTTGTGTAGGTCTGAATTTATCACCTCTGCAGCAATTATGGGATCTTCTATAGCAATATAAAGTGATGTATCATCAGCAAATAAACGTATGTTGCATGTAATTCCATCGACTATGTCGTTTACGTACACGAGAAAGAGAAGAGGGCCGAGTATGGATCCTTGAGGCACTCCTGCTTTAACTTCTTTCCATGGAGAATTAAAATTAGAAATTGTAACTCTTTGTTGTCTATTTTCGAGATAATTTTCCAAGAGTTTTAAAATTTCCCCTGTTATACCAGGGGGGGGGGGGGTGTCGGAAATTTTTTCCAGGCACGTATGATGGGGTGGGTGGGTGTCTCTTGGGTCCAAAAAGCAGGTTTTTCCATATGCCAAATTTTTTTTCCATTCCTGCTATTGAGTCTTATTTTGATGTGTTTTGAACAGAAACGGGTCATATATAGTTAATTGTAATGCTATGCTACATATAGAGGTTATCAGAAGTTGGATCAGTTGCACGATGGCCAACAATAACCTAAATTCAACTTGATAGAACTAGAAACTGCGCTATTGGAAAAATAAAATTTAATCAGGATTCCATCTACTGATACAACAAAATAAGAATAACTATGCAGAACTCAGCTGAAAATAAGTAATAAAATGAAAGCACACTTGACCATATGTGACATGGAAATAAAGATATAATAAATAATGGAATAAAATAGACTTTTGACAACGTAAAACATTAAATCTTAACAAATAAATTGAAGGCCAGCCAGGCCAGCTTGAACAATTTCACATTGTTTTCCATGTTAATGTGGATCAGCTTGTAATGTTAATCACAGTAACGAAGATTTTATTGTCACTGATATCGTGAGCAAAAAAAGAAGTGAAATTGGGCTATCCATCCATATTATTCCCAATTATTACGAAGCCTATTACTTCAGGCAGTGGCTACCAGCCTGCCATTACACGCTATAACATGTTTCCTCAGTTCTGGTTTCTGAGATGCCCCAAGAAGAGTAGCGCGGTTATATCATGGTTATGTTTGGTATTAGCATTATTCTTCAAACTGGGATGAACTGGGATGAACAGTTGTATTTCCACATGTTTTGATAAACAATTTGATTCCAGCAATACAGTAATGCCCTAATTAAACGACTCCATAACCACAGCAGAATAATGAGTAATTTTTCACAATTTAGTCGGAAATATGGCTTGTTGTCATTCATTGGAAAGCTCTCACCCAGAGCTTTCCGATGAATGACAACAAGCCATATTTCCGACTAAATCCTGAAAAATTACATATTATTCTGCTGTGTTTATGGAGTCGATTAATTAGGGCATTACTGTATATCACATAGCAAATATCAAAATATCAAATAATCTGAAATTTGTTGTACCGGTACCATGTATTATGTAGAATACTCAAATGTGATTATGTGACTAGATCATGTGACTATATATTATGAAAATGAATGTTAATAAAAACTTTGGCACTCTGTCTATATATCCCTTGAAATGTGATTATGTTGACACATTTCTTGATTAATGACACTTATATAATAAATTCAAATAGTATCGTTATCTCATTATGCACTGTTCTATTCAAATATCGCGCAATAAATTATGATAATGCAGGATAATCAGCTATTTGGTTGCTCAATTGATAATTTTCTCAAATTTAGGGGGGTGGGTGTCCAAAACTGACCGGAAAAAATTTCCTGAAACGGAAAAAAAAGGGTGGGTGTCCAAAATTGCCTGGAAAAAAAGACCGGAAACGGAAGAAATTGGGTGGGTGGGTGGTCCCAAGCCGGAAAAAATAAAAATCATCATACGTGCCTGGAATTATTTTCCGACCCCCCCCCTGGTTATACCCATTCTTTTAAGCTTGAAAATGAGACCCCTGTGCGAAACTTTGTCAAACGCCTTGCTTATATCGCAGAACACACCCCTTATTTCCTTCCCGCCATCAAGGGCTGAGATAATATAGTGATAAATATCAATTAATTGGAATACGGTGCTATCATTCGGTGTAAATCCTGATTGTAAGTCGCTTAAAAGCTTATTAGTTCGGAGGTGTTTTGATATATGATAGAACAGACATTTTTCAAAAACCTTAGAAAGACAACTAAGCAAAGATACTGGTCGATAATTGGATGGATCGCTGGGATCTCCCTTTTTGAAAATTGGGCATACGTTTGCTTTTTTCCATTCTGATGGAAAGTACGATTTTTCAATGAAAATCTTGAAAGCAAATGCTAGTGGTTTGGCTAGCGATATAGAACAATTTTTTTAAACTTTAGGACTAATACTGTCGTAACCGGCCGCTTTAGATGTTTTGATTGAGTTTAAACTTTCTAGTACACGTTCATAAGTAATATCAATTTCTTCTAGGCGTTTATTCGTCAGCCAATCTTCGTCGGATATGGAAGAGTTGTTACAAAAGTAGTTATTTAATAAATCTGCCTTTTCATCGTGTCCGGTTAATACAATCTTATCTGTTTTCAGGGCTGGTATTGGTTTAGATTCCGGTTTCATGAGATGGTTTAGTGTTTTCCACCAGAGTGAGGAATCAGTGAAACAACTACCCAGTATTGACTGCGTTTTCTCCAGAGACTTTTGCTTGGAACGTCTAATTTTTTTTATAATTTCATTTCTTTTCTTTTTATAATTATTCCACGCTTCGACGGTACCTTTTTTTTTGCCGAATTATACAAACGTTTCCTTTGTCTCATAAGTTTACGTAGTTCACATGTTAACCATTCAGGCTCATTTTGACGAATTGTTACCTGTTTGTTTGGTATATAAAGGTTCGTGATATCAGTTATTTTTTTCGTTAGAGCTTCTGCTATTTCTTCAGATCGAATTGCTGAGAGATCACTCTTAAAGTCCCACGCATTAAAGGCATTATTCATTGCGGAGTAATCGGCTCGATTATAATCCCATATCCTTCTTTTCGTGGTTCCACTCGGCTTCTTAACTTTCAAATTCATACGAAGTAATATTGGACAATGAAACCGAGTTAAATCTGAAAAGAATGGATCTAAGATTTCATTCGATTCAACAATATAAGGGTTGTTTGTGAAATATAAGTCTATAAGAGAAGAAGTACTTTCTGTGAAGTATGTGGCTTGTTTAATTATTTGCGTTAAGCCAAAGCGCTGTTTAATATATTTAATTTGTTTACTTTCTAGTGGTATTTGGTTTGAGTTAAAATCCCCAGTAATTATTATATGTGGGATATTAGAACGATCGCCCAATGCCACTTCAAGATTTGTATAAATTTTTCCCCATGTACTTATAGGTGTATTGGGTGGTCTATAAAAAGTGACAAGCAAAAGTCTCTGTGTGGAGGTCGATACCTCTAGCCACACGCTCTCTATGTCAGGGATTTCGAGGTCAGTACGTCTTTTGATGTGAAATGAATCCCTTACATATACAGCAATACCACCACCAACGTTAGACGGTCTCTCCTTTGTGGGGCATGGAATCCCCTTATTAACAATTCGTTATCGGAATTTGCATTTGAGAGCCATGTTTCCGTAAATGAAATAATATCAAAATTTCTGGCTTCTGCGGTGATTACATCTATTTTCGGTGCCAAACTTTGAATATTTAAACACATTAGGGTCAATACTTGCATGTCTACGTTTCTTTCTGTCGGACCCGGGTTCTTTTCTATGTCAAATGCTCGGTTTAGAATAGATGATAATACCTCAGTCACCCATCTTCCAACTTCAGTCAGCGAATTCGTTATGTTTGACACGTGTCGTACCACAAATTTGTATATCGAAACTTTTCTCTGTGAGTATTTACTCTTAAGTCCCACATTTCGCAGTTTAGTGTGAAATGTGGCTTGGATAATATTTCCAACTGATCTTTCGAATGCAGAATCGGGCATACGAATCAGTTGACATCCCAGCTGTTTAAAATAATATCGTGGCAGAATGCAATCGCATTTCAACATGTAGTATTTCAACACTATGACATATGTGGATATTGTTGATGTTAAAAAGATGACGGTGTTATGCAAAGTATTTGGTTTTGGGTCGGATTGTATGTATGACTAGGCTTATCGAAAGGGTTATGGTAAGGGTCCAAGGTATGGCCATGGTTTGCAGGAGGGCAAGGAATATGGTCATGGTATTTTATTGGGTTAGAGTTAAGTACTGTGGATAGGGCTATGGAAAGGGTTATGATTATTGATTGGCTACGATTAAGGTTGTGCTTATCGAAATATTAGGGCTATGGAGTGGTTTATGGGTAAGGACTAAATAGGTGTGGGTTGAGGGTTAATGGTTATATGGGATTGGGGATGGGGAATATACAAAGAAGTATCAAAATTCTGCAGGCCAGAATTTTAACCCTCTAGTTATAATTGTTGTTAGTGTGAACATGGCAGTAAAGTTGCCGCATTCGTTACCTAACGGTGGTGTAATGGTTGCTATGGACATACCCACCTTTGGAAACATACCATATGTATGAGTTTCTGGTAATTTAACTGATATAACTGTTCATAATATGGTATGAGTTTCGGGAAATTTGCATGATATAATTGTTTCATAATATGCCATATTATGCTTATATTGACAATAATGCATAACTAACGGTTGTTGTGTTGTGTACTGATGCATTCTCGTGTGATTCTCGTGTGGCAAATTGGTATTGAGTTTTCATTGTTGATAGGTAACCACCTACCATTGACAAATCTTCTTTAAACTAACAGACTATTCAGTTAGTTTTATCAGAATCACATACCTGTGTGGAGTTTATTATTGTTTCTTCCATCAATCGATTGTTGGAATACATTTTAACGAGACATGTAAAAATATTGACCCACATTTATGTCGATTCCACCTGAACACACCCCCCCCCCCCAATGGAATCGGACATTCGCACTACATTTGACAATGGCATCCATGCAGAACACTCTATCACGGTGTGGTAGCATCCGCATACCAGTTGCTATACGGTATGAACTAACTGTGTTTCCTTCCTATCCATGCCATAACTATGTCAATACATGGTCATGAGTCATTTACAAGTCTATAGGAGCGTGGCCTATATATTTCAGACTGAGATACTATGAACTACCCTTTGGAACCGGTGACCAATACCCATTTACATGGACAGCCATGGGCCCATTACCAACCCATAGTTACGAAGGAACAGTATCCAATGACGTGTCTTAACTACTGTGTCCATGTCATAGAAAGGGGCCTGGACCGATGGTATAATATTTAGGGTTGGTTCTATTGATTTGCCATATAGACCTGGGTACATGTCATGCGTTGATAACTATAGACACTTGTGTATTTGCACTACATGTGGTGTTCATATGGGTCCATGGCGTATGCGTGGCTGTGGTTATAACCTAGCTAGTCATGTAACATGTACATTCATGGGATGGGTTCATGTCTTACATATAAATGTCTGGTAATAAGGTCATAACTAAATCAGCCTGGATACATGGGCTGTCCGAAGTGGCCCCTCTCAATTTCCTACCTATATGAGCCTGGGTCCATAGCCAAGCTATGGTGGGGCACACGGCCAATCGATAGGGACCTCCATCCTATAGGGCGTTGGTCGAATGGCTGAAAACGGAGGTACGTATATGGTATTCATATAGAGACGTGGATCCATGCACATGCATTTTTGTCCATTACTTACCCGTGGGCATGGGGTCCATGTGTCTCCTATATATGTGGATCAGTCCATTGCCTACCAGCATATATGTGAATCTATGAAATGATTAATAACTCCGGCGCCGTAGCTTTTATTTAAGGACCTGTGTCCATGTCCTACATATAGGCACCTGTATCCAACTGCATACATCATTATAGTCACCTGTGTAATTAGCACTATTTAAACTTGCCTGGGTCTTTGGTGTAGATATATCACGTATAAGGGGTGGGTCCATATCCTACATATAGACAGACACATGCTTATGCCTGGGTACAGTGCAATATGGCATACATATATCGGCCTTGGTCCATGGCCTACACGTATGGGTATGTGTCCATGACCAACCAACAGTGCCATATGTCTATGGGCTATTTATAAGGGCCCCCCATCGTTAACTTTCGTATATGTGGCATCGGTCCAATATCTATATATTGGTTGGTCTGTCACAAAACTGTCTCATATGTTCATACCATATATAGGGTCCTGAATCCATGATGCACTAATGTATTGTGCATCGGACTTGGTCTATGGTATCTTAGTACATGGTCTATCTGTGGGCACTTGGGTACTTGCACCATGTAACAGTGTCATGGTCATGGTCACCATACATGTATGCTTATATGATGCGGTCTGGTTCGTGGACTATACATATCCTACGTCCATAGCCTATATGTATGGACATGGGTCCTGTGACTATATATGTGCCTTGGCTCCTAACCTAACTATTGTAGGCTAGGTCCATGGCTAACAAATTGGTGGCTGACCATAGCTCTGTTCTTCATATATAGTAGAGTGGGTCCGTGACTTACATTATACAACTAGCTGTGTGGGTCTATGGCTTATATATCTATTATGGCCACGTCTCATATTAAATATAAGCAACAACATTTCAACTCTCACTTTGAATTTCCGATATCTAAACTGATGGAGCATAACGGATAATTGTACCCATATTCTGGTTAGGCTCACACTAATAACATTTATAATTGCTTTCACCACAAAAACGTTAAAGTGATGTGAAACGTAAATTGAACCTCACAATTGAGTTCCCTGCGTCATTCTGTGGGAAGAGTGAATAAAATAACTCAGATACACGAAATCCCCCATCCTGAAGTCAGTTTGTACACATTATACGGCCATTCGGCTAACTATTTATATTCATCAATCGTCCCGATTAATCTCACCATAATAACACGAAAAAACAAACCGATGCGTTGTCTTGTGCAGTCACGGAAATGCCCGAGCACTTCCGACTCGATTGGGATTGAATCGGGTTTCGTTCTCAGAAATGGCTTCTATAGGGAGGATGACCGTTCGCTGGAATAGCGTCATGCACATCAGAATATTAAAGCGAAAAACAAATTGACATCGCAATAATCCATCGAATCAATTCAATCAAAGAAATAACATTAATTCATTATGTCCGCTTTTGCCGGGTTCGGACATGACTATTTTCTATGTGCTATATCTCCAACAACAACAAACCGTGGGGTGAAGGAGAAGATCACTCGATCTTTTCGACCATCCCGGGCGCTTCGCGCCCAACTACTCACTCTCATCGCAATCGGTAGTCAATTCGACAGGGAAGGAACAGAAAGGGAATTGTTGCGTGAAATCACAAACGGAAGAACATTGGCCGAGTTAGTGGCAAAGATTATAATCGAACAGTGATCGAGAGGTAATAATTCCAAAATGTTACTATTTATAGAAAATTGTAAGCGCATTGACCGAATTTTTACATCAATCTGGCCGCAAGCACAGTACCGTGCAGAAAGAGTTGTCTTACTTTTGTAACTCAAAACTGTTTAATTACATTACACCTGTACAATAGTACAAATAATTGGTATTCAATATGCCAGTACAGAACATTTGTTAGCTCATTGGTCATGAAATGTTTTTAATGGCAAATTCTGTTGTCAAGCTTTAGTAAGCATTATTCATTCTGATGGATGATAACTATAATGGAAAGCCTTTTTCACATGTATTAGCAAATTGCACTTTAGCGTAAGTGAATTACAATTAAGCGTAATGTATTACACTCAGGTGTAATGCACACATATAAAGCGTACTTCACTTACGCTTAACCGTATGATGTAGATAAAGCATTACTCCTATGAGTAATAGAATTATGACTAGTGTGCTTAAGCGTAATTGATTAAAGTGTGCTTAAAGTCATTAGTTTCACTCCCGGTGGGTATATATTTCATGTCAGACAGAACTGTATCCGATATACCATAAGAAAGGTCATAAAAAACTAGAAATAAAACCCCAAGGTTGCATATTATTAATGCGGTAATCCCGTATTAAATTGTTGAAAACTGCGGTCAGAATAAGAAATCTTCTCAGATACAACCACATTTTCGGCGCGAATCATCGCGTGGAGGTCATGGAATTATATTCGGAAGAAATCGGAACCGCCCGAAAAACGACGATCGGCTGGCACGCACGGTTGACAGAACAGCCAAAACAATAGCCGGCATGTCGATAACCGAAAGTAGATTCAACAAAACACAAACTAGATAATGTGATTATGTCTTGATTTTTGCATCGATATCTCATATTTTCTAATTGAAATGTCGAGAATTAATTGGCAACTAACAAAGTGTACACACTGTGTATATGTTATATATGCATTGTTTGCAAATTTAGGCGTGAATGGGTATTAATTCACAGCATGCAAAATACGATTGGCACACCTCCGAACCGATCAGCTGATCCAGGTCGTCATTCTTCTCATCGATTGAAAATAAACAAATCGGGGAATTCCTGCCCTTCTTATCAAACGTCAACACATTTGGTCGAATTTAAGATGAAGTTATCTGCAATGGCATTATTGACTTCTGTAAATGGAAATTATTAGCAATATTTCAAACGCAGAGAGTGCATGAACCACCGATCGATCTATAAATTATAATAGCCCAATCGGGCTGAACTAGGTCGATTGGTCTTCCTGGCATAGTGGTTGCTGCTGTAAGAGAGGGAACTCTAAATTTCTTAAATATTAAAAAAAAATTTGTTTTCAGATTTGTACAAGTTTATAATGAATATTACTAGTAAAAAAATATACCATTGTCTTTCATTAGTTTCAAAATAAATGAGAATTTTTTTTAATTGGTAGAAACAGCTGGTCGAAAGAACAATTTAGAGTACTCCCCTTATCCCAGATTCACTTTATAGTAGCTAATTACACTTAAGCATAAATTATTTATGCTTAAGCATAATTAACTTACGATAAAGGTAATACATTTGAATTACGCTTAAGTGTAATTGGGTTCATCAACTATCTCACCTCTATGGAAGCCAAATTAACATTTAATAAATATACTTAAGTGCAATAAGAATATTTCTTATCGCGCTTAAGTGCAATAATAAGATTCCTTATTGCGCTTAGAGATTCCTTATTGCGCTTAAGTGCAATACGATATTCCTTTTTGTGCTTAAGTGCAATAAGATATTCCTTATTGTGCTGAGCGCAATTAGATATTTCCTTATTGAACTTAATCGCAATTATATCTTCCCTTATTATATCGCTTAAGCTCAATTATATCGCTTAAGCTCTATTATTTATTAAATGTTAATTTGGCTCCCCATATACCTCATGTATATTGGTATAACCTGATGTAGGTTACTGGCATTAGTAATGCGGTTGCATCCATTTCAGCTTGAGGGGAGTTCAATGAGAGTGTATATGAATTACATTGAAGCGTACTTCATTTACACTTAAGCGCGGAACTCATTTACACTTAAGCATAATTAATATGAATAATGCTTAAGCAAATACCTAACTCCAACTGATTTCCTCTGTCTGAATAATTGAGTCCATCTCATAGTATATGGGGGAAGTCTAAACCGATGTTTGATTGATGTCTTATTGCCAGAGTAAATTTGAGTTTAGAGGAAATCGCATGGGAGACAGCCTTTTCAAATATATTATTTATTAGTGTAAATCAATTGCGCTCAACCGCAAAAAAATATGTGTCTAATAATATATTTGCGCTTTAGCATAAAATTGCCATAAATGTGATCTATTATATGGGAGGCCCTTTTCACATTTATTATTTAGTTACGCTTAAGCGCAAATAACCTCTATCATTTGCAATTAAGCAATTAGATCTTATTTGCGCTTAAGCGCAAATCATTTGCACTTAAGCGCAAATAAAAATCAATATGCATTGATCCCCCCTGAATTAATTTTACATGGCACAGGCCTAAACACATCACTAAAGTTGATATAGCCCCACCATATGAGGGAAACAATCCCCCAGAAACCCCAAGATCTGTTTTATGACCATGGAAATGATATAGATCTGTGTTGGATATGTCTATTTTATAAAATATACTATATCTCTGGGATGGCGACACAAATTCTTGGGGACAGGGATGCTGATATTATGAAAATAGGGGTTTTTCCCCAACTTCAAGTCAATGAGTACACCATATGAGGGAAGCAAACCCCAGTAACCCCTAATTCCCTATGTATGGCCATGGAAATGGTATATATCTGTGCAGGAGATAATAAAATATACATGAGCTCTGGGAGTGAGGCACCAAATCTTGGGACACCAGGGACAGAGATGCTGATATGCATATGGAAATATGTTTTTTCTTCAACTTCGAGTCTGTATGGGGCTATTACTATGGGCCCATGCTAATATAATATGAGATGGACTCAATCATTCACATCAGAGGGATGTAATGGAGTGTTAGGTATTTGCGCTTAAGCGCAAATAAATTGATAGACACATATTTGTGCTTAAGCGCAAATGATTTACGCTTAAGCACAAATATTTGCGCTTAAGCGCAAATAAATAATAAATGTGAAAAGGGCCTCCCATACTATTTCCGCTAAAGCGCATATGATTTGTATTTAAGTATAAATGATTTGTTCTTAAGTGCAAATGATTTACACTTAAGCGTAAATGATTTGCGATTAAGCAGAATCAGAATAAATGTGAAAACGGCTTCTCGTATAATCGCTTAAGCATAATTCATTTATGATTAAGTGTAATTAATCTATCAATGAAAATAAATGACCAGTGAGCTTAAGCGTAAATCAATTACGCTTAAGCACACTTTAATCAATTACGCTTAAGCACACTAGTCATAATTATATTACTCATAGCAGTAATGCTTTATCTACATTAGTCGGTCTCACAACTGGGCTCTTTAGGGAATATCCAACCACTTTCTGTGTGATACTTATTCTAGAGTACTTTTCGATGAGGAATTCAGTAGTGCCGACCGATTTTTGATAAAAGGGGCCCAAATTCCATTTTTAAGGGCCTGAACCCCAATTTTGGGGTTCAACACTTTTATCTCAAAGTTGAGCCCTCAATTAGAATTTTAATGACCTATATGCATTAATGCCACATAGAGGTATCATTTCTGATATTTTCTATAGCATTATAAGATGGGATTGACCTTCAAGGAGCTCTTGACCCTGAAAATCCAAAATGGCCGACTTCAAAATTAGCAAAAATTTAGCAAAGTCAAGAATAATTAAAATAGTGCAACATATATAATTTTTTTTCATCTTTAAAGTATCAGTACATTGTGCTTCCACTCATGAGTGCTCAACAAGGTTTTGGATGGAATGTATTGGCCGTAGAATAAAAAACTGACATTTTCTCAATAACCAAGATTTTGACAAAATCATAAATTTTATGGTAATTGATTAGTAGTGCAAACACTGCTGAAAACAAGGGTAGCTAATGATATGATATGAATAAATACTTGTATTTATGAGTAGTTCATCCTTTTTATATTGATTTCACAGCCTTTGATATTAGATGGCTGCCAAAATGGCTATAGATTGGATGACATGTCACATTTTTATCATTGTAAATGAGTGCAATGTGACATTTCATTTAAACTATAGCTAACATGAGAACAGTATGTCTTTTATGGTTCTAATGTTGAATTGCATTTTAGTTTGAAATTTATTTTAATAAGTAAGGGTTATAGAACATAGTTCTTTACCAGAATCAATTGAGTCGAAGACGAGATCTATTCTAGTAAAGAACTATCCATGTGCTCTGACCAACTTAGAGCACAATTGACCATGCACAATGGGATTAGCTGGAAATCGCTGCTGAGCGTGTGTTGACCCCGACGCACAACATGTGCCCTTCCAGACTTTGAACATTCCTTGGAAATTGGTGTGCTTTATCAAAAATCAGGTAATGATTGTGCTCTAATCAACAGAAATGTACAGATTAAACATGGTATTCAAAATTTGTTGACAACATTTAGCAGCTGATCTGATTTAAGTGACCAAGCCATGGAACATGCTAAACACTTTTGCTAAATGGAATGACCAGCTGTTTGCTTCATGCAGCAACCACAAGTTGCGATCTTAAAATGGGTATTTTATCTGTGCATAGTAAAAACATGTTGTAATCAGACGAAAGATGACCATATATCCCAGTATATATTTCAGAAGTAATAAATTTTTCCAAAATGGCTATGACAACTCATCTCACAAAAAGATTTAGGAAATTATGGAATCATCACTATTCAATCAATAGTAGAATGAGCCTTTCTCAGTCCCACATTAATTTTGATTGGCCATGATAGATGCAGCACTTGCAGGTTGAAGAAGACGAGGGTCTATAATTTCACTATAACATAATTCTTCATAATAGCTAAAAGCCCTCATAACTTACCATTTTAAAGATATTTTCATTTTCAATACCACCCCAGGTTAAGTGGTCCTGCTAATTTTATATCAAGCTGATGGGTAATGCTGGATTGCTATGATGTTTGTAGGTCAAAGCGATTGTGTTAAGAAAGAGTACCATTGTTTTACCTAAAGTTGGTAATCTTTTCGTTGTTTGGCTAATCCGAGCGATTTGTGCAAAAGCCAGAGTCTGTATGAAACATTCAAGAAATATATATTTCAAAATAATTTAGTAATGTGTACGTTGATGTTTGGTAAACAACAGGAATAGTCATCTCAATTATGGCCACATTGTAACAACCAGCGGCCATTATTATAATATACATGTTTTTTAATGGTTTCTACATGTAGTGGCTTATTCTCGATTTGTTCAGATCACTTTGCTCTACCAGAGTATCACAGCAAATTTATTAGCATCATCACTCAACTTCGGATGAATACTGCCATATGAATATATTGTGACATATAGGGCAGTGGAAAATAATGGCTGAGTCTTTTTTAACTATAATTCTAGTACGGTTGTTGAAAACCTACACAATACTGTCTTGGTCTGATAAGAGTCATGTTTAGTTAGGAGTATGGACATGCAGTCCACCATCTCATGAAAATTAAATGGGCTCTACACTAGTAACATCTGGGTTCCTGGGACCCATTAATATTGACAAATGCAGACAAATGCGACACAAATGAAAAATACATTGTAACTTTCCTCAAACATAGATTATAACCTGACAATCATAGTGTTAGAATCAGTCTACATGTATATGTAGGCATGGCCATAGCTTGTTTTTTTGAAAGACTACAGAGTGCACACCATAAATTTCACTAGAATATAGTTACTGCATGTACATGTACATCACACAACTAAAGCAACTGACACATGTACTTGCATGGTACACAATATTTTATATGTAAAGTATATATATATATATATATATATCTCCTGTGCCTGTAACATCAAACCAAACCGTTTACAGTACTTCAAAAAATAAAAGTAAATTTAAAGGGACAAAATGAAAAATAAAATTGAGCAAATATAATGGAGATCTATATGAAACAGTATTACATAGCATGGCTACCTGCAGAATGTAGATTTGTCTGGTATGAATTAATATCTGCATATCAACTGATGCTTGTATTTTTCTTCTAACTCACTCTGAACTCACAATACAACAGGATTGCATTCTGAATTTCAAGCCCATAAAGCTAGACACTTTAGAATCAAGCTTGCCAAATAAGTTTCCAGGAACCTCACATGAACTCACTCAGTTGAACACAAGGAACGATTGTCAAGTTGGAAAATATTCTGTATGTATGGAAGCCCTATATTTTTAATGTGTAGATTTGACTGGACTATAAAGCCCTTATACAATAATCTGAAGGATTATTTTCAATCTGTATTACTGGACATCACACCAATAACCAATAGACATACATTTATTAGTTTTGAACATTCTTTCTTATGACTTGTTTTCTCACAAACTCCCAAATTTGAACCAGAAACAATTTAGGGCAAATATACATCTATGTGTACATATACATATATGTTCAAATTCATAAAAAAAACACTCAATCAGAATATAAGTATAGGCGATCATGCCGGGCCAGCCATTATTTGTCCTAAAATAATGTACATGTTAGGAAAATAGTAGAACCTTTATTGAAAATGGCGGTGATGGCATGTGGCCAATCAAAATTGCTGTGGGACTGTTAAAGACACAATCTGCTCGACTACCAATTAAATCACACTGATTTATCAAATTGTAGTAACTCAACATTTACAAGACCTACTTGTGGGCTGAGTATAATTCAGTTCAACATTAGAGTACCATAAATACATTCTTTTCTCCCATAAATTTAAAGAAAAAAAACACATTGAACTCATTTTATATAATGATAATGTGATATATGTCATCCCATTTATGACCATTTTGGCAGCCATCTCACACAAAGGCCATGAAATCTTGATAGCAAAGGATGAACTACTCACAATTACATGTATTCATTCAAATTATATCACTAGGTAACCTTATTGCAGGAGTTTTAGGTTACTGATCAAATGCCCTATAATTGATGATTTCCTCAACATCTTTGTTAATATGCAAATATCTGTTTTTCATTCTACGACCAATATATTCCATCCAAAACCCTTGCTAAGCACTCATGAGTGGAAGCACAAAGGTGCTGATCCCTTAAAGATAAAAAAATTCTATAGGTAGCACAATTTTAAATTATTCTTGACTTTGCTAAATTTTTGCAAATTTGAAGTCGGCCATTTTGGATTTTCAGGGTCAAGAGCTCTTTGAAGGTCAATCCCGTCTGATAATGGTACAGAAATGATACCTGTATGTGGCACTGATGCATATAGGTCAATAAAATTCTAATTGGGGGCTCAACTTTGAGATAAAAGTGTTGAACCCCAAAATTGGGGTTCAGGCCCTTAAAAATGGAATTTGGGCCCCTTTTATCAAAAATCGGTCGGCACTACTGAATTCCTCATCGAAAAGTACTCTAGAATAAGTATCAAACAGAAAGTGGTTGGATATTCCATAAAGAGCCCAGTTGTGAGACCGACTACATCATATGGTTAAGCGGAAGTGAAGTACGCTTTATATGTGTGCATTACACCTGAGTGTAATACATTATGCTTAATTGTAATTCACTTACGCTAAAGTGCAATTAGCTAATACATGTGAAAAAGGCTTTCCATTATAGTTATCATCCATCAGAATGAATAGTGCTTACTAAAGCTTGACAACAGAATTTGCCATTAAAAACATTTCATGGCCAATGAGCTAACAAATGTTCTGTACTGGTATCTTAAATACCAATTATTTGTACTATTGTACAGGTATAATGTAATTAAACAGTTTTGAGTTACAAAAGTAAGACAACTCTTTCTGCACGGTACTGTGCTTGCGGCCAGATTGATGTAAAAATTCGGTCAATGCGCTTACAAATTTTCTATAAATAGTAACATTTTGGAATTATTACCTCTCGATCACTGTTCGATTATAATCTTTGCCACTAACTCGGCCAATGTTCTTCCGTTTGTGATTTCACGCAACAATTCCCTTTCTATTCCTTCCCTGTCGAATTGACTACCGATTGCGATGTCAATTTGTTTTTCGCTTTAATATTCTGATGTGCATGACGCTATTCCAGCGAACGGTCATCCTCCCTAGAAGCCATTTCTGAGAACGAAACCCGATTCAATCCCAATCGAGTCGGAAGTGCTCGGTCATTTCCGTGACTGCACAAGACAACGCATCGGTTTGTTTTTTCGTGTTATTATGGTGAGATTAATCGGGACGATTGATGAAATATAAATAGTTAGCCGAATGGCCGTATAATGTGTACAAACTGACTTCAGGATGGGGGATTTCGTGTATCTGAGTTATTTTATTCACTCTTCCCACAGAATGACGCAGGGAACTCAATTGTGAGGTTCAATTTACGTTTCACATCACTTTAAGCGTAATTGATTACGCTTAAGCTCACTGGTCATTTATTTTCATTGATAGATTAATTACACTTAATCATAAATGAATTATGCTTAAGCGATTATACGATAAGCTGTTTTCACATTTATTCTGATTCTGCTTAATCGCAAATCATTTACGCTTAAGTGTAAATCATTTGCACTTAAGAGCAAATCATTTATACTTAAATACAAATCATATGCGCTTTAGCGGAAATAGTATGGGAGGCCCTTTTCACATTTATTATTTATTTGCGCTTAAGCGCAAATATTTGTGCTTAAGCATAAATCATTAAGCGCAAATATTTGTGCTTAAGCGTAAATCATTTGCGCTTAAGCACAAATATGTGTCTATCAATTCGCTTAAGCGCAAATACCTAACACTCCATTACATCCCTCTGATGTGAATGATTGAGTCCATCTCATATTATATTAGCATGGGCCCATAGTAATAGCCCCATACAGACTCGAAGTTAAAGAAAAAACATATTTCCATATGCATATCAGCATCTCTGTCCCTGGTGTCCCAAGAGTTGGTGCCTCACTCCCAGAGCTCATGTATATTTTATTATCTCCTGCACAGATATATACCATTTCCATGGCCATAAATAGGGAATTAGGGGTTACTGGGGTTTGCTTCCCTCATATGGTGTACTCATTGACTTGAAGTTGGGGAAAAAACCCTATTTTCATAATATCAGCATCCCTGTCCCCAAGAATTTGTGTCGCCATCCCAGAGATATAGTATATTTTATAAAAGAGACATATCCTACACAGATCTATATCATTTCCATGGTCATAAACAGATCTTGGGGTTTCTGGGGGATTGTTTCCCTCATATGGTGGGGCTATATCAACTTTAGTGATGTGTTTAGGCCTGTGCCATGTAAAATTAATTCAGGGGGGATCAATGCATATTGATTTTTATTTGCGCTTAAGTGCAAATGAATTGCGCTTAAGCGCAAATATGATCTATTTGCTTAATTGCAAATGATAGAGGTTATTTGCGCTTAAGCGTAAATAAATAATAAATGTGAAAAGGGCCTCCCATATAATAGATCACATTTATGGCACTTTTATGCTAAAGCGCAAATATATTATTAGACACATATTTTTTGCTCTTGAGCGCAATTGATTTACACTAATAAATAATATATTTGAAAAGGCTGTCTCCCATGCGATTTCCTCTAAACTCAAATTTACTCTGGCAATAAGACATCAATCAAACATCGGTTTAGACTCCCCCATATACTATGAGATGGACTCAATTATTCAGACAGAGGAAATCAGTTGGAGTTAGGTATTTGCTTAAGCATTATTCATATTAATTATGCTTAAGTGTAAATGAGTTCCGCGCTTAAGCGTAAATGAAGTACGCTTAAACGTAATTCATATACACTCTCATTGAACTCCCCTCAAGCTGAAATGGATGCAACCGCATTACTAATGCCAGTAACCTACATCAGGTTATACCAATATACATGAGGTATATGGGGAGCCAAATTAACATTTAATAAATAATAGAGCTTAAGCGATATAATTGAGCTTAAGCGATATAATAAGGGAAGATATAATTGCGATTAAGTTCAATAAGGAAATATCTAATTGCGCTTAGCACAATAAGGAATATCTTATTGCACTTAAGCACAAAAAGGAATATCGTATTGCACTTAAGCGCAATAAGGAATCTCTAAGCGCAATAAGGAATCTTCTTATTGCACTTAAGCGAGATAAGAAATATTCTTATTGCACTTAAGTGTAATTAGAGATTCCTTGATTGGGGGGGGGGGGGCTTTACCTCAATTATTTATTAAATGTTAATTTGGCTTCCTCCCATAGAGGTGAGATAGCTGATGAACCCAATTACACTTAAGCGTAATTCAAATGTATTACGCTTATCGTAAGTTAATTATGCTTAAGCATAAATAATTTATGCTTAAGTGTAATTAACTACTATAAAGTGAATCTGGGATAAGGGGAGTACTCTAAATTGTTCTTTCGACCAGCTGTTTCTACCAATTAAACAAAATTCTCATTTATTTTGAAACTAATGAAAGACAATGGTATATTTTTTTACTAGTAATATTCATTATAAACTTGTACAAATCTGAAAACAAACAAAATTTTAATATTTAAGAAATTTAGAATTCCCTCTCTTACAGCAGCAACCACTATGCCAGGAAGACCAATCGATCTAGTTCAGCCCGATTGGGCTATTATAATTTATAGATCGATCGGTGGTTCATGCACTCTCTGCGTTTGAAATATTGCTAATAATTTCCATTTACAGAAGTCAATAATGCCATTGCAGATAACTTCATCTTAAATTCGACCAAATGTGTTGACGTTTGATAAGAAGGGCAGGAATTCCCCGATTTTTTTATTTTCAATCGATGAGAAGCATGACGACCTGGATCAGCTGATCGGTTCGGAGGTGTGCCAATCGTATTTTGCATGCTGTGAATACCCATTCACGCCTAAATTTGCAAACAATCCATATATAACATATACACAGTGTGTACACTTTGTTAGTTGCCAATTAATTCTCGACATTTCAATTAGAAAACATGAGATATCGATGCAAAAATCAAGACATAATCACATTATCTAGTTTGTGTTTTGTTGAATCTACTTTCGGTTATCGACATGCCGGCTATTGTTTTGGCTGTTCTCTCAACCGTGCGTGCCAGCCGATCGTCGTTTTTCGGGCGGTTCCGATTTCTTCCGAATATAATTCCATGACCTCCACGCGATGATTCGCGCCGAAAATGTGGTTGTATCTGAGAAGATTTCTTACTCTGACCGCAGTTTTCAACAATTTAATACGGGGCGAATACCGCATCAATAATATGCAACCTTGGGGTTTTATTTCTAGTTTTTTATGACCTTTCTTATGGTATATCGGATACAGTTCTGTCTGACATGAAATATATACCCACCGGGAGTGAAGCTAATGACTTTAATACTACAATAATATCAGTCATATGTGCATTTTTGTATTTCGGATATGACCCTGGCAACAGTTACCACTCATATAAGTAAGAATTATATGGTTTTTTTTCAGCCAGCTCAACACTAACAACAACTATTCTAATTGTTTTCAACATAAAAGTGGTATTAGGTGTAGTTTAGTTTGTTAAAGCTACCATAATATCAGTCATATGTGCATTTTTAGATTGTGTGTGTGTCCCTAGCAACCGCCACCCCTTGTAAGTAAGAAATATGGTAATTTCTCAGTCAGGTCAAAACTGCCAAGAAGAGCCTGTCGCAAATGTCACCACATGTGAAAATGAGCAGTAGTGTATAAGGAACATATGTGCCAAGTTTCATGCTTTTACCTCCCTTGTCACAGTTGGTGTGTTTTCTACAACAAGCACTTGGACTAGCGGAAGAGCAAAATGTGACGAGAGCCAGTTTAGGGGGTAGGGTTATGTTTTTACAAGTATTGACCACTTATCATAGGTATAGTTGCTAATCCCGCATACTATATTGCAGGAGTGATATCTGTGTAGTTTTTAAAACAAATTGCGTGCGCCTACGCAATGAATAGCCCGAGAAATTTGACATCGAATAGGACAGTTTGTCTGAAAAAATCGTCATTTTTTGGGGTCATTATGTTATTTTATATCCATATCTGCGAAATTAATTCAAATCCCACCGTTTAATTTGTATCTCTGGTTCGAGAATTGTGTATTGAACAATATTGAGTACATTTGGTATATGTTTCGGCTGAAAAATTATTATATCATCCCATTATTCCTATGATTGTGAAAAATATAAAAGTTTTTTTTTTTTATGGAAAAAATTGGTTAACTCCGAAAGATCAACTCCGATTTTAGGAGACTTTGCATGACGCATTCGCGATCTTATGGCCTAAATAATAAAAATAAAAATCAGCTTTCCCGGATTTATTTCCTTACTTTTCCCCATTCACGCCTAATGTGCCTGGACTAGTAGTCAGCGGTGACATCGATGTGAAATTTGTTATGTATGGTAAACTCGGGAGGGAAATAATTTTGTCCGGTTATTTTGTCACCCAACATGACCTTGATACGGAGACCTGCAAATGACCTTGGGCGATATTTCGGGCATCAGCGGTGGCAGCGACGTACGTACGGGGTTACCTTGAAAAACAAAAAATTAATGGATCGACCAAAGCCATGGGACCAATACCGCCAGTGGCGCGCTAAACTGCTAGTCTTATTACCGCCACGAAGTGGGTATACACTGGTGTACAGATCTGTACAGACTCATGGTCGAATGGAGAAATGTGTACGCTCTTTAACATGTTTTCATTGTGCCCGCGCTATAAAATGAAATAACTGTTTAGAGTCCATTATCTGCTTATTTCAGAATCAAATAATCACACTATGTACATATTTCACATCATAGGTCAACTATGTGCGTATTTCCGCGAGAATATGTTTCACTAAGACCCGGTGATTATGCCGATACAAAGAGCGGATGAGAGCGCTGTGCTTACGCAGAGGAGTTACATTTGGACATTCATGAATTCCGTTAATAGCTCCCAGTTCCGAGATAATAATAATCGTTACTAAATCGCCTATGTATGCATAACCACAGAAACTACGGGGCCATCATTTTGGATTATTCTTGTGCCACCACTAGTCCATCTATAAATCACAAAACAGGTCATCATGCACATACTCCTGTCTGGCCAGCTGTTCAAAAGTTGGGCGTAAGTCGTGCATGGGGTAAACATAGACCATTTTTCGTTGCTAAATTCCCTATGTATGCATAACCACAGCAGCCACGTGGCTATCCTTTTGTATTCTTCTTATGCCGCCACTAGTCCATTTAGAAATCACAAACTAGGTCATATACGCCCATCCAGCTGTTCAAAAATTGTGCGTAATTAGTGCGTGGGGTGAAAATAATGAAATAAAAGTCATTTTTCGTTGCTAAATCGCCTGCGTATAGGCATAACCATAACAGCCACGGGGGCTATCCTTGTGGATTCTTCTTGTGCCACCACTAGTCCATCTAAATATTACAAACCTGGTCACATACGCCTGTCCAGCTAAAAAAAATGGGCGTAAGTCGTGCGTGGGGTAAAACAATGAAAAAGATGTCATTTTCGTTGCTAAATCCCATGCGTAGGCATAACCATAGCAGCCACGGGGCTATCCTTGGCTATCTTCTTTTTGTGTTGCTAATTCCCGTAAGTATTCGTAACCACAACAGCCACGGGGCTACCCTTCTTGTGCCACCACTAGCCCATCTATAAATCACAAACCGAGTCACATACGCCCGTCCAGCTGTTCAAAAATTGGGCGTATGTCGTGCGTGGTTGTGACTTGGTTTGCGATTTCTAGATGGACTAGTGGTGGTACAAGAAGCATCCACAAGGATAGCCCCCTTGATGTTGTGGTTATGCATACATAAGGAATTTAGCAACAAAAAATGTCCAATTTTTAACCCACGCACGACTTACGCCCAATTTTTGAACAGCTGGGTGGGCGTATGTGACTTGGTTTGTGATTTATAGATGGAATAGTGGTGGCACAAAAAGAATCCACAAGGATGGCCCCGTGGCTGCTGTGGTTATGCCTACACAGGTGATTTAGCAACGAAAACTGACATTTTGTTCATTATATTGACCCCATGCACGCACTACTTATGCCCAATTTTTGAACAGCTGTACGGGCGTATGTGACTCGGTTTGTGAGTTATATATGGGCTAGTGATGGCACAAGAAGAAGGTTAGCCCCGTGACTGTTGTTGTTACGAATACATAAGGGATTTAGCAACAAAAAATGTTCTATTTTTACCCCACGCACGACTTACGCCCAATTTGTTAGCAGCTGGACAGGCGTATACATATGTGACCTGGTTTGTAATATCTAGATGGACTAGTGGTGGCACAAGAAGAATCCTAAAATGGCACTAAAAGTTAAAACAATTAAATAATTAATTATATACCCAAAATGGTTGCAATCTAGTTGGCGAAAATTGAAACACATGGATAAATTTATCAGTAGAGTGTCATGAGATAGATGACGTTGATCACAGACGACTCTAAGGGGCAACTATCAGCAACAAAGCGCGTTACCATGTAGAACAATTGGTACAGGTGGGTCACCTGACCAGGGGAATGTAATGGGATATGTGCATAATGGCTGAGAATAAAGCATTAATTACCTTTCTTTTCAGATGGCTTAAAGGGGGGTAATAAATTATATGATCAACAAATAGCGTTCAGTACCAGTCTAGAAGATTGTATGATAGGAAGACTATTAGTCATAGGTTACATGTATGTCGCGTCGTGTTTATACAGGTCGTAAATGGAAATCAGGATAGAGGTGTTGGACTGTTATTTAAAAATCGGCCACATATCTTGTGGAATGACAATAAATGTTATTTATATTATCATATAATATATTTGTCACACTTTAAGTCATCTGAGATCAAAGGTACGTAAGCAATAAATAGTCTCATCCATTATTCGTGGATGGAATGTGAGAAGATGCGCATATTCGATGCCATTCCACTGGTCATGTGATCCATCTGTACCAATTTTCATTCATAATGAACGCTCTTTATTGCTCATATATGCCCCTTTAATTTGTCTGTATAGTCAACGGCATCTTCTCATGGCACTACGGTCAATTTATCTCCTTGTTTCAATTTTCACCGACCATATTGCAACCATGCTCTACATGTACACTCTCTCCCAAGAAGAGGCAATAAAGAATATATAACATTTATACATTTATGTATATGCATGTCGCTCAGTCGACGTAAACATCTCCGTAATAATTATAATATTACGTCGACACGAATTCATGTAAAAACCCATTTCCAGGACAATGGGCTTCCCCCAATTTCGTGACGTCATACTGATGTCACAGACATTCCAAATAAGGAATAATTTATGCGGTTGTATTGGAATGTTACGAGAGGCAGAGATTTACTAGTACAGAACACTGAATAGAGGCATCGGTTATTTCGCCGCCGATCAGAATCATGCCATTTGTCAAAAGTGTTTTTTCTTTAATAAAGCAGCTGGTCAAAATCAATACAACTATTAAAACTAACTTTAAATCAGTGCCACATGACCGAGTTAAACGACTATTGCATTCGCCGTATACAGACGACACCTGAGCTATTTTTACGGGACACGCGCAGCTGTTATCGGTTAGCCAATCGGGGCCAGCGCTTTCTGGTACCGCTTCCAATCAAAACAAGGAATTCCCTGGTATATCCCCAAGTCTGGAAATAGAATTCCGGCCAGTCCTGTTCGACTCAGATGAATTATATGATATACTGAGTCGAAATTTATGTCGACTGCATGTCGCTATGACAGTATTTATGTGTGAATGACGCGTGTGTGTCAAATAAATAGAGAGTCTGTATATATATAGTAACGGGCACATCCACTCTGGTTTGGTCTTTATCGTTTTATTCAATGATAGTTTTCTATTTTTGTTATTCTATATATCCAATGATCCCATGTCAACACCGTTGCGATATTCACATTGAACACCCTTGAAATAGGAATTGTCCTGTTTCGGGTTAGTGCTGTCGAATAGGGAAGAGTCTCATTCGCACTGAAAGGTTTCGTAACATAAGTTTTGGGTGGATGTGCCTTCAATGAATATATAATTATGTACCTGTTAAATGTGCTATTGTCATGTATTTGTATTTAAATATGTATATCTCACATATCATGTTTATTGGTTTATTGAAATTAAAGAATTGAATTGAATTGAATATTCAATCGCATGAATCGGCATAACTTCAGTTATGGACGACCTATCACAAAATCATTTTCGGCAACGTGCTCGGTGGATTAGCGGACATCTACACTGACGTGTACCGGTGTAATCCTTTAACTAAAAAGATGAGTTATTTCCTCTCATTATATGGACGAAAAGCGTAGCAGGGGACTACCCTCTGCCTTATAGTTTGCTATAGATACTGTTGAAATTCAAAGGGAGGAAATCCACAAGTCAGAAAAGGCGACAGAATTTATTTGAACTAAATTAAATTTAGTGAATCAAATACGTACGAAGATTACAAAAACTGAAATTTGGTAATGTGGTACACTCACTGGTTAATTAGTTCAAGTATATTTTGAAGAAGCGACCAATAATTGGTAGGAAAATATGTCTTGAAAACCAGGACGCTTTGTTTTTGAAACTGTGCCAAATTACACAAACGGTATTTTGTCCGAGAACTTGAAATAAACCAGTGCTTGCGCTAGTTAAGGGCTTTAGCCTGTTAACCCTTTCAGTGCCAAGTCCGATTTTTGTATCAACCCATATTTCTTTGATCATTTTTCAAATTTATTGATTAAAATAATTTGAAAAATGATCAAGGAAATATGGGTTGATACAAAAATCGGACTTGGCACTGAAAGCATTAATGTATCATCTAGTTTGAAGAAGCGACTTTTTCTATGAAAGATTTAGTTTATTTTAAATTGTTCATGGATACCAATTCTGGAAAAAAGCCATCTCTAAGTCATTTTAACCCTTTCATGACGGGAGCTGCGCTGGCGCAACATTAAATACACTGTGCCAATGCATTCTCTTATATATGCGAGTCGACCATATGTCGCCTCTGATATATAAGAGAATGCATTGGCCTAACAATTCTTTATAAATTTTTTTATCAATTTTTCGTACATTCTTTAACAATTTATCTATTTTTTTTATTACATTCTATGACAATTTAAAAAAAAAATTCTTATATTCTTTAACAATTTTATCATTTTTATCATTTTTTTCTTACATTCTGTAACAATTTGATCATTTTTGATAATTTTTTCTTACATTCTCTAACAAATTTTATCATTTTTCATCATTATTTCTTACATTCTTTAACAACATTTTATATACTTTTTACATTTTTTTTACATTCTTTAACAATTCTTTTAGGTCAATGCATTCTCTTATATATGGTCAAATAGCATATATAAGAGAAAGCATTGGCACAGGGTTTTCGTAAAACATCAGGAAGCTCCAGTCATAAAAGGGTTACATTGCCATGGATAGTGGCGCTGAATCAATCTCGAAGCTCGTCGTCTGTGGTGCCACATTAAGGCCATTTACTCAGGTCCATTGACTTTATATCACTGCACGGAACTTCCGGATTTCTGAAACAAGACGAGAAGAGAAGATTTGAGTTTTCATTAATATAATTGGTAGCTGAGGAATTCCACAAGGGAGAGTTTCTGTGTACTCTTATGTTAACTCTTTCAGTGCCAAGTCCGATTTTTGTATCAACCCAACTCTAAGAGCTCTTTCCATCAATGTATCACATTATTATAATCAATCAATTTGAAAAATGATCAAGGAAATATGGGTTGATACAAAAATCGGACTTGGCACTGAAAGGGTTAAACGATCTGAACACTGATAATGGTATGTTCAGGTGAGAAGTTGTTCGTATGATATGACTAATTGCGATCAACACTCAACAATGTCTGTACTCGACAATCTCATTGTTGTTCATTTCGCGCCCCGCGTGTCGGTGATTCTTGGTATACAGTGGGCGCATGGGCATTTTATTTCTATAATTGGGAATTTTTGGGACGGATTAAAAGTCGAATTCGACACGGATGCCGAGTCCGGCAACAGGTGTAGTTGTTCAACAATGTATGACGTACGTTGCATATCTTCTACTAGATACATATTACTCCAACGCCTTCAATTTACTGAAACCAATATATTTTATATTCTATAATTACAATCATAGGTATATAATATATCATCTTGAGCGCGTTACCATTTCTGACTATGGTTTTTCTTGTTGACAATTGGCACAGATGTGCTTGCAAACCATGAGTTGCATTGTGCATGTGGGGTAAATGGCTATGCACATTTCAGAGGACGAAAAACTATATGCAGTAACAGGTATATGTAATTGCAATCTTGGAGGTATTAACACTAATGCGTCCCTCAAAATATGGGACATCGCTCCTAAATTGTAACACGTACATGTATGACATGACTTGTAAACTATGAAGACTATTCATCATATCAGGTGGGGGAATTCCAGATGTGCAAAGTATTTCCTCGGGGATTGCGAAAGGTTTGATCTTTTATCAAGAGTCAGGACGTCACTCCAAAAACAAACATGTAGAATTGTATGTTATGCCATGAATCTCTAACGCTCGTAGCGATCATATTCCACCAGTTCAAAACCTGGGAACTTTTTGAAGTTTTGACAAGGAACCGTATAAAGTCGAAAAATAACTCGGGGAATATATCTCTCTTGCTCAATAGTTTACTCATCAGTAGGCGAAGGTCCTAGCTCGAAATTACATTATTTAAGGAACTTTGGGGGTGATTTTGCTTTGCGCCATTTACACTCGTGGAATTTCTCCAGGGTTATTAATTAAATGTATTTTGCCATATTTTCTCACTAAAGTCACTAAAAAGCATGCAATTTCGAGCTGGGACCACCACATGCTTGGAAGTAGATTATCGAGGAACAAATATAAACACAGAAATATATTCCCTGCCTTGTTTGTTCAATGTTATAAAGTTCCCCGTCAGAATGGGTCAGAACATCAATAAGTTCCCATGTTTTTCACTGGTGTAATAATCTCACTGGTGTAATGATCTCACTGGTGTAATGATCTCACTGGTGTAATGATCTCAACGTGCGTAGATAAGAGTAGAGATTCACTGGTGTAATGATCTCAACGTGCGTAGATAAGAGTAGAGATTCACTGGTGTAATGATCTCAACGTGCGTAGATAAGAGTAGAGATTCACTGGTGTAATGATCTCAACGTGCGTAGATAAGAGTAGAGATTCACTGGTGTAATGATCTCAACGTGCGTAGATAAGAGTAGAGATTCACTGGTTTAATGATCTCAACGTGCGTAGATAAGAGTAGAGATTCACTGGTGTAATGATCTCAACGTGCGTAGATAAGAGTAGAGATTCACTGGTGTAATGATCTCAACGTGCGTAGCTAAGAGTAGATTCACTGGTGTAATGATCTCAACGTGCGTAGATAAGAGTAGAGATTCACTGGTGTAATGATCTCAACGTGCGTAGATAAGAGTAGAGATTCACTGGTGTAATGATCTCAACGTGCGTAGATAAGAGTAGAGATTCACTGGTGTAATGATCTCAACGTGCGTAGATAAGAGTAGAGATTCACTGGTGTAATGATCTCAACGTGCGTAGATAAGAGTAGAGATTAACTGGTGTAATGATCTCAACGTGCGTAGATAAGAGTAGAGTCTCACTGGTGTAATGATCTCAACGTGCGTAGATAAGAGTAGAGATTCACTGGTGTAATGATCTCAACGTGCGTAGATAAGAGTAGAGATTCACTGGTGTAATGATCTCAACGTGCGTAGATAAGAGTAGAGATTCACTGGTGTAATGATCTCAACGTGCGTAGATAAGAGTAGAGATTCACTGGTGTAATGATCTCAACGTGCGTAGATAAGAGTAGAGATTCACTGGTGTAATGATCTCAACGTGCGTAAATAAGAGTAGAGATTCACTGGTGTAATGATCTCAACGTGCGTAGATAAAAGTAGAGATTCACTGGTGTAATGATATCAACGTGCGTAGATAAGAGTAGAGATTCACTGGTGTAATGATCTCAACGTGCGCAGATAAGAGTAGAAATTCACTGGTGTAATGATATCAACGTGCGTAGATAAGAGTAGAGATTCACTGGTGCAATGATCTCAACGTGCGTAAATAAGAGTAGAGATTCACTGGTGTAATGATATCAACGTGCGTAGATAAGAGTAGAGATTCACTGGTGTAATGATCTCAACGTGCGTAGATAAGAGTAGAGATTCACTGGTGTAATGATCTCAACGTGCGTAGATAAGAGTAGAGATTCACTGGTGTAATGATCTCAACGTGCGTAGATAAGAGTAGAGATTCACTGGTGTAATGATCTCAACGTGCGTAGATAAGAGTAGAGATTCACTGGTGTAATGATCTCAACGTGCGTAAATAAGAGTAGAGATTCACTGGTGTAATGATCTCAACGTGCGTAGATAAAAGTAGAGATTCACTGGTGTAATGATCTCAACGTGCGTAGATAAGAGTAGAGATTCACTGGTGTAATGATCTCAACGTGCGTAGATAAGAGTAGAGATTCACTGGTGTAATGATCTCAACGTGCGTAAATAAGAGTAGAGATTCACTGGTGTAATGATCTCAACGTGCGTAGATAAAAGTAGAGATTCACTGGTGTAATGATCTCAACGTGCGTAGATAAGAGTAGAGATTCGCTGGTGTAATGATCTCAACGTGCGTAGATAAGAGTAGAGATTCACTGGTGTAATGATCTCAACGTGCGTAGATAAGAGTAGAGATTCACTGGTGTAATGATCTCAACGTGCGTAGATAAGAGTAGAGATTCACTAGGTTAATGATCTCACTGGTGTAATGATCTCACTGGTGTAATGATCTCACTGGTGTAATGATCTCAACGTGCGTAGATAATAGTAGAGATTCACTGGTGTAATGATCTCAACGTGCGTAGATAAGAGTAGAGATTCACTGGTGTAATGATCTCAACGTGCGTAGATAAGAGTAGAGATTCACTGGTGTAATGATCTCAACGTGCGTAGATAAGAGTAGAGATTCACTGGTGTAATGATCTCAACGTGCGTAGATAAGAGTAGAGATTCACTGGTGTAATGATCTCAACGTGCGTAGATAAGAGTAGAGATTCACTGGTGTAATGATCTCAACGTGCGTAGATAAGAGTAGAGATTCACTGGTGTAATGATCTCAACGTGCGTAGATAAGAGTAGAGATTCACTGGTGTAATGATCTCAACGTGCGTAGATAAGAGTAGAGATTCACTGGTGTAATGATCTCAACGTGCGTAGATAAAAGTAGAGATTCACTGGTGTAATGATCTCAACGTGCGTAGATAAGAGTAGAGATTCACTGGTGTAATGATCTCAACGTGCGTAGATAAGAGTAGAGATTCACTGGTGTAATGATCTCAACGTGCGTAGATAAGAGTAGAGATTCACTGGTGTAATGATCTCAACGTGCGTAGATAAGAGTAGAGATTCACTAGGTTAATGATCTCACTGGTGTAATGATCTCACTGGTGTAATGATCTCACTGGTGTAATGATCTCAACGTGCGTAGATAAGAGTAGAGATTCACTGGTGTAATGATCTCAACGTGCGTAGATAAGAGTAGAGATTCACTGGTGTAATGATCTCAACGTGCGTAGATAAGAGTAGAGATTCACTGGTGTAATGATCTCAACGTGCGTAGATAAGAGTAGAGATTCACTGGTGTAATGATCTCAACGTGCGTAGATAAGAGTAGAGATTCACTGGTGTAATGATCTCAACGTGCGTAGATAAGAGTAGAGATTCACTGGTGTAATGATCTCAACGTGCGTAGATAAGAGTAGAGATTCACGGGTGTAATGATCTCAACGTGCGTAGCTAAGAGTAGAGATTCATGGTGTAATTATCTCAACGTGCGTAGCTAAGAGTAGTGATTCACTGGTGTAATGATCTCAACGCACGTAGCTAAGAGTAGATTCACTGGTGTAATGATCTCAACGTGCGTAGATAAGAGTAGAGATTCACTGGTGTAATGATCTCAACGCGCATATATAAGAGTAGAGATTCACTGATGTAATTATCTCAACGTGCGTAGCTAAGAGTAGTGATTCACTGGTGTAATGATCTCAACGTGCGTAGATAAGAGTAGAGATTTACTGGTGTAATGGTCTCGACGTGCGTAGATAAGAGTAGAGATGCACTGGTGTAATGATTTCAACGTGCGTAGATAAGAGTAGAGATTCATGGCATGATCTAGAATATTTTATAATCTATATACTCACGAGGAATCAGGCAAATGGAATATATCCCGTTGTATTTTCTCTATGTTGCTGTTCGTGCACATTATCTTCGCAAGCGTCATTTTCTTTATTTCGTTTAATTGCTCTGGAAATATGTTACCATGTGATAATAGTCGAAACACATTTGACCACATCTATATTATGGCCAGTGTGTCCTGGGTATGTCGGTTTTCCGTCGACATATTACTGTATACAATACATATGATTCTTCAAACTTTACAATCATGTGGATACATCATGTACATATACGTTGTGTTCAATGACTGTCCATTTTCAAAACATTGAGATCCGAAACCATCCGGGATATCGCCCAATATAACTGTCTATTATATACAATTTGTATTGTGGAAATGATCGATATTTCCATAGTTTAAAAAAATATATATAATCTTTACTCAAATGAACTAGACCCAAAGTTAAGACACAGCCTATGTGTTTGGGTCCATACACACATAAACATATACAAAAAATGTACATGTAATAATTCAATAGTGAACCTATTTCGTATCATGGAAATTCCCTAATAATATTTTAATAAGAATCGCCAAGATTGCACTAATTACAACCTATATATGGTTGTCCCGAAATTGCTGTACTGCTGATGGTTATAGATAAGAGTTTAGAATGTTGTAATATTCAATTTAAGATTTCCATACTGACAAATGGGATTCTTACCTAGAGTGAAACCTGTGTCGGCGAAGTTATTCTCATAGTAGAATCTATCTCCCCTTCTCAGCGCGTCGAATTGTCGTGCAATCAAACAGGAGAATGTGGGACCAACAAAACCTCCTTCGACCTCATGTTCTGAGACACCTCCAGAGAACAGGTCTATATCATGTGTTGACCTATATAATAAACAAGCATTGTCACAGTCATGTTCAAAATCTTGAAGTGCCGATAATATCATCTTCAAATATTAGGCCAACCAAAGAATTTAATTGTTTCTTTGGAAATTTATATTTCAGATTAGTGAGTGGGGACGGTTTTTATTTTTGAATGTGGGAGCCACACTGATTATACCGGTACTAGAGTTGTATGCTCTTTCATTACTACCCAAAAACAAAACAAATAAATAAAGGGAAAAACTGGGAGAATGAAGATGAAAGAATATTTTATTTATTTTATTTTAATATATAACTGGTCGTGTATTAACTGTTATTTGTGTCTTCTTTCATTGCTGCATTGTAATAACTAATCTTATCCTACCTTATCTTATCGTAATATGCTCTCACCTGTAAACCTTCGCCAATTGATATGCCGTTGTCGGCCTGTGGTCTACCAATCCGCCCTGAGTGGTATCGAAATGTTTCGCCTCGGGAAGCCCACAGAAGGCTCTGAATTTATTGTACGAAGGCAGCCCGTGGTCACGACCTCTCTGAATGTTCAACGCAACGAGGTCGAGACCCTGTCCGGGCTCGCTCTCAAACAGCTTGTCTGCAACTTCCGCCGTGAAGAAGGGATCGTTTTTGGGACAGTTATCAGTTCTCAGCCCATTGAGAATCAGATTCAAACCATTTCCGTTATTTTCAGATACATAGATTGGTCGAAAGAATATATCGTGTAAATTCAAATTTTTAGACAACGAACTGGTACCATCCTTCTGGCTAAAAGTGGTCCTAATGAGTGAATGTCCGAATCGGTATGCGGCCGTCGAGAAACTGTTGAAAATGCTTGGGTTCACATTCTCCGAGTACTTGGTCGAGAATCCAGTTTCCTTTGGCCTTGGGAGAAACTCTTGGCTGACTCTATGTCCGACCACACGTGGGATATACTCTGTGTAACTAATGTGCTGCATTATTGCTCCGATGATTTTTCTCGTTTCTTTGAAAACAATTTCATCACCTGCATCCGGCATCACTTTGTAAAGTTGGTTTGCGATTCTGTTGTGTTCCCGTACAAATATCGTGTGCATGCTGGACAAACCCGGCTGCTCGTTAGCTCGCACATCGCCTATTTTTAAAACAATTAAATTGATACAATAAGTTATTTTTTACTCTCAACATGCATTGTGTTTCTACGGCAGCATATTAGCGACAGATGCAGAAACAAATTGCATCTACAACATATAGCAAGTGGTATACATGCAGCAATTATAGCTATTTTATAGCTTAGCTTACCTGTAGCTACAATAACCACCAACTGGCAGCCACAACATGCTATCTTGTAGCTTAAAGGCCCACTTAATTTTCGAGTCTCCGATTATTTTTTTATAGTAACTTGATATACGGTTTTAATAACAATATATGCCATAAAATATTATTAAAATACGATAATTTATCACTATTTGAAACATCTGTGTCTCAGAAGATGCCCACGTAGAAAGAGAAAACTGCTGAAGACTACCCCCATCTGACACCCAGAATGCAACAGAATTCAATACTTTTTCAATGAAAGGGGAAGAACTCTATCTATAATATATAGAGTTATTCCACCTGCATTGACAATAATACTGATTTTTACTTAAATATTGATGAAAAAACGCGTTTGCAAGTCAACAAAAACAACATGTCTATGTACAGTTTATTACACCGGGTAAGTTGATAATACAATGTCTTGGAGCTTCCTCTTTCAAATGGTATATAATATGGCATATATTTTATATAAAGTAATCTGGGGGTTCGAAAATTAAGTGGGCCTTTAAACTTGCATTTTGTTCTGCATCTAGTGCTGTAACGCTACCGCATATATCATTTATTGCTGGTCGAATAAAATGTATACCACGCGCGTGGTCTAGCTGATTCGCGACCACCTGTCAGTTAGATACACTGGATGGTCAGCAACAGCAGCATCAGCAATGACGTCGTCGACAACAACAACAATTTGGAACTGCATCAACCAAATGTTTCATGGCATGTATATAATTTGAAGTTAGATTCAGTCGTCCATATGAAACACTCGCAACAGGTCAAGCAACTTGATAGAACATGCAACTTGATAGAAAATTCAAATGGATAGAATAAGCTTGATAGAACATGCAACTTAGAACATGCAACTTGAAAGAACATGCAACTTGATAGAACATGCAAGAGTGTGTGAAGCACAGCGAACTTCACATTATTGCTTTGTTTATTTTTTGTATCTTTACCGCTATCAATTATGCATTATGTGAGCATATATTTACCAGAGCCCTCACGTGCAGGTCGGTCTGTTT
The DNA here is from genome assembly GCA_032622095.1 of Siphonodentalium dalli. NCBI lineage: Eukaryota > Metazoa > Mollusca > Scaphopoda > Gadilida > Siphonodentaliidae > Siphonodentalium > Siphonodentalium dalli. The sequence continues at coordinate 106,224,789 of CP136062.1, forward strand.
GAAGATAGTAATATAAAGTTTACTCTAAATTAAATTATATCGGGCTATTGTAGAGAGCATCGGCATTTCAACCAACACCCGGTTATCTCGGTTGACTTACCGGCTTTGAAACAGTATTCACCGACAGCTTGTTTCTGACATGCTCCGTCTGTCGTATCCTCTGGCAACAGGTCGTATTTATTTGATAACAAACGCCCTGCAAAAAGAAAACAACACCGGTAAGCAATCAGCGCATGCCGAATAGATATCTGGCCAACAATGAATTAGTTACAAATGTAACTTGAACATCATTTAAGACATATATGGCATCTGGGCAAATATTTTGGTCCTGTCAAGAATCCACACATCGTCAGAGACACGCGTACGAGATATATATCTCGTACGCGTGTCACTGGCGATGCGTGCATGGATTCTTGACAGGACCGAGATATTTGCCCAGTTGCCTTTTTATGCGACCAAATCATAGACTATGGCAATAAACAATGGAGATATCACTCCGACTAATGGTCTCTAGTTCAAAGAATTCAACTATAAATATCGAATTAAAGGTGTGCCAACTGATTCTGAAACAACTTTTGTTGTAAAATTGAGTAGACTAAATTTCTCTCCCAAACCAGACCAATATATAGAACTGGAATGGAAAGACAAACATGGTATTTATTGACAAAATATAACCAAGCGGGGCGGTTGTCATATAAAGATCATTTTACCACAATGTCGGTATAAAGTATGTTGACCATATACTGGTCAATTAAATTTATATATATTATAACACCAGGATATTCACTTGTTTGCTGAAAACTATACCGAGCCATACATGATATGTAGCTCAGATTACACATGATCGCGAAATCTGTTTGGTGAAATCTTATTTCAGTTAAAAATATTTGCTGTATATATATAGTTAAGTTTTACACATCTCATTATAAATTGTTCTTCGGTTTCAATTTAATTGTCTTCAAATGTTTTACAAATGCGTTTTGCGTAAGGTATTTTTGGCTGGGCAACCTCTATCTTAAACTTATGATTGCTCACTATGACCTTTCCAAAACACGATCTCGTATCAAAATCGTTAATAAGGAGTAATTATAATTACAATTCATATTATTATTATTTGAAACAACGATAAATTTTTATTTACTCATATGTTTCCTTGTTGTCATCGAATTTAATTCTTCCTGAAAAAATAATTATATAGTGACCATATCTAATACATATATCCCCATGCGGCGCCTACATTCAGTTGCTCACATAATCAGGTTATAGTAGTCGGGGAGCCAATAAGGTCCACGTGCACCCCCCCCCCGATGATTACAAATAACCCTATTTTTATTGTTCCCTATGGTATCCAGATAAAGAATCCGGATTTCACCGAAAAATAAAGGTGGCCCTACTAGGTGCTAGAGTCATTTGAATTCAAGATGGCCGCCATTTCCTCTAATTCCGACCAGCTGTATTTAATAGTTGTAATAGATCGGTTGTTAGCAAAAGACACAGACAAAATGTATGCCATTTTGTTGGTATGATGTCCTTCTTCAAAATGACGGCAAATAATTTCGGAAAAAAATCAAAATGGCCGCCGAAAAATGACGTCATATGCACGAAAATAGGAAATTTAATTAACATTTCACTATATCTTCCATTTTTCTTCACATTAATCATTAGTAAATGGCAATGTTTTTGAGACAGTCATCAAGCGTGATATTATAGTGTCATTTTAAGACATTTTCCATTGACGAGGGTTCCGTAATAGATACAGAAAGAGGATTTGAAAAAGAGGGTGAAATATTCGATTTTTTTTGCAAGACGATTTTGATAGTCATTTTAACGACAAAGCACACAGGCTGTTAATAGAATGTAAACAACTATGTGCTTTATTTTATTGGACGGATGTTTTACTTCAATGGGAATGAAATTGGTGTAGAAAATTTCCAAAATGGCCGCCGAAAATATGAAAAATGGTAAATATTGCCCCAGGGTGTCCTGCAATGGCTTACAAGTTGTGGTTAATATATAAAATTGGCTAATCTGTATTATATACATTGCATACTAACATGTCTGATGCACCATGGGTCATTTTTTCTATTGTCACCACTGACATCACCAGAAATATTGGATTTTTCTCTCACAAACTTGACATAAATTTCGGCACAAATTCACTTTTCAGGGTTGGACAATTGTTTTAAGTAAAATGCAACTATCATTGGTATCAAAGGTATTTATTGTTTTGGTCTATCTTAAATGTGTCACACTACGGTGTTTATAGACCAAATTGCTCAAGATGGCTTCCAAAATGGCAACCAAATTTGTAAAAAGTTAATTTTTTACATATATCCCGAACATTATTCTCTGCGTTATCCGACAAGGTAGTAAATTGTGACTCACTTGGTTATTATACGTGTTAGTTAATTAACTGACAACTACGTTCTATTATGTTTGTCCCAGTTCCGTATGGGACATGACAAATTCATTTTAAAGTTGCAGTATGGAATTTTGCGGAGAACCTCTTTTGTGTTTCTTGCCATATTATTGAAAGGAAATGGGCAGAACTTTGAAACGGAACTGAGATAAACCATAATATGTGGCTATTCTGGTCCATTATGATAAAACATATCAACTGGATACAGGGTGGATGCCAAGATGGTAGCCAGGGAGTTACTATATGATCATAGGTGAGGTGAATATGTATACAGGGAGTTATTGTATGGTCAATGGTGAGATGAGTGCATGTATGCATCCAATGAGTGACTGTATGATCATAAATGTAATGAATAGCTATACAGGGAGTGACTAAATGGTCATGTGCCAGGTGTATGAGTATACCCGGTGTTCCTGCTTGGTGACTCGTGGCGGTATGGCCATGTGTAGGTTATACGGGTATACACATGTGTTGCTATATGGTCATGGGCGAGGGGTATGTGTATATAGCGAGCGGCTATATGGCCATGGATGATGTGCATATGCATACATGGAGTGAATATACTGACATGGCTGGGGAGTATTAGTATATCTTGAGTAGCTATTCTGCTATGGTGTGACAAATAGGGATACAGGGAGTGACATGGCCAAGGGTGAGGTGAATATATATACAACGATTGACCATGATCATGTATGAATGTTTTGAATAGGTACACACGGGGTGACTATATGGCCATAGGTCAGATGAAGGAGTATACCAGGTGCCATGGGTGATGGTATGTATATGAAGCGAGTGGTTATATGACCATTGGTGAGGTGGATATGTATACCCGGGGTGACTCTATGGTCATTGTTGTGGTGTTGATGTATATATTGAATGTCTATTTGACCATGTGTGTGTGGAGAATAGGTATACATGTGATGACCGTATGGCCAATGGTGAGGTGAATGGGTATACAAGGAGTGACTCTATGGTTATGGGTCATGTTTAGGATTATACCCGGTGTGCCTGCATTGTGACTCATGGCTGTATGGCCATCCATGGTCATGGGTCAGGTGTACGTTTATACAGTTGGTCACTATATTGTTATTTCTGTGGTGTTTATGTATATATGGAATGACTGTGTGGTAATGGGTGGCTATCGTTTTTCACGTTTAAAGTTCCCCCATGTACACAAACACTATCAAGGTGGATAACTCTTTGACATGACCTCTCTATTGATTAACATATCCTTGATGTATTGTGGAAAGCGATAGCCACCCAAATTACACATGTACAACCCACCCATGCCCTCATATGTACATAAACACCACACAAATGACAATATAGTCACCCAATCTATACACGTACACCTGACCATACAGCCATATTTGGTTATACCGGTACATGCCACAAATGACGATACAGCCATGAGTCACCATGCATGAACACCAGGTATACTCCCACACCTGACCATATAGTCACTATATGTATACATATTCACCACATTCACGATCATACAGTCACTGATTGTATACCTATTCACCTCACCATGGACCATACAGCCACTACATGTATATCTATTCGCCATACCCATGACCATAGAGTCAATCCAGATATACATATACACCTCACCAATGGTGAGCCCTTCCAAATATACCACTATCCGCACACACGACCACTCATACGTTTCATACTTGCATATACACCTCGCACATGACAATTCAGCAACTCACCGTATACTCATACACGCCATCCATGATCATTCATCTACACCCTATACACCACCGATGATACTACATCCACAACATATATCAATATACGACCCACCCATTACCAAAAGGGAACTCCCTACATAGCCACAGGTATGCATATACACTTCAATCTTGACCATACAAGCATACCATGTGCACCTATACACATTACCCATAACCATAAAATCACTCCCTATTTATCTACGCACTCCATCCATGATCACACAGACAGCACAAATATACATATACACCCACATGTCACAATACAGCCACACACGGTACACATATACATCCAACCACGACCTTACAGTCACTCCATATATACATAAACAACTCACATATGACCATGTAGCTACTCTCGTTATATATATACACAACAGCAATGCCCATACGGTCACATCGACCACACACAACAATACACCGTACAGTCACTACATGTATACCGATTCACCTCACACATGCCCATACAGCCACTCCTTATATTCCTATGCATCTCACCATGGACACCCCACTCATAACCATATAGTCACTCCTTGTATACATATTCACAACATTCATGACCATACAGTAACTCCCTGTATACCTATTCACATCACCTATGATCATACAGTAACTCCTGGCTGCTATCTTGGCATCCATCTTTTATCCAGTTGATCACTTTTTATCATAATGGGCCAGAATAGCCACATATTATGGTTCATCTCAGTTCGGTCTCAAAGTTCTGCCCATTTCCTTTCAATAATATGGCCAGAATCACAAAAGAGGTTCTCCGCAAAATGCCATACTACAACTTTAAAATTAATTTGTCATGCCCCATACGGAACTGGGACAATCAGAATACAACGTAGTTGTCAGTTAATTAACTAACACGTATAATAACCAAGTGAGTCACAGTTTGCTACCTTGACGGATAACGCAGATAATAATTAACTTTTTACAAATTTGGTTGCCATTTTAGAAGCCATCTTGAGCAATTTGGTCTATAATCACCGTAGTATGACACATTTAAGATAGACAAAAACAATAAATACCTTTGATACCAATGATAGTTGCATTTTACTTAAAAAAATTGTCCAACCCTGAAAAGTGAATTTTTTCCGATATTTTTGTCAAGTTTGTGAGAGAAAAATCCAATATTTCTGGTGATGTCAGTGGTAACAATAGTAACAATGATCCATGGTGCATCAGACATGTTAGTATTCAATGTATATAATACAGATTAGCCAATTTTATATATCAACCACAACTTGTACGCCATTGCAGGACACCCTGGGGAATATTTACCATTTTTCATATTTTCGGCGGCCATTTTGGAAATTTATCTACACCAATTTCATTCCCATTGAAGTAAAACATCCGTCCAATAAAATAAAGCACATAGTTGTTGACATTCTATTAACAGCCTGTGTGGTTTGTCGATAAAATGACTATCAAAATCGTCTTGCAAAAAATCGAAAATTTTACCCCTCTTTTTCAAATCCTCTTTCTGTATCTATTACGGAACCTTCGTCAATGGCAAAAGTCTTAAAATGACGCTATAATATCACGCTTGATGACTGTCTCAAAAACATTGCCATTTACTAATGATTAATGTGAAGAAAAATGGAAGATATGGTGAAATATTAATTAAATTTCCTATTTTCGTGCATATGACGTCATTTTTCGGCGGCCATTTTGAATTTTTTTCGAAATTATTTGCCGTCATTTTGAAGAAGGACATCATACCAACAAAATGGCATACATTTTGTCTGTGTCTTTGCTAACAACCGATCTATTACAACGATTAAATACAGCTGGTCGGAATTAGAGGAAATGGCGGCCATCTTGGATCCAAATGGCTCTAGCACCTAGTAGGGCCACCTTTATTTTTCGGTGAAATCCGGATTCTTTATCTGGATACCATAGGGAACAATACAAATAAGGTTATTTGTAATCATCGGGGGGGGGGGGTGCAGGTGGACATTATTGGCTCCCCGACTATAGACACCTCGTGGTATCTTCTGAAAACAAAAGCCATTGAATATATAGGTACTTACTGAGTTACTGCACATTGCAACACGATAGCCATTGCCATATCAACAAACTAGTATTTAAACGTCAGCGAATTGAAATTTTTTATCGACAGCATCGATAATCGGAAAAAGTGTGTTTTCTAGGGAGATATAGGAATAATGATTTGTGAAAGTATATCTTGATGTATACAACGCTGAGAGGAACGAACACAGGGATGGCGCCAGCATTTCATTGACACAGGGGCTAAGATCCCAGACAGGGGACTATGTAGCTACTGGGCTGACCATTGTAGATTTCCCAGGGGGCTAACCTTCCCCGACTGTTGACATCTCCCTGGTGCCACCCCAGGGCCCTATAATATGGACCATAATATTTGTAATCACAAGGTTATGGGAGGTACACATGAGGCATCAAGCGCAATAGACCACTGTATTGTAATAGTGTAGATTATACCCGTGTGCTCGTGTGCGCATTACCGATGGGTGATTGGGTTTGATCAGAATGGCATTCACACTGCGGCAATCAAGCGGTTGTCTCGTGGCAAACAACCTAAAGTCTGTATTGAACATTCGTGCAGGGACGTTGTTTGAGGGTATCCTTTGGGGGTACACAACTTGGAGTTTAAACCTGCACACGAGACCCTCTAGCTACGTCTCTTGTACATATTATCAATAGAATACTCCAGCGATTCTGAATGACAACCCAACTAGAAATTGAAATACATCGTTCAACTTGAATTGTTGGAACAGACGATAACCATTGACGAAATATAACACAATGCACGAACGGTTGCGGTGTACTCACTGAGCGATTATTTAAAGGATACCGATTACCACTAATCAAATTGAACACGGATCACCCATGCACTAGCGATAACATATCAATGAGTGTCTCCGAGGAATCATTGTTTTCATTGGTCAATCAAGTCACATGTGGAAAACCTATTATTTTATTGGTCACCATGCATGTGAACGCGGCATTACAAGAAGTCGCCTTTTCACTGTTAGAATAAGAGTGGAGATCTATGGTAATCAACACCTTTTGTGTGCCCCACAGAAGCTTGTGATTACAATAATTGTGTTCTATAGTATAGGGCCCTGGTGCGCATGTTTCAATGTTGGGACATACCTCCGGCGAATTCTCTCAGAGATTTTTGTACCTCGTCGCTAGATCCGTATACATTCGAAGCGTCGATAAACGCCGTTATAGCGTTCAGCTGTTCAAGATATCCATCCTTTGTTCCACCTATTAAAATAAAAAAAGAACGTTGATGCACAGTCTCCTTGGAATGTTATTTTTTATTTAAATTCGCGCAGTACTATTTTTCGCTCATTTTTGAATTCGCGCACCTATAGCTGCGCGAATTCAAAACTGACAACTTAACTATTTTCGTAAATGGATTTGATGACAGTTTCATATCTTAATCGTCAATGACGATATGTGTGCACATTAAACACCATCACGACGGCTTTGCATCGTGCATAAATTAACATAACTGCATCATCAATGTGCTGTGAAGACTGGTGTTTATACGCCCCAAATAATTATTCTGATATTGAAATAGTTATAAACATAATTTAAATGAACTCAAATAATTAAAACCGAAACCACGTATAGAAAACTTTCATAAGAAAAATTCAAAACTTGGCTGTGGGTTGTGTTGACATAATTATAAACTAACTCAGACTGTTTGGTCACGGTGTCACGTCAGCTTTGTGAATACGGCGACGTGCTTTCGTGCGCCTTCAGTCTGCAATATGTGTATGTCTTACAATTATTTCAACATCAATGATGTTACCATGATTTGTTGCTATATAATTATGGCATACATGTACATAGCATTAATGGTTTACACGTGGTTGCTCGCATGTACATTATAGTCCTACAAGCCTAATATTCGGTCCAACCTTCCGCAATGTATATACAATGTATGTAACTCGTCGACATATAGCCGTCTTGTTTCTCTGTGATTGGTCTAAACTCAGGAGTCGTACTATTTTTCGCCCAGTTTTAAATTCGTGCACCGACGGGTGCGCGATAAATAGTACTGCGCGAATTTAAATACGAGTAAGGTTTGACCATTTATGTACTTGTTATCACGTAGAAATTGTTTCACAGTAATATTGTTTTTGTTGTTATGGAGGATGTTTTTCAGCACAGCCCAGGTTGATTTCATGTTTCCTTGGTAACGTTAATGTTTTTATGATAATAGCTGCGTTTGGCCATTCTTATTGTAGTGATCAATCTGCTTTTATATGCTTCGCATCTTTCATTGTTACTTTTAGATCTGTTTTGTAAGACGTTTCTGTACAATGTATTCTTTCTCTTGTTTGAGTTAACTATTCCTGTTGTTACCCATGTGTTGTTGTTTTGAGTCCTAATTATTTTCTTTCTGCGTTTTGGAAAGCTGTGATACATAAACATACATGTGAATCATGATTATATTAAGAATTGATTCTATATAATCATGATTAGATTTCATGCACCGAGAGTGTCTTTCATATTGAAATTCTCATCTATCGATGACATATCATCTGCTTTCATAACATATCTATGATTTAAAAAACGTTTTTTCGAGTATTTGAACGATTCGCACCCTAATAGATAATGTATTTCATAATCTAGACTGCGATTATCCGGTAGATCGGTATAACTCCAGCGGGTTTTTCTATGTGTAGCTGGTTATTGCATGTGCGATATCAGCCTAAAGTTACCCGATTTTTAGTATAAAGGATATTAAGATAGTCTTCAAATTGTATATCAGTTTAAAATTCTATAATTTATCCCCCTGCCACCAAATGATTTTATATCAGCTTTCCATGTGTCTCAGAATCTGCTGACAAGACCACACTTGATATAAGAAATTAGTTGGTCAGTACAGGGGATTTTATCCAACTTCATTAGATTGGACTGACCCCAATCTGCCTTGATCTGACGGACTTTGTTTATCCAATGAAAATTTGAGGCTGACTTCTCATTGAGCTTCAAATCTAATGAATATAAGATTTTACAATATATATTAGAGTTCATATTGACCACTTTCAACCAGTACTTTATCAATCGATTGATATTTCAATAGGTACAATGCCACTCTTTCCGTTTATCATATGAGTGCATGTAGATGGTTTTAACTTGAGAATATACTTTAAAAAGTTTTTATGTATCTTCTCAAATATTTCAATTTTGCCGGTACCCAAAATCTCGACCCATAAGAAAGTAAGGGAACAACTTGCGCACTGAACAGATCAAACTGATTTATGACTGAAAGGCAGTGTGATCTTGCTTTAGTGATGGTCGAATACATTGTCAGAAAGGACTTTATTTGCTTCTGAGTATGAACCAGACTTGGTGTGTGTAATTCCAAGATAACTTATATTTATTTTTATTTTACTATTTTACATCAATTTGATTTCCAATTTTTTTTAAATCTTTTTGTTTGTTGGGAGACTTCGCTTGGATATCAGCATGAGTTTAGTCTTAGTGTCATCAACTGTTAATTTCACATTTTGCAGTAGTTATGAACAATATTTGTAATTTTGTGGGGGTTTCTGTCACGAGAACAGTGTCATCTGGCATGATATGCACATATAATTAAAAACAGTTTCATGTAAGTGTACAAATGATTTTTAACGTCATTGGATAGTTTCGGTAAACCAAAAGCTCCAGAGGACTTCAAGTCATCTTGTATGTGATTTAGGTATAATGTGAAAAGGATGTGTGAGAAATACACTCCTTGACGGACACCTGATAGGCACGGGAAATAATTTAATTGTTTATTTCCTAATTTCACTCTGGACTGGATATTTAAGTACATACTGCGTTTACATGTGTAAACTTTTGCGATCTATTTTATTTAGCTATAGTTTGTGTCATAATTATTGTCTCCATACTTGTCAAACGCTTTCTCAAAATATATGAATGTACAATATATGCTTCTGTTTGGTGTCCTAGTAATTTCGGTCAGCATGTGGAGAATAAACATATTATCCAAAGCCTGACTGATTTTCATTCATAATTTCATGTTCTTCTAGATATACTGTCGACATAGTTTTATCCCTGAAACGTAATATAAGAATAGAATAATTAAGTTTAATATGAGACATGAATTTTACGAGTCATTGTAATCTCTGTGTCGTCAGAATAAGGGTTATATCAGAGTGTTACTCACGCAGTGTACATTGCACGTTGTTTGTGGTCTGGATTGAGCGAACCAGTGGCATACACGATCGCTTAAAGTGGCGATCTGGACTCGGAATATCAATTGGAAAACAGGCTGACCTGAAGAGAAAGTGAAAATTATTTTTTCTGAAGTTGTCATTATCGCGGTGTTTGGTTATCCGAGCTATTTGATAAAACTTGAGATAAAACGAACATTTTCATAACAGCAACATCGTGCCCCATCGGCACCTATTCTCATTTGTAAATATGTTGTGTCTCAATACTCATGTAATTGTAAAATATTAGCAGTTTTAAGAGAAAAAACTAATTTATTACACGTCTGTTTCTATAAGTACAGTGTTGTTTCTGTTTCATATTTACAAATCCGTATGGAATGTACAATCCGTATGGAATGTACATTCCATACGCATCTCGTTGACATCAAATGACGTACATGACGCTCGTCTCAACCATGAAACCGGAACTATACAATAATAGCATAATCACACATGACCAAAAAAAAGCCCAGTTTGTGCACAAAAACATTGTAAGCCTGTTTTATTGCAATTATTATTGGATCGGTGATGTGTAATAAACACAGAATGGCATGTGTGTTAATGGGTTTGTTGATACGGCACTTGTGCGATCGTTGAAGTATATAACTCGAGGCTGCGCCTCTCATTATATCATTCCGCGCTAAAACTCGTGCCGTATATATCAACAAACCCATTAACACGCACGTGTCGTTCTGCGTATGAACTGAATTCGCATCGCAGCAATTCAGTGGGACCCACCAGCAAATTAGCAGGATCACTTAACCAGGGGTGCAACTTTCCGTCCATGTATGATACTATTTTTACCACTCTCGATATTTAAATAGGCCTAAACCCTTTGATAAAGCCCCATTTTACAAGTGACACATGCGTAATTATAATACGAAACCAAATTTCGAACCAGTTGACACTCATTCACCCTCCATGTGTGTAGAATTCTCGAAGAACCATGTCTTTAAGCAGGCGTGTCTATTAACAAAAAACTACGCATTGTCAGCAAATTTATGGATAATTATCATTCGCTTTCATCATGTAAACAAATCTTGACCATAAACGCTTTATTGTTTCATGTTGAAGACAGTTTATAGGTTCAATGACTTGAATGCACGAATACGTCTTATAGCAGTGATATAAAGTCCACTTCAAGAATTATAAGAATATAGAAAAATAGTATCATTTTTTTATGGAATGTCCACACTATTTCGCTCTCAGAAATGAAAATTTCCAAATTTAATGAAGAATGATAACCTCTGCATTTATACACGGTACTAAATCTTATTCCTATGATGTTTCCGAAATGTCGTAGGTAATGTCTTGGTCACATATGACCAGAAACATCGGACTGAGCTGTTAATTACATAGAGAATAATCACTTGATTGAACTGGTGACGTGAAATTAGTCATGAGAGGCAGGGACATTGTACAAGCACGAGAGCACGTTACGCTCGAGTGTTTTACAAAATAGTCCCTGCCTCGAATGAATTATAAGTTCACGTCACCAGTTCAATTAAGTTATTATTCTGTTTATTATATTCTAATATAAACATCTGATTTAACAGAAATCCGAATAATACGGCCAATATACACATGACGCATATATTTCGATAGCGCGTGTATATGAATACATAACGCGCTAGTTAAAGTGACATAATTCACTAGTGAAAATATCGTTTATAATCACTCGATAAATCAAGGTAAATCACACATAGGAATGTAATGATACAATACAGTGATTATGCTCGAATCTGTTATTAACTGACCATGACTCACCTCTTACTGAGTGTCTCTTGCGTTACACCCGAATAATTGTTGTCGATATCCTCCACACAGCAAGTCAAACCGGTCCCACCCTCGCCTATTTGGTAAACAAAAACGAGATTGTTTGATGAAATAAAGAAAAGACATGCGAGTTTAACACGCGCGTAGACAACAACTTGTCTGTTCAATAATTTGTTGCAGTGTTATATTGTGTTTCATTGTATCAGAAATTACCAAAGGCTCGAAACTGCAAGGTCGATAATAGGGGAGGGTGGGTGAACAGTTACACATTTATGCCCGCATGTATGGCACAATAATATAGTTGGACTGTTTACACCATATATATGTTGAAATTGTTCTCATTGATTGATATTCCAACCAGTAGTTTCTCAGGGAATTTTTTTTCCAGAATGTTCCAACCTTGGACATTTCCAACCATAGGAAAGATCCGACCCACAAGTTGCAAATGTATTTTCGAGTAAATTTGATATAGAACATGTTCAACGGATGGGGTGCAGTTGGAAATACTAAGATGGACACCCCAATTGAGATCCACTAGCCACGTCCCTGTACAAAGATACGCAGGTCTGTGTCAAAATTTTCAACAGTTGGAAATTTCATACCTGCCAAAACATTAATTGGAAATTTAACACCTACAATAGGTTGAAAATGTTCTTGTAGTTAGATTTTCAAACAATTTATTGGGGGGAATTAGTTGTTTTTTGACAAATATTTGCATATTTTCCTATTTTTTGTCAAAAATTTTGGACTGAAATGGTCATCAGTTGGACATTTTCCAACCTTTGTGGGGGGGGGGGGGTGACAGGTTGAAAATTTCCAACACTTGGAAAGCTTGTGTCCTGGTCCCTCCCCCGTGGCCAGTCAAAAACTGTTAATTAATTTAAGAAAACAATATTGTCATACATTTGGTCAACATTGTCATTGGAATTGTCATCAGTTGGAAAATTTCCAACCTAAGTGGGGGTGTCAGGTTTGAAATTTCCAACTCTAGGAAGCTTGAGGCTAGTCTAGATGCTAGGATTTTGCGATTTTCTTGTTCAGATTTCAAAATTTTCGCACACCGGGCCGAACCATGGTCCCTCCCCCGTGACCAATACAAAACTGCTAATTAGTTTAACAAAATGATATTTTACTACATTTGGTCAAACTTGTGGACTGAAATTGTCATCAGTCGGAGAATTTCCCAACCTGAGGGGGAGTACAGGTGAGGTTTGAAATTTCCAACACTAGGAAAGCTTCAGTTGAGGCCAGTCTATATGATAGGATTTGCAATTTTCTTGTACAGTTTTCAAAATGTTCTCACACTGGGCCGAACAACCATGGTCAGCTCGGTGTGTCCTGGTCTCTTGCCCGTAGCCGTGTGCATTTGTCTGGAGTTAGACCACTAGATGTTAGGATTTATGCAATTTTTCAGGTTAAAAATATCTGAATGTTCTTATACCTTATACCGGGAATTTAGAAATAGAATAGAACCATGGAATTATGCGAAACTTGTGTTTGATCTGATTCTGATTCAAGGGGGGGGGGGTGTGCAGTTGGAATTTGCCAAGGTGGACACCCCCCAACGGAGACCATCCAGCCACGTCCCTGCCTCCAGTGTCTATGATTGCACGTACGTATTTTGATCAGATACTTTCTAACATTAAAAGGCAAGTCCCGCATATAATATTCTAAACGTAGGGTTGTTTTCAGTTCTTTATAAAAAGTTCCTCTTGGTGAACCTTTTATATATATCCACCACTGCTGAGTAAATTGGTCTCTCAAGATAACTGACATTTCATTTTTCTGGCTATTTGGTAATTCTGATTGGTCAGACCATGCAACACCAAGGCCAACTGAATGTAAAATATTTTTGATACTACCGACATTTCTGAAGGTTTTACCATCATATTCCATCAATTCAAATAAAATAGTGTAGTTTCTTCGCTAGAACTGATCCTTCTCCTTTCACAACCCTCGACCAAAAACCCATCATCCTTTGTTTTGCTATAATATTCAATGGATATCTCCCTAGCTCGCCGTATACCATATAAGTCGGCGTGCTAGTCTTCATGTGCATTAAAAGTTTTAAAAATTTCAAATGAACAATCTCAATCGCTTTCATATTTTCAAATCCCCAAAATTAATGTCGTAGCCGTATAACAGAATTGGAACAACAGTCGAATCGAATTGCCCTACCACCATCTTTGAAATTCAGCAGGACCCACCAGCATATTAGAAAATTAGCAGGACCACGTAACCAGGGGTGAAAATGTTGCACGAATAGGCCTACGTGATGGCAGTGGTGAACAACAGACCGGCGAAGCGAGCGGAATTTAAGGCTCTGCCATGCAGTTTTACTAAAACTACGATTTATTGCAGCCTATATATAAATAGATAGAACGACACAAGTGTGTAAACTGATTAACGAGTTTGTTGTGTGACGCGATGGTAAAACGAGAGCGTAGGCTCGAGTTTTACCTCGCATCACAACAAACGCGTGCAATAACTCAAACATGTTCACACAACTGTGTTGTTCTATGTTTATTGTACACTGGGAAGATTGCAGCTCCATGAACTTGTAATATACTGAAAATTAGGTTGATATTGTTTAATTGGACAAACGTGTGCGTTACGTAGACTATACCTCATAATTTAGTGACGAAACTATATGTTAAAGTTGACGTCACCAATGACGATTGACGTAACGTGTTTGATTGTTCAAGAACAATACAAAACAGTTTATCACGTAATTAGACGGTTAGACCCTAAGCCCGACCTCATATATTAGTAAGACACAAGTGTATTATCGTCACGCGCAGTGACGTAAGAGCTTATTAAAGCCCCTGTCACACTCCGCTGCGACCAGGCCGGCGCTTGCATTGCGCTGAAAAGGTACCAACATATGAGTAACACGCAGGAGGAGCGCGGAAAACTGTCCAAAATTTTAAAACAAGGTATGCTCCTATTTCGTTTACCACGTTTGTATTGCGCTCTTATTACGACCCATTGTGTCCCTACTTTGTCAAGCCTCACACTCTCACGCGCTCTCATTGTGTGCTTCCTCTACGCTATAAACGTCTTTAGTGCGTCCAAGTCGCTGTCACTGTGTTGCTAGTACGTTCTCAGTAAGTTTTTAGGTTGTGGGAATATACCCAACAATCCACAATAGACTAGTTGTCCGATTAAACCCCTGTCACACTCCGCTGCGATCAGGCCGGCGCTTGCATTGCGCTGAAAAATTATCAAAGCGCCAAGCTAAACGCATTAAGGTATCCAAGAACCGATTGGTGACGCAGTTGACACTGGCTAGGACGGGAGAGGGTCCCCATGATCGCCTCTGAGCTCCAGAGCGCCGCGCTTGTTTTGTGCATGCATGCACAAAACAAGCGCAGAGGTTCGGCGTTCTGACCAGGGCGCAGTACTGTCGCCGTGGCAACGAAAAGCGAGCGACGTGAGCGCCCCGTTGACGTAGCAAGGATGCATACAAGCTACTCGTGGTCGCAGCAAGAAATCATCTCTTTCATCTCTCTCCCGACCTTATTGCGCTCTTATTGCGCTTCCATGTGGTATTATGGACTGGTTTCCGATCATAGAGCGTCCACACGATGTTGCCACTGCAAATATGGCTCTCGTTATATGTCCAAGCGTGACAAAATTTATGGCGTTCTTCCAACGTTTGCAGCAGGTTTACAGTACGATCGCACTTTGAAATGCGATCTGCTCACACACACACCATCGGAGTTTAAACTGGAATCCGATGTACATGTATTCCGTCACGAATGTGGCACATAATATATAGGGCCTAACATGGAATACGCAATAAGAATAGTGCACGTGAAGTGGCACCTAAATGGAATCCAATGTATTCCGTATATACATGTGCTACATGTAAACAGGCATAAACAACCATGGGAATGGTGCTGTCGGCCTCCATAGGTCATGCCATTCAAAAATAAAAAAGGCATATATTATGCCGATCTATTTATCCAAGCTGTTCCCTGACGAAATACCGCGTTATCACTATCATACTATAGTGGAAAAGTGAATCGAAACATATGCTCAATTTAAATTATGACTATATATCCGGAACATATATAATTGGAACATGTCTATATACTGTGGATTGTTGCATGGGTATATTCCCACAACCTAAAAACTGACTATGACTGGAGCACGCAGGAGGCGCTATTTATAATCTCCGCGCCCACGCAGAGAACGTTTGCAAACTTATTGAGAACGTACTAGCAACACAATGACAGCGACTTGGACGCAATAAGGACGTGCATAGCTTAACGTAAGCACAATGAGAGCGCGTGAGCGTCGGACTTGACAAAGTAGAAACGCCATGGATCGCAATAAGAGCGCAATAAAACGTGACAAGCAGCATAGTTTTCCGCGCTCCTCCTGCGTGTTACTCATATATTGGTACTTTTTCAGCGCAATACAAGCGCCGTCCTGATCGCAGCGGAGTGTGGCAGGGGTTTTAAGCTTCCTGCAGTCGCAGAGGACAAGATTGGTTTCTTACTGCGACCACGAGTAGCTTGTATGCAACATTGCTACGTCAACGGGACGCTCACGTCGCTGGCTTTTCGCTGCCACGGCGACAGTACTGCGCCCTGGTCAGAACGCCGAACCTCTGCGCTTGTTTTGTGCATGCACAAAACAAGCGCGGCGCTCTGGCACTCAGTGACGATCGTGGGGACCTTCTCCCGTCCTAGTCAGTGTCAACTGCGTCCCCAATCGGTTCTTGGATACCTTAATGCGTTTAGCTTGGCGCTTTGATAATTTTTCAGCGCAATGCAAGCGCCGGCATGATCGCAGCGGAGTGTGACAGGGGTTTTAGCGCAACGATGTCGATGTCAATGCCGGAACTTTATTATTATGTTAATTAGAATATAATTATGATATTCGATTTGTGTTGATTGTGAGATAAACATGGGTGATACGGGTGGTTGAACAATTTTGTCAACATGAAAAGACACATTTAAATTGGAACTAAATTTGTTTTCGTGAAGGTGTCTTTACTTCCTCTGTGATTATGATAATGACATCAATAATAAGTTTGTTTAAACCCAGCCGATTCGTGATCGATTTTCCTTGCTAAAATGTAATTATGTGATAAAAAGGATATCAAATTTGTCGCAATTATGTACGAAATTTATTAACCTCGTCCACTAAATTCGATTGGAGCCTAGCTAAAGCTAGGCTCGAATTGAATTTAGTGCATTCGGTTAATAAATTTCGTATAAAATTGCGACTCATTATAGAGATCCTCTATTTATAGAACGTTTTAAAATATTCTGTATTTTGCTGTATTTCGCGAAAAATAACGAATAGTTGTGCAATAAAATATATACAACTGTAATAAACAACTCACACTGATATCTGAGAACACGTTACCTGATTCTGATGGCGTGAGCGTGATGTCGTGATTCAGAAACTGACCCCACTGCATGGCCACGTGAGTGTAGCCTTTCTGCCACGTGTTTCCGTCATCTAAATCGTGAACAATCGTGCTCACAAGGCGGGCGCTAGGTAGAGGTTCCCATTCGCTCGAAAGAGTTCGAGGCTCCGATATGCCTGTGGTGAAATTGCATGTTATATATACTACTGTATGGTTGTTGTCATCCCAAAGGTTGGACATGCAATACCTCATTCATTAAAAGGATAAGGTTTGTTCGAACCCCAAAACTTATATATACATTATACATAATTTGGTAAGAGGTATCTCAAAAACATACCTACGAGGATGATTTGGGAACAAACTCTTCGATAGCGGTGAACAAATAATTGTACCTATATTTTTGGTAAATTTGAGATAATTTCGTTCGTGCCGGTCAAATGTTTTAAATCAGCGGTCGCGTACACATTGCATCTGTATAGACCATGGAAGGAAATATATATAGCTATCGTCGCTCTGCAACTAGTACGGTACCACATATAGTGTTGATGATTAAAATGAAGAAAAAGCAGTGCGCGAAGATAACGAAATATACGTTTTCCGGACAGGCGCGAACATTCCGCTTCCGATCCCGGAACTTCAATGAAAACAAATGGCGTAGCAATTGTTCGGGGCCCGAACATTGTGTTCGGATTCGTATATTAATAGGTGTATTTTGGAGCGCA